>SRLM01000046.1:1159207-1363812 GCA_015708895.1 Populus ilicifolia
AAAAAAAATAAAATTCACAAAAATCATTTGAGAAAACAAAGAAAAAAAATTATAAAATTATAAAATATAAAGAAATATTGTGACAATTCATAATATTAAAAAAAAAACTAAATAACTAAATTCTCAATTATTTTAATATTAAAAAAAATAAAAAAATAATTTTTTTAAAAAATATAAAACCCAAAAAAGAGGAACAAACAAAGAAAATGTTAAACAAGAAAATATAGATAAAATTATAGTACTTTCTTCACGCATTTTAGAGTATTACTCAAAGAAAAAAACATATAAAGAAATATTATAACAATCTATAATAGTTTTTTTAAACTATATAACTAGTTTTTAATTAATTTAATATTAAAAAATGATAAAAATAATTTTAAAAAATATAAAAACAAAAAACATGTAAAGAAATATTATAAGATGAGTTTTTCTTAAACTATATAACTAATTTTTAATTAATTTAATATTAAAAAATAATAAAAATAATTTAAAAAATATAAAAAAAAAGAAGAAGATAATCTTAGAAAGAAAACTTGTAAAACCTAAAAAAAGGAAAAAACAAAAAAAAAACATGTAAAATCTAAAGAAAAGAAAAGAAAAAATATAGAGAAAGCTAGAGCAGTTCTTCCGCCTTATAGGGTATTTAAAATTGATAACAATACTAGAGGATTAAATGAAGCTTCCTTGTTAATTAAAGGGCAAGTCAAAGAGGGAATTGTCCTGTCCAGTGTTCACACTTGAAACATAAAAAGCACCATCCCGGAAATCACGTCAAAGGGAGACTCAACTCACTCAGCACTTTCGCCTTGCCCTCCTTCCCTGTCCGAAATTCCATTTAGGCTGCTACCCGATCCTTCTCCTTCTGTTCCTATCCCCTTCTTAATTTTCTAATCAGAATAAGAAACTCACTTTCTTCAACTTCTTTCCTCCAGATTTCTTCCCAGAAAGTCAGATCAAAAGACAGAGCTTCCTAATTGTTTGTTTTACACAGTAATTAATGTCCCTTTTCAAGATTTGACATCGCAGAGAAACAGAGATAGAGACTGAAAAGGAGGAGCTGATCAATCATGGCTGACTCTAGACGTTACCCTCTTGGTAACCAGCTAGGTAAGAGTGTTTCAACTTTTCTTTTTATTTGTTGTTTATTTTTATTTTGGATTCATTTGTATGGTGTATTGTAGAACTTTTTTTATTTTGGATTCATTTGTGTAGTGTATTGTAGAACTCTTCTCTGAAGATTTCAGTTTTGTTTGATGTCTGGCTTGTATATGTTTAGGAGAAGAAGATATTAATTAGTAGGACTCAGTCTGTGATCCGGGCTGAAACCTTGGATTTTTATTGGTGGGTTTTTACTTTTAGGACGAAAGGGACAGCTTTTAAGCATCATTATTTATTTACCAGTGCAATAGTCCAGCAAACATAATTTATTTACCGAATCTAGTGATAATCTTGATGTTCTTCTGGGGGAGGGCTTTGAGATTTTGAGGGGAATTTGTGAAAAAGAAGGAAATTTTTGGTCAAGATGTTATCATTAATTGATAGCTGGATTTCAGAGTAATGATAAAAACTGGCCTGAAATTTCTGTTTTATTGTTAAGGATGTAGTTTCTACATGCCATGTCAGTCTCTAACTTCTTCTCTCATGCTGGCTTAACGTGGAATAAAGTAGTTTAGCAATGGTGGCATTAGTTTTCATGCTTTATACACTCCTCTTGTATTTTTTTCTTCTTCTTTTCAATACTTAAATGTTGTAAAGTTATTGTTCGTGCTGTGCTTTTAAAAAGAACAAAAATGTCCTATGGTGGAATGCAGATATTCAGCAGATACTGGTAGAAGCACAGAATCGATGGCTACGCCCTGCTGAAATTGTTGAAATTCTTAGCAATTATCAGAGATTTCGTATTGCCCCAGAACCTGCACATATGCCTCCAAGTAAGACTTTAACCACACTGCCTTCATTGAGAATCATTCAATGAACCTTTTACTCCAGTTACCTAGCATTGTCTTTAGGGGGATAACAAGAGTTCTTTTTTGTTTGTAGCTTGTTCATTCTAGTTATTTTCTGTTCTTTTGTGAGAATCTACAATGAAATTTGTTTTGCATGTGATCCATGTGGCAAGTTTCTTTAAAAATCCTAACTGCCTTTGAGCCAAGGATAATGTCTCGCAAGCAACATTTCAGACCTATCTCTCATTTTATTATTTTCATATCGCCTAATGGGTGGATCCTGAGGATAAAGGTGTCATACAGGATGGAAGACCATAGAACCGGCATATGTTTGATAGATTCATTTGCAGTAGCTTTATGTTTCTAAGATCAAAGTGATTGTTAGATCAGTAATCATGTGTCCACCTATTGTTCTCTTACTCTCTTTCGTTTGAACCTTTTCTGTTGGATATCAGTTTGGACATCATTCTCACAGGTCTACAGAAGTTGAAACATTAAATTGCAATCTCATTTATTCTAAAACAACGATTTGATTTTGATTTTTTGTTTTGTTTTTTATTAATTTTTAAAGGAAGTGATATAACAGCTTGTTTAAGTTTGCTTATCTAATAAAACCCTGTTTGTTTCAACTCCTGTCGCTTTTCATATACAATTCTATTTGTTTTGAGTTTCAAGTTTCTGTGGCTTCTTTTATCTACCCTCTTGTTTGAATACTAATGGGTCTAGGTAATTTACATTAGGAGAAGCTCATAGATAGCAGCTGAATCTGTAGTGTGAGTGCTTATGTCCTATTTTAGTGTTTATTTACATTTAGTGTGATATCTTCTCCACTATGGGCACATAGGCCTCAATTTGATTAAGTTCCTCTGGGTAATTTGCAGAAATAAACATATCTTGGCTCTAATTTCAGGTGGTTCATTGTTTCTTTTTGATCGCAAAGTGCTCAGATACTTCAGAAAAGATGGCCATAACTGGAGAAAGAAAAAAGATGGGAAAACAGTGAAAGAAGCTCACGAGAGGCTTAAGGTAAGCATACTAGGTATTTTATCTATTGACATAAGCACTGATCAAGAATATGAAGTGGAAAAATTTAATTCTAGCATCTTTGAGCCTGCGCCTTTGTCTTCTAGCTAACATATTTTACTCAGGTGCAGAGACATTATTTATATTTTATTTTTGTGTTCTTCCAAATCACGGTTACTGAAAAAAGTATATTTTTCTTCCAGTCTGGAAGTGTTGATGTGCTGCATTGTTATTATGCACATGGAGAAGACAATGAAAATTTTCAAAGGCGCAGTTATTGGATGCTTGAAGAGTGAGTTCTTGAATCTTTTCATTTCTGATCATTCCAATCTCTTGTTTTTGAATCTAAATGATTGCATTTCAAACTATTTGTCTGGTCTCATACTTGCAATGGTTTATAAAGTGGCATAATTGGCAAGATTTAGAAGATTGGACCGTTTCTAACTTGAATGTGTTGATTTATGTGGATTCCACACTGAATTATAGCTGTCATTTTATATTATTTGGAACACTATGTAACTATATGATTTTGGTATGACTTCACTTTCTACCTTGGGGTTCCAATAATCAGAGGCATGATAATCAAGGCTTCAAGTTTTTTGTGCAATTAAGGAAATTATTGACCTACATGTGTTCCATGGCTACGTAATTCTTCACTATTTTTTTTTTCTTTGGTTAGTGTTTCTGAAAAATTATAGGCTTGGTCACAAACTTTCTGAAGAACCTTAGGCCTAATGATTATCAAGTTATCAATGCGCACAAAAAAAAATAAATTATTTGTGCCTGAAAGCTAAGTTGGTTCTTGTTATGCTTAACTTTCACTCATCTCTCTCTCTTAGCACACATATATTGCACAATAGTGCTTTGATGCTTAAAATATTTTTATGCTTGTGCCCTTTCATGTGAAGTGTAAATTAGCTAAAGCCTTTGACAGTTTTGACCACCACCTGATCTTTTTAGCTGATATCATAGGTTTAAAATGCCCACTTGAAATAATAGCTGGTTCTTTCTTCTAGATTCCACTTTTGAGACAGATGACCTTCTACTATTTCTTACATGGTTGACCTCTACTGCAGGGAACTTTCACACATTGTACTTGTCCATTATCGGGAAGTAAAGGTAACTCCTTATTGCCCACTCCTATATTTTTTTGTCTTTTTTAGTTATTTTAATCTGTCACCCTGTCTTCCAAAAGGTTTGGTTTTGTTGGATAGCTTTAAAGACGACTCTACTTTTTGTTGCCTTTATTCTTTGTCAAATATTTATTAGGTTGTGCTGTGAAAGATAGAATCCAATACTTCTATTACCTAGCCTTTTTTTCTTCTGTGGTTTTTTACTGAATGGGTTGGTATCTGTATTTTCCATATTATTATGTTTATTGCACCAATAATCGAAACCCCTCTCATGATAGAAAAAGGAATAGAAATGAAAAAAATTAATGGAAAAGGAAAGCAATTTGTCTCCACAATTTAGAATCTCAAGATGTATTGGATAATAGTAAACATGTATTGGCCACACCTCTGAGGCTCCAACATCTGGCTTTTTTAAGTTAGTAATAGGAATATAATAATGACTTTTAGCTCTGAGAGGAATATAACGGGGTTTGATCCTTTTGGTGAAAATGATGCCTTAACTGATCATTGGATTGTGAGTGTCATTTCATTAAATTGGTATCTAGTAAATTTTTTTTGTTATATTGAAGCATTTTATAATGAATGGATGTCTTTTACAAACTCAATGAAAACATAACTATTTATCCGAGGATTAAGTGACTATCATGTATCTTTGGTGCAAAAGCTAATAGATGAATTTTGAGTACTTAAAATTATAAATCTATGTTTAGATTTGAGCGTTAGAGTGGGTTTTTGAAAATAGATAATTTGTTTGTGTATTTGTGAATCAGACTAAAATAGCAGTCATTGGATAAGATAAAAAATTTATGATGTATTCTAGGCATGATAAAATGATGATAAATATGTGTAGCACTTTTGCAGTGCTGAATCTAGACCTGAAATATATGTACAATAGCCATGTATGAAAACAAGTAGATTGGTGTTTCAGACTTCAGAGCAGGAACAGTAAACAGAAATTATTTAGCAAGTTCGCATGGGATTGGAGATGTTTCCATCTCAAATAAATTATTTAATAAGATACCTTTGCATGGGATTGGAATTTTTTCCATCTCAAATAATTAAACATCAGGTCTGCTGTTGAATGTCATGCTGGAAATGCTCATGAGAATCTTTTTGCTCCATTCTGACAGGAGAATCTATGTGCACTTATTTCTTGTCTTTGATGCTTAAAATCATGATTCAGTTTTGATATTCATGTTTTTCAGATTTTTGTTACTCAAATTTGGTACAATTGCTTATGTTATGATTGTTGTCTTGTGCCTATTGCCTAAACGGATGTCATGAGTGTTGCATCACTTAGTCTAGAAGAGGAACAAGGTTGACCTCATCAAAGTTTCTCAATTTTCTTATTTTAGCTTGTGGTTATCTTTTATTAACTTAGCAATCTTCTTATTGGGTTTAAACTGCTTTAATTTTCATATTCATCAGGGAACCAGGACAAATTTTAACCGCATTAAAGAGCATGAAGAGCCTATACCTTGTTCCCAAGAAACCGAAGACATGATGCTGAATTCAGAGATGGATACTTCTATTTCTTCCAGTTTCCGCTCTAATGGTTACCAGGTTTCCACAAGAACTACAGATTCGACAAGCATGAATAGTGCTCTGGCATCAGAATATGAAGATGCTGAATCAGGTCCTTTTTTTTTCATTTTTTGTGCATTAGTTTCTAGTAACAAGAATTTCTGGGTCAGATTCTTTAGAAGATGTGATGTCAAATGCTTTGGTATTCCATATTCTCATATGTGGCCATGGTATTTACTGCAGGATATAATAACCAAGCCAGTTCCAGATTTCACTCTTTTCTCGAAATGCAAAGGCCAGCAATGGAGAAAATGGATGCAGGCGCATCTATTCCTTATGATCACATGCTGTTTTCAAGTATATTGGTTCTGATGTTTTATCTTTCTAGAGTAACTGCGCCAATATTTTTAGGTAATGCATAAGAACTTACACAACAGTACTTGTATTTTAATAGGTGGTTATCAAGGAAAAATGCCAGCTGTTCCTGTGATGGAATTTATCTCACCTGCCCAAGTGAATACAGCCAAAGACACTATTGGTACTGAACCAGCCTCTGAGCCCCAGAAAGACTTTGACTTACCATCATGGGAGGATGTATTAGAAAATTGTTCTCGTGAAATTGAATCTGTGCCTTTCCAGACAACTTTTCTGTCACAAGTGGATACAGTGGGAGTGGGAGTCATCCCTAAACAAGATGATATACTGGAGAAGTTTCTTGCCAATAGCTTTGATAAAAGGCAGGGTATGGAGGGAGTCATCCCTAAGCAAGAAGATATACTGGAGAAGATTCTTACCAATAGCTTTGATAGAAGTCAGGATATTGGGAGTCACCTACTTGATCAAGAAGCATGGCAGGTCAGTGTGATCCTTGCTGTATGTAATAAATCCTTGCAGCACATATTTAATTCAGATAAAATGGTATTTTGTGAATGCCAAACTCTTCTATGTGAATCTTCAAGGATGGAAGAATGGTGGTAGCCATTTTTTATTCATATGCTTCATGAGTGAAATTGATGTGGTTATATAGAAGTCTCAATCTCATAATTGCATCTTATGCAATTGATTATAACGCACATCAGATGTTGATATCTATAATAGATGAATTGTCGTAACATGTGTATGACTGGGATGTGATTGTAAGATTGTTGAGTCATAACGCAAGATAAGACTGAGTAAGAAATGAGTACATCTGTGGGAAGATTAGGAAGTTGAGAATGGTGGTTTCTAACTTCAACCTATGGATGTGCTGGGGAGAAAAATTGATCATATTGAAGTTTTAGGAGAAAGCAGGGGGGACTTAGACCAGAAATGACGTGTGCTGATTAATAAAGAATGATCTTGTGTTGCATTAGTTTAGAAAGAGTTTATCTCGTAATAGAACTGAATGAAGGAGACAGATCCACATGGTCAAACCCGGGGGATATGTAGACCGGAAATGACCCATTCTGATTAATAGAGGATCTAGTGTTATAATAGTTTAGAAAAAGCTTATCCCATAATAGAACTGAATGGAGGAGGCATATCCATGTAGTCAACCTCTACTAATTTGGGATTGATGCTTAGTTGAGCTGAGTTGTGAATTACTTGCCTCCTAAAAATTCATTAAATTATTAAATCAATGCATTTGTCTCGGTATATGTTAATTAAAGATGTGTTATCTTTTCCTTTTCGGATTCACTTATTTGTTTTAGGTGGTAATTTAAATTGCCTTTCAAACAGACTATCGAGGGTGGGTATTCGCATCGGCCAAAGTGGTCCTTGGATCAAAAGTTGCATCTGGACTCGGATCTCACTGCTAGGTTTCATGATCAGCAACTTGATAGTGGCAACTTTATCAATACTTTAGAACCTTTCTGTGCACAAGAAAATGATAATCATATCCGAAAGGACCTTCAAATACAGCCTGCAAATTCAGATCATGGTATGACCCTAGAGGGGAAATCCATCTACTCTACATCTGTGAAACAGCATATTTTGGATGATTCAAGGACAGAAGGTTTGAAGAAGCTTGATAGTTTCACCCGATGGATGAGCAAAGAACTTGAAGATGTAGATCAGCCACATTTGCAATCCAGTTCTGGGACATACTGGATGACGGCTGAAAGTGAAAATGTGGTTGATGCTGACAATCCCTCACAGGGACACCTGGACACGTATACGCTTGGTCCTTCTCTCTCCCAGGACCAACTCTTTAGCATTATTGATTTCTCGCCCAACTGGGCATATGCAGGCACAGAGATCAAGGTACTGGAGTATAGAATGGAATGCTGAGATTTCTAAGTTGAGCTACCACTCCTCAGTGGAGTTTTGCAAATCACTTCATTTTAATATAATAATGTTCCTTTTTCAATTTGTTGTGCAATTTATACAGGTCCTAGTCATGGGAAGATTCTTGAAGAGCCGAGAAGCAGCAGAAAACTTTAAATGGTCAGTTATGTTTGGAGAAGTGGAAGTTCCAGCAGAGATTATAGCTGATGGTATTCTTCGTTGCGCTACTCCTTCGCATAAGGCTGGAAGGGTTCCCTTCTATGTTACATGTTCGAATAGGGTAGCATGTAGTGAAGTGCGTGAATTTGAATATCGACTTAGCCATGTCCAAGATATTACCTATAACTATATTAACGTTGCTACTGAAGATCTTCATATGCGATTAGCGAAACTGTTGTCTTTGAGCTCGGCCTTCCCTTCAAAATATGTCTCCAGTGATGTTGATGAGATTTCCCAATTGAGCAATAAAATCAGTTTATTGCTGAAAGAGGGCAATGAAACATGGGACCAGATGTTAAAGCTTACTTCCCTGGAGGGATTTTCCTCAGAAAAACTGAAGGATCAGCTTCTTCAAAAGGCACTTAAGGAACAGTTACATGAATGGCTTTTGCAGAAGGTAGCTGAAGGCGGAAAAGGCCCTAGTGTATTAGATGAGGGCGGCCAAGGGGTGCTACATTTTGCAGCTGCTCTTGGCTATGAATGGGCCCTGGAACCTACAATAGTTGCTGGTGTAAGTGTCAATTTCCGCGATGTTAATGGATGGACTGCACTTCATTGGGCAGCATATTATGGCAGGTGAGAGATATGAGTTTTTTCATTCATTTCCTTGTCTTCCTTTCCATTCTCAGCACCTCATAGTCCAAGCTGGGGATTAACATAGGGCACTATACCATGATAGTTTATTGGACATGGGAATTCTTGATGAATGTACCATATTAAAACCAAATAAGCTACTGAAAAATGTTAATTAGGGTAACAAGCCACCTTCATATAAAAACTGGGCAGCAAACATCCTAGAATGCATGGGGGTATATATTATTGGTGATGTTAGGATATCACCAAATATCATGTTGCAAATGACAGCATGCTATTATTAATTATAGTGGCATCAATTCTAGCTTTAATCCTAGCTGGGATTACATCCACATTTATTGGCTCTTACAATTTCTTGCCGGTTACCTTTTTCAAAATGCTTATTGAATTAGTACTGATTTATTGTACTTTGGCTCAAATATCAGAGAGCGAACAGTTGCTTCCCTCATCCATCTCGGTGCTGCTCCTGGAGCAATAACAGATCCAACTCCCAAATACCCCACAGGCAGAACACCTGCTGACTTAGCTTCTGCTAATGGACACAAAGGGATTTCTGGCTTTCTTGCCGAATCTGCTTTGAGTGCCCACCTATCTTCTCTGAATCTGGAAAAGCAGGATGGTGATGCTGCTGAAAGTTCTGGAATACCAGCATCACTGACAGTTTCAGACTGTAATGAAACTCCAGTCAAAGATGCTGACATACCAATTGGACTGTCCCTAAAGGATTCGTTAGCTGCTGTTTGTAATGCTACTCAAGCTGCTGCTCGTATTCATCAAGTTTTCAGAGTTCAGTCCTTCCAAAAGAAGCAGTTAAAAGAGTACGGTGATGATAAATTTGGAATGTCACATGAGCGTGCTCTTTCGCTTATTGCAGTCAAGTCGCAAAAGGCAGGACAATATGATGAGCCAGTTCATGCAGCAATACGAATTCAGAACAAGTTCCGTGGTTGGAAGGGTAGAAAAGAATTTTTGATAATTCGGCAGCGAATTGTTAAAATTCAGGTGCATTTAGTGCTCCTGCCTCCTCTATTTTATAGTTTCCATTTTCTTATTTTAGACTTCCATGTACAATCAGCTTTCTATTGCAAGTTATTTCCTTGCATGAAGCATAGAACTCTTGAAAACTGACCTCTAATTGCTTTATTGTGAAGGCCCATGTACGAGGCCACCAGGTCAGGAAAAACTATAGGAAGATAATCTGGTCTGTTGGCATTTTGGATAAAATTATCTTGCGTTGGAGACGAAAAGGAAGTGGTTTGCGTGGCTTCAAATCTGAAGCACTTACTGAGGGTTCCAGCATGCAAGTTGTATCTTCAAAGGATGACGATGATGATTTCCTTAAAGAAGGCAGAAAGCAAACAGAAGAAAGATCACAAATAGCCCTTGCAAGGGTGAAATCCATGCATCAGCATCCAGAGGCAAGAGAACAATATCACAGGCTGCGCAGTGTTGTTGCTGAGATCCAAGAGACCAAGGTAACGGATTATTATTTTATTTGTTTTCCTTGCGGTTGCATGACAGTTTGCATTAGAGACAACAATGAAGGGTAGTTGCTTCCCTAAAACAACTTCTCTTCAGTATATTATGCCATGTCTGGTTTTTACTGGTAGAAATATCTTAAACAGTTGATGGTAAGCGGACTAGGTTGGGGACCATGGGAAATGATTTGAATTTCAGCCCACATACACTCTGCAGAGTAAGATTCAAATGAATTGTGGACATGTAAATCAGTGGGAAAATGTTCAAAATTTCTGAATTGGTAGCTTGGAATTATCCCTAATTGAAACCTTCTTTAATGCAAGGCTTTAATCAACGACAACCATTAGCTAACAAGGGGATGCAGCAAACGCATTTTCTATAATCTGATTGGTTTTATGATTTGTAAATCTTACAGGCTATGTACGAATGGGCTAACAATTCAGAAGCGATGGTCGAGTTTGATGACCTGATCAATCTCGAAACATTATGGGATGGTGACACTTTCTTGCCTACAGATTCTTGAGCCAACCTCGGGTTATCCTCTTTGATTAGATGCTGAAATTGATTTGTAAATGTCCCTACTGAGTATCCTAATTATAACTGAAGTAGGTTAGGAATGTGTCAAATGGAAGCAGTAGTGCTGTATTGTCCTAGTGATAATCTCTATGCACAGTAATATGAATTATTGAGTTGTAAGAAGAACTGAAGTCATAAGAGAAATGGTATATTCATAAACAAACTAAGTTCTGAGTACTTGCAGGTGGTTGGCTTTCTTGAGTTGAGTTCGTGGGGATTTAGCAAGCTTTCTCTGCCATAATAGAATGGAGCACGGGACCTTTATGAAAAGAATTTTTCCCATGGGTGGTCAAATTTGACCAAACCACACGAGGCTAGTAGGGCCTTTTTCAATGCTTTGCAACGCTTCTTGCGATCATGTCTAAGTTGAAGTTCTGCTTTCTTGCTATGCGAAGCGTTGAATTGAAGGTCGTACATTGGGGTTGTTGAGGTCTAGGACTCTAGGCGGGTGTAGAGGGTCATAAAGATGTGTCGTTGAGGTCCTTTCTTTTATGTTTGGATTAATTTATTGTAATTAGATGTACGAGATTGAAATGATTTTATAAAAAAATAAGTAAGTTTAATTTTTAATAAACTTAATATTATTAATATTGTAATTGAATAAAATCAATTGTAAAAAAAGAATTAAAAAAAATTAAGTTAACTTGAGTTAATATTTTAATTTCAGGTTTTAAAGATCATGATTATTTTATAAAAAACAAATCTAAAAATATTATGAAGTTAATTTTTTTATTAATAAAATATTGAAGGATTAAATTAAAAAATTACAATAAAAAATATTTAAAATAAAATAAATAATAATCAAAAGAATAAAGATTAACTTTGATACAAAAATAAAATGCAATAGAGAAAAAAATTAAAAAAAATGATTCAAAACAAAACAAATAGACACCAAATTTGACATAAATAAA
The DNA here is from genome assembly GCA_015708895.1 of Populus ilicifolia. Lineage (NCBI taxonomy): Eukaryota > Viridiplantae > Streptophyta > Magnoliopsida > Malpighiales > Salicaceae > Populus > Populus ilicifolia. The sequence goes on from SRLM01000046.1 coordinate 1,170,881, forward strand.
TTGGAGAATGAATTGAAAAAAAAATTTAATTTTATAAATTATATCAAATTAAAAAAATAATAAAAAAACTTGTATTAAATCCAAAAAATAAATAAATAGAGAGTTGTTTTGAAAACTAAGAGAAAAAAATATTGTCAACATCATCAAGCTAGAGGTTTGTTGGCAATACATAGCATCCAGGTATAGAGATGGTGCTAAAAAAATTCAAATGCTGTTATAAAAGTTCATGTTTGTCCATGAAAACCACATGTTACTCAAAGACACTAAGGCATCCCACATGTTAACACATGTGTCATACATATTTACTTTTTTGTTTTTTATTTATATTATAAATTGTTTAAAAGATAACAATTTCTCTAAATCAACTTAACCATAACTAAAAAAACTATGATAAAAATATAAAAAAAAACCTTGAATGAAAATTGAAAGAAATTTTTATTTTAAAAGTAATTTGTTTGTCAATAAATCATGATTTAACATAAATGGATATCAACAAAGGGACTAGATGAGACCCGTGCTATATCATGAATATATGTTATATGTTTTTGTTTTTTTGTAAATATTCATGTATTGTAAGTGTTTTTCAATGAGAAAAAAAATTAATAACTCGTGTTAGAGTCTTGATCAAATAATTTAGTTTCAAAAATCATATTATAAATAACTTTTAAAACTCATGTATAAATGATTACAACGGAAATGAGAAGTTCAATTTTAAATAAATTAAATATAAAAAAACTAAAATTAAAACAAATCAATTACTTAAAAATTAAAAGAATAAAGATAAAAATTTAAAATATTTTTTTTAAGTTAGAAATAATTAAGTTATTTAGCTATTTAAAAATTATAGAAAAGATACTATCGATCTCGTTGAAACTGTAAAACCATAAATCCACCGGTGTATCGAATAATAAAATGCGCGAGGATGTAAGTCTTTGGAAAGCCATCACATCACTAGGGTTGGGGTAAAGCTACAATCAGCCTTTTCATTAGAGGCCGTGTTTTTCACAGCATTTCATTAATTTTTTTAAAAAAAAATTAAAATTAATGTTTTTATATTGGTTTAATGTAATAAAACATGAAAAATATAATCTTATTATTTTAAAAAACAAGTACGTTGTCGAACACTAATGTACGCTTTCCTTGCGTTTGGTTGTCGGACAGTACCGGCCAAAGCTGGTTTGGAGGGTCATAAATTTTTAAATTAAAAGGTTAATAAGATGATTAATTAAGATAATCAGTAGCTATAATTATATTCCATGTTTCAAATATTGTTTTTCTTTCAAGAGAAACCAAATAAAATCATTTGATTATTAATATATATTAAGAATAGTTTCGTTATTAAAAATCTTCAAAAATAATAGCTCTGGAAAGAGAGGTACTTTTTTAGAGTACCGTAAGAACATTTATTGAACCATACTTCTAATTAGTTGCTTTGCGTGCGAGGAGGGAGCTTTTGCGGAACAAAGCTTGATATCTAATCCCTGTGGAGAAATTGCTCTGAGCAAGGAGGACGACACACAGATTCCTGAGGAAACAATTGAAAAACAGGAGAATGGTGGACCTTATTCTCAATGTCCAGAGCTTCAGGTTCTGGAAATGGAGGAATTAATGAAAGTCCAAGGGTTTCTCTGAATCAAAACGTGTCTAATGTTCATTTTAGCTCTCTTTTTTAGCGTTTCAAATCTACCCTCTTGCTGAAAAGAGAGAGAATTGCACGAGGGCTCCTGCGGCTTTGTCGAGGATGGCATTTTTATTATACATCGAAGTTTTGATCATCTCTTGAGAACATGAATTACCTGAAGGAACTCTAGGAAATTGAATCTGAGGAGGGTACACAGGCAGCAACAACTGACAAATTCCATTCAATATAAAACGTTTTTGATGGTATCTACAAAAATAAGGGCAAAACATGAATGCCAGTTGAGATTCGAAAGGAAAGAACATTCTGATATGAATTAATAATGAAAATTAACAATCAAAGATCATTGGATCGGAAAAGGAAGTTTATGAATTAATAATTAAAATCAACAATAAAGTGTCATTAGATCAGAAAAACAGTGGCTAATACTATTAGCTGAAGCACATAAGAAAGGTTACCTAGTGAAAACGTTGATAGAATTGGCCTAGCGAAGCTGATGATTTTATTACGTTACCGCAGCAATGATGATCTGAGCTCATGTTCCTTGTCACAATGAGTCAAGCGTTCTTTAAAAGCTGAAGTAGCAGTTTTATATCAATAAGTTGATCATTAAAAAGCATATCAAAGGGGGAATTCAACCACAAAAAGCACTTGCTCGAAAACCAGGCCACCTATTTGACTAAAATAATGATTGAAAAACAAACATGTAGGCACATTTTCATGCCCCAAACTAACAAACAAATTCAGAAGATGCTTCCAAACTAAACTTAAAGAATACCAAGCTCGTAACAGAAATGAGAACTCAAGGCAATCAAACCATGCCAAAATCTTAAGTTCACACTATGATCATCTTCAATGAAGCTCAAGTCTTTATGCTGGTATATGTTTGCACACTACCATCAAAAAGAGACAAGAAGAAGCTCTGTGCTTGTTCCAGAAATACAGATCTCAGTTCATATGACAAAACAAAAACTAAAATTTGGATCTTCAACACAGGAGGCTTTGGCAAGATGCAAACTACGCATGCTGAAGAATTCGACCCACAAAAGATCTAATCTTGCGCTAAATACTTTAGAAAAAGCATCATGGCATCTCATATACATCAAAATCAGTAGTCAACCCCTAACAGACCTTTAAATCTACATGAATGAAGTTAACCCTAAATCCAGAGTCCTTTATTGATAAGCAATGATGTCATACTTAACAGATAGAATTTTGACAAAACAAAACAAGCACACCAATAATTACTAAGACTCAAAAATAAAATTCAAGAGGAATCAGTTTCATGATTTATACTTATAAAATAAAAGCGGACATACCAACACATGCACTTTGCAAGTTTACTAACACGAAGCAAACAAGTCATGTTTCACAGAAAACCTCAAGCAAACACATCTCGACTCACATCCTGAATAAAAAGAGATAGGAGCGGGTGTTATTCCTAATGCTTTATAACATCTATGGTGTTTTCTCGTTATATGCCCTGGTACTTGCTATATTGCTTGACCATAATTGAAAACATTTCTCATCCAGTAATCAGTGTATAAAGAATCCACAGAACACTCCATTAATTGTGTGCATTTGATTCCATCAAAATACAGTCTATACAAGAAGTATACTGCCTTAAAAGATCATTTACATTGTACTCATAATAGCATGCTGAGAATCAAGGAAATAACAAACCATCACACTGAAACTATTCCATACTGTGATGGACTTACAATTGACAGCTTGCTGTCGTAGCTTTGACATCACCCAATCCTGTGCAGGCACAAATCGGAATTAGCAACAGTAGTGGCTAACATGATAGCTACCCAGTTAGGTATGAGATGAGAACCTTTAGTGAGGGGTCTGAAAATCCACCAGCACCCAAAGAGAGGCAGGGATCCGGCACGGGATATTGATGAACAGTTTATGGAGCATGTTCCAAAGTGGTATGTTTTCTTGTGATCCGCACTCAGCAATATATCTCAATTTATTAAATATTGATGAACAGTTTATGGGGCATGTTCCAAAGTGGTATGTTTTCTTGTGACCCGCACTCAGCAATATATCTCAATTTATTAAATATGTTTGAAATTCTAAATTTCTTCTATAATCAAAGTCAATAAATTATAGTAGATGTCCTCAAACACCCTTGATATCCTATCTAGATGTGTCAAAGGTCATCCTCAACTGAATATATGGGCGCTGATTAAGTTTTTACCATAACTTTATTCTTGATCTACACCACATGGGAAATCACGTACTCGATAGATGTTTTAGTACTATCTCATTTCTTTTCACGAGTCTTTGAGCAGTCATCTGTTACACTTAAACAAGGAAACATATCACTTCACTAGAAAAAAATACTAATCCATTTCACACACATATAGCTTTTAGCTTATTACATAACAGTGGTGAAAGAGATTTATTTTAGAGCAATCCCAGATTGCTAAAGTCTTAAACTTAGTTGTTGATTTCAAGGTGCTTGTGTGGTTCCCCAATTAGGAACTGCATTATACCTGTCATTCAGTTCCAAGCATGTCTATCTTGTCAGCTTCATGTGCTACAATGCACAAGAAACTCACCGAGTTTGATTTTAATAAATTGCTCAACAGCTTACAATACCTTAAAATGGAGCAAAGAGAGCAATAAGAACATACCTGCCACTCAGAGATGACCTCCACAGATGCAGTCCTGAACAGCTGTTGTCCAATAAATGCTTATATAGAGAATTTATCACGCTGCAATCAACCACACCCAAAATACAACCCATTTAAATTACTCAATTTCTCAGACCACCTTCCTTCCTTCATAATTGGGTTTAAACCCTTTGTTTTATATTTATCACTATCATTTAACCTTGATAAAACAAATTATTCTTACTGATCACTAAGGCACTAACTCTTATAACAGAAATTGGACTGCCATCCTCAAATACACATCAAAATTTAATACAAATGCACAAACAATTTCCAAGCAAGGACGGGGGACAGCATCACCCTTCTTGAGATTTCTTTTTAACGCAATGTTGCATGTTGCTTAGCTTCCTAACAAGTCATCCCCATAGAGGAAGACTATTCAGCAATTGAGTACTTCGTTTGCAACTAAAACCCAAAAGAACAGATTCAAAGATGCATGCACAGTGCAACCAAACACAGATTCAAAGATGCATATAGAGTGCAACCATAAAATAGGGTTCAAATAAACAAATAAAAACGAACTGTCCTGGAAAGATAGAGGAAGACTCAAATAAGAAATTAGGCTTCCTCAAATTCACTCCTTCAGTGACAGGTCCTAAAGGTGAGTTTCACAATATAATGTGAAAATTCATGAAGGTAAAAAAATACAAAAATATGGTCATTACCGTAAGAATTTCATTTCCTTCATATATATAATTGGTGTCTCCCTCGAAACATCGGGGGAAAAAAAGAACACGTTCTAAGAAGAATAATAGATTGCCAGAAACGGAATGCAAGCTGAAAGACTATTGTTATATTGATATCAACTGAAAAGAGAACAGGGCCCGACTTCAAAAACCAAAGTTCCTTGAAACTTAACAAATGAAAACCATGCATGTTGAAGAATCAAAAAGACCAATCTGCATCTCCATCTAACCCATCATATATAACCCAAAGAAACAAAATAAAACATATTTTCAAGGTCCATCAAAACTAGTCCACCCCCTAAAATAGGTTCTCCTTTCTATGCTATAACCATCCTAATAATCTTGAGACTTTAAAGCATCTAAAGCTAGCTTCATCTGTTTTGCAATCAAATCATTTTCCATCATGAAAAACTCCAACTTAGCGTTCATCAAACTCCTCCACTCCCTTTCCAACTCCACCAAATTTTCCTCTGGAACCTTCCCCAGCATCATCATTGTTCTCTCCTTCACATCCTCAGGCAAATCTTCAGCCAGCAACGATGAACGCAAATACGGATACTTATCCCACAAATTCTCACTCCCCTCACCTCCCTCCACTTCCTCATTTTCCACTGCCTTTTGCTTCTTCATACTTGATTCCTTCCATTCTCCATTCACGACCCTCTTTTGCTTCTTCACATCCGCATCCTCTCCTCCACTCAGCTCGTTGTTAGCAGCCTGCTTCTCCTTTTTTCCACCCTTTCCCTTCCTTTCTCCAATGACTTCCTCACTCAAAACCCTCTTCCCCTTCTCCTTTATTCCATCTTCCCCCTTCCCTTCTCCATCAGCTTCCTCACTCAAACCCCTCTTCCCCTTCTTCACATTCCCCTCCTCTTCCCCGTCGCCTTCCTCACCCAAAACCCGCTTTTGCTTCTTCAAATTCCCTTGTTTTCCTTCTCCGCTCACTTCCTCACTCGAAACCCTCTTCCCCCTCTTCACACTCGCGTCCTTTCCCTTCCCATTCACTTCCCCACTCCCCAATTTCGCCAACGCCAGAATAATCCCTCCTCCACCACCACTAACATTTTTCCCACTGTTTTTACTAGCATTACTCTCATTCCCCACGACAATACCACCAGCACCCCATATTTTTTTTGCAAGCTCTACGCACTCCAAATCATGCAGTTTCTTAAAAGTCTCATATTTCCCACTCTCATTCTTCTCCACATCAGTAAAATACTTCTTCTTCAACATCCTAATTTTACTAACAAACTGATTATTGGATGCATTAAAACAGAGTGATTCCTTCACAAATCCATAAAAATCACCAGTATCTGCAGAAGAGCTTTTACCCTTTTCATTTTGGAACTCAATCATGCCTTTTAATATCACAATCTCATCCTCATCACTCCATATACGCTGAGAACCTCCGGTCCCAGGTCCAGCTCCCTTCTTTGCTTTCTTGTCATCAACGTCCTTCTCCTTCTTGGGCTGATCTGCTTTTGGGTCAGGTTTGAGCTTCGGCGAGATGGGCTTGATAGTGAAACCAGAAAGAGAAGGTGACGGTGGATGGGTTGACTCAGTGTCTTCTGAGTCAGCGTCCGACTCGGACTCCGAGTTTGGCTTTGAAGGTTTGGAAGGCAAGTCGGGTTTCTTTTTCTCCATTAATTCATCATCATCATCTTCTTCGTCGTCGTCTTCAGTTCTATCTTCGTCGTCGTTTGATTTCTCACCGGCAGCGTTTTGCTGAGTTTTGGCGGTGCCGTTTTGAGGTTCTTCTTCTTTGTCATCGGTTTTTTCTTCTTCTTCTTCAGAAGATGAAACAGCAGGTGGAGGCTCTTCGATCAGGTGTTTCCGAGCCATTTAGGGTTTTTACTTTTTATTTTTGGATTTTTTTTTTAGGGGGGGTTGTGTGTGAGAAACTGCGAGTGACTGATACACTGACTGCTCTGCTCGGCGACTTTGAGTGGGACCTTATTATTTTTTGTAGCTTTGTTTTATTTTTTATTTAAATTTTCATTTAAAGTGTTAGCTGGCCGCGCCGGGTGGGGGTGGGGGGGGGGGTGTTCTTTTGTTTGCTCTAGGGGAATTTGACAACGGTAGATTTAATTTTATTGTTATTTTCAGAATTATAATTTCGTGACTAATATTATCATCTTTCTTAACATTTAATTAATGAAAGAGGCACCCAAGATTGTGTTTTTAGCCTGTATGCTTGGTGAATCTATGGAATATAAAATTAATGAGAATTGCTTTTTTATAAAATAATTATATTTTCTATAAAAAAAACTACTAAATTAATAAAAAAATCTTGGAGGAAAACCCACCTATAATTATTAAATTATAAATGGTTACTGAGTTAATTTAATGATTCATCTAAACAAAATTAAAATTGCTTTCAAATTGAATTAAAAGTTAATCTGTTCGTATAGTAAAATTAACTTTAAGAATTCCTTTTTACTTTTATCCAGAATAACATCATTTAAGTTTTTCTTTAAAAAAATTGTTTAAACAAAGTTTTATTAAACAAAATAAACCCAGATTGTCCTAGCTAAGCCATGACTAGGAACACAACTGCTGGCTCAACAATCTGGATTCTGCACCTTCGAAATACAGGGTATTCTCAACGAGATCAGATAAGTACATGAATCTATTTGAAACACGAATCCATTTGAAAACAAGAATGTGGTTGTGTTTAAAATATTTTTTATTTAATAACATTTTTTATTTTTTAAAAATTATTTTTAACATTAATATATTAAAAAACAATTTAAAAATATTAAAATTATATTAATTTTTTAAAAAAATCAAACTTTTTAAAAAATATTTTTGAAATACCGTACCAAACCCGTACCTTGTTCCTTGTTTGCTTTCCTCGTTTTTCGAAGAGAGAAGCAAAATACATCGCGGACGATCTTGCCAAACAGAGATTCATTATTTACTGCTGCCTTTTTACATCTAATACGCAGAGCTCCCTGGCATCTTCTGTTGCTCCAAGCTTCTTGTAAATTATAGCACGGCTGGCATCCCCATGGCTACAGCATTATAAAAGAAAAGCTTTACTGCTGCCTTTCTTCACCACGGGAGCGGGCTGCGGTCGGATTGCGTTATGCGTCCGGTACAAAGACGATTACAACACGGCTAGCATCCCCATGGCTACAGCATTATAAAAGAAAAGCTTTACTGCTTCTTTTTTTACCACGGTAGCGGGCTGGGGTCGGATTGCGTTATGCGTCCGGTACAAAGACGATTAGTAGAAATTCTTGAATAGTAGAAATTGTATCTCTACCTTCCACGAGAAACATCAAGATTCACTGGCCCTGCCTCAGTGAATCTAGCAACTGTTACATCCAAATCAAAGCATGAAAAGGCAGGATCCGTGGAAAGAGAGCCTGGATTAACAGTACATTAGAAGCTTGTTAAGAATACTATAGCATGCATGCTACATGTGATGGATGCATGATCAATGACCAGTATCAAACCTAACAAGATCTACGAAGATGTAGAACAAGTTCAGTAGCATGAGGATAGCTCCGACCAATTTCCCAATTGGATTGGATTTCTGCTGTTGAAATATTCTCAACCATGAACGATAGAAACCATCTCTGTGAAATTTTCAAACCATATACACCGCTCTTTCATCCTCTTATTCTGGAAAAACACAAGGATGGTGTGCTTCCACCTGTACATGGAAATAACCCAAGTATACATTTGTTGTTCTCGTCATCGTCTTCTCAAGTGTGGATATTTGAGAGCTCTTCCCATTGGTTGATGGACAAAAGGGAAAGAAAAACAAAAATAACAGATTAAACAAAAGGCGAGTCCAGTCTCAATCATTTAAATACCTACTTGTAAAACCACCTCTCAACTCTTGTTGTTACTAGCACCAATGCTCTCATAAAATAAGATATACCCATGATCCGTATTACTTGAATATTCCTGCGCTGACCCAAAAAAAGTCTGCACAGCAGACTCGTCAATCATCTCGACATTTTCATCATCAAAAAATAACCAGTGGTTGTGGCTTTTCACAAGGCTCACATAGTGCCCATGATTAGGTCCACTTCCCACATGGACTACAACGGCAAATAGTGAGTATTCGATATCTGCGTCTTCTACAGTATTGCTCAACTTCAGCTCAAGTGGGAAGACAACTCTGTAAGACAGCTTTTTGTACCGACCGAGCTGCTCAATATATTTAAACCTCTTCAGATGGATGACCAAGATGTGAGGAGGCTTCTTTATCTTCATCCTCTTTTGGGCTTCTTGCAAACTGCATACAATGGAAAAAATACAGAAGATTTACTGCATAATTACTAGACTAAAAATGTCCAATCACTTGAATGCTCTGAAACATCAGAGGTGGACGGACCAATCATCCAAGTTAACAGTCAAAACTCCAATCAGCCCATGAAAAGTTGAAAAAGAATCACAAAAACATTGTTCAGCCAGTAAAAACGAGTGCTGAGTAATATAAAAATATCAGTTAAGATCGCCTTGTTCATTCAAATTGTAGTTCAGCAACCTTTCAGGAAATGAAACCAAACTACTACTCAATCCAACTGCTTAATTTTTCCACATCTGGTTTTACAAGGGGGGAACAAAGCCTTTAACCTATAAAACAACAAAAATATATCATTTATCACAATCCTTTACATGAAATAAAATATAATTTGTATGCTAGTTCAAGAGATTTCTGAATGCTTTAGTGTCACTGTTATCTCTTAGCTAGGCTCTAAGCAGGGAATAATTGTCCAGAGTAAGTGAAATCATATCCTGTATAATTCCAGAAGAAACATTGACTAAACTTCGCCATACAGACTACTCGGAAACAAATAATGGAACAGAAAGTGATTTCAAATATTCAACAAATATGAAAGAGTTATCCAGAATTGATACAAGTAAATGCCAGGAAATAATTGAGCAAAAAAGCACCTACCTGCAGCACTTGTCACAGAAAAACTTATCCTCTGCATTCAACGTCTCTGTGGAACTAAAATTCTTCAAGCAGCTTGTAATGGAACTGTTTTGTTCAATATCAAGGCTCAAGTCAAAAAACGTTTCATCTCTTGCTGTCACAGTCTCACATTGCAAGCACCTTGTCTCGTTGGTAAGTATTCCCTGATGTATACACACATAAGAGACGATGAGAACTCTACCCTAAAAGAAGGAAAATTCCATCTCCATACAACAATCCATGTGGTGAGGAACTAAAATACAAATTCACATTAAGATCATTCAACTACATTAACGATTCACAACATAGAAAATGTCAAATTTAGAATGAATGGATTGGCTGCTTAAAGTCACCTGAAAATTTTTGTGCACCCAAGTAACCAAAGGCTCTTTTGAAACACCATTTCCCTGAGCATGCTTTGGTCCATTTGCAATTTTTTCAGGTGGGGAAGAAGTTTCAGGATCACTTTTTACAGCTTGGGCCTCTTTCTCCAGAATGTCAACCAGTTCATTTAGCAAAAAATTCAAAAACTCATGAGCATCCTACATGAAAAACAGACATAGTGTTCACTCCTCTTGTATTGTTTTATTATATCATTTCACATTTTGTGTCTGACAAATCCCCCGACTCACAATTAAATGAACAAATACCTGGTGCATATAGCTTCGGAAAAGCTCATTTTGTTTTTTCAATCTCTGTACAAAACGCTTTGGAGCAATGACACCTGTTTTCTTCTTCTGTGAACTTATCTATGCAAAAGAAATAACAACAGTTAGCTCCAGCACCATGGCTAAACTACTAAATAAGTAACACATATATGTTCTGTACAGGGAACTCTTCCATTCCCCTCGTTTCTCTGTACTTTAGTGAAAATGCACAGAGCACACAAACACACAGAAAGTACACAAGTACCGAGAAATATCCTGCTCATGAAGAATTGGAGACCTAGTTACACTTGTTGAAAAAGATTATTAATGAAAAACAGAGAGAGCAGCTTCGGATTTAAAAATGTCCAGAAATATTCCCAAGTGCACCACTTTAGAGCTCAAGAATCTGAAAAGTGTAGGGCAAGGATGCTATCAAAGCTATTGACAAAATCAAATAAAAAATATCAACAAACAGTTAGGTCTTGGCTTGTTCTACGACTGTTGAAGGAAAAGAATTGAGAATAATGGCTAAGAAATGTAGTTCTAACAAGAGGGGAAAATAGATTTAGAACCCAATGACTGGTTTAATTATGTTCCTCATGTAGACCCAAAAAACCTGTGAAATTGTCTGATTTGTTCTTAGCAGGAAATAAAACTTCAGAAAAGCATATCGAACAAACAATATCCTGCCTTAAACTACAGGTATTGCATGAATAAAGGAAACAATTAGCAGATGTAGATATCACGCATCCCAATATGGCATATTGATCAGATTTTTTTTCCCCTTATCATTTAGAGAAAGATTTGCAGCTAGAATGGGTTAAAAGGAACAATAATGACACCTCAGTGCTCTTCTTCTAATAAGTATCACTCTATACTTCTACATGCATTTATTCCTCTCTTTTTGACAAGAAAACTCAAATGAAGGAGATGGTCAAGCAGAGAACAAGCACCACAATGATACAGAAAGAACATAAGCCGACATGCAGAAAAGGAGAAAACAAAGAATAAAAATAAATAGCAGTGAAGATGTGGAGATTAGAAATCCTACTAGTCCAAGTAACCATGCTGTAAGACCATCTAGTAAAGGAATAAACTTATGGGGTGAGGTGCTGCAAACACTTGAAAGGACGAAAACAATTTCCACATAGTATCTCACAAGAACTGTTACCAAAAAAGTAACGCAAAAACACCAATCATGGAGTTATTACTACCTGGGTAAATAGATCTGCCAAGCAAGTCAAGAGATTCTCTTCCGCGTCCCCAATACTTTTACCATTACCATAATATTCTAACAAGTGTTCTCGAAATGGTAAACAGAAGTAAAGTGCCTGCATAACAAAGAAACAAACACCGATAAGACACAAACAGAGAGCTATATAGCACAACAGTACATTCCCCTCCGCTATCATTACAAACCAAATACAATGCCTTAAAATCATATTCACAAACACTTTTCAAGAATACCTGCATGGATTGCAATAAAATGTTGCCATGATTCTCCAAAGAATCAAGCTAACAACGCACTAATTATCAGCAACAAGTTAAAGTTTTCAACTTGATAAACATAACCACTTGCAGCAGAAAGCACGCAAAATATCATTTCTACGAACAAAAATTATGCATTTAAATTCTCAATCCCAAACATAAAAAAAAAAAACCAATTTAATATTATTGAATAAAATTTAAGGCTAAAACATAAATGCTTCGCATCTAACCTGACTGAAACACTAAATTAGAAATCAAAATATAAATTCTAAGACGGGAAAAAAAAGAGTCAAATAATCGACACAATACAAGAGTAGCTAGGTAAAATAAACTAAGGTAGAAAATGATTGAATCGAGAGAAAATAAAAATCGACAGGTGATGATTGAAATTGAAGAGAGAATAAGAGACCTGTAAAACGCTATTACAGTAACAAGTGTTGCCGAAATTCTCGAGGCCAAAGTATCGTTCGCCTTCAGGAAACTGGTCGCCTAAAGCTTTCTCGAGTTTAGAACCTGCTGCGCCCATTACTGCATCGATTGATTCAACTCAGATCCCGACTTAACTCACCGATTCAACAATACTCGTTAACGAACAATTCTCCCTGCCTCTGTTTGGATTTAAATAGCTAGTTTGTTATGGTTTGCTTGGGAAATGAGGATTTTGTTTATGATTTTGCTGGTAGTGAAAGGAAAGGAACGAGGGTTTGTGTTTGTATGGTATGGTTGTCTGAGAGAGAGGAGACTGGTAATATTTATTAGTATTTGTTCTCTTTTTCTTTTTCCTTTTCTTTTATCTTAAATGAGACAGGGAAGAAAAGGAAAATACCACGAGATGAGCCTTTGATTTACGGCTGGTTTTAGTTGAAATTGGTTTTTAAAGGGTTTTTTTTTAAGAATTATATGAAAATAATATTTTTTTATTTTCAGCATAATTTATTAAAATAATCTAAAAATATAAAATTAAATACAATAAATTATTTTTTGGCCAAACTACTGTACAAACAAAGCTCCAAACAAGCCCCCCGTAATTCCATGTATCAATCCGTTTAGTTTTCCAAAACTAAATACCAATTCTTAATTTTCCAGAATTTTGGAAATACTGTAGCCAACAGCAGCTGCTTGTAAATTCTCCAGGTTTGTCTTGTGCTTCTTTCCTAACTCATGCTGATCAAATACATCGCAAAATGTTTTTCGAGGACTGTTTCGATAATACTTGAATAAATTCTTCAGTTCAAAAATTATATGATCCAAATAAATAAATTCAGTTTAATATTACTTTTATGGTGAGTAATTAAAGTTGTTGGTGGAGTTCATCGGTTTTTGGTGCTCGGGATGGTAAATTCTATACTGTTTCTATAAAATTTAACATTTTAATTCACCTATTTTTTTAGCATTGTTTTTTATAATTTTAAAGCTTTGCTTTGTTTTTTCTATATCTAATTCGGGGCTGAAAGATAATTGAATAATATTTTATTGTTTTATTTTATATTATTCATGAATACTTCACAAGAAAATAGTGATGTTGGAATTTCAAAAGGTTTATTGGACTAAAAAAATTTATATTAAATGCAGAATAATAAAATTTAAAAAATAAAATATTAATCATTGGTAATAATAGAACTTAATTAACTCTAGAGAAATAAATATCTTTATTTGATTTTGTTTTAATTTATATACATATACATATATATATGTACTGTATGATTAGGAAGCATCCTTTGATTTTACTTTGTTATCATTTTTAAGTTTATATATATATATATATATATATATATTCATCTTGATAAACCTAAAGATGATATCAAAGTTGCAGTCACAACAAGATGAATTTTGGACTGCAGGATACCATGTTTTAAACAAGCACGTTTTTCATTTGTCTAATTTTATTTGTGAATTTTGGACAACTTGTGTGCTCGAAAGAAATATTGCGGGCTGATTGTGCTTCCCTGGAGATGACATCTAAACATGTGGAAAGCAATATCATGGGTGGTGAAGTCAGCAAGTACTGGAAAGCAATGTTACGGGCTCATCGTGCTTCACCCGGGAGTCTTGAAGACAATGAATGCCTGGTCTTCCTTTCGTGTTATCAAAAGCATTTCCCGCGAAGGTGGCTCTCTGACCGAATAAGCAAAAAGGTCACATATTTTTATGAAAACAAGAATAAACCACAAAGCCACCCAAATGGAAAGTACTGGGTGTGCCCAGTCTTTCATTCCAACTGTCTTATATTCATGTGTCGTGATTAAACTGTAACAAAATAAAAATTAAATAAAAAAAGAGTATAATCTCTCAAAAATTAAAATATAAAATTTAATTACAGATTAAACAAAAATTTAAATATAATTTTTTAATAAAAATAATATAATTTTTAACCTATATGCTAAACTTGTAACTTGATTATAAGGAAAATTAGAAAAAGTATTTTAAAAAAATTAAATGATGATGGAAAAATTTTTAAAAATATATAAAAAAAACTTTTGAATCAACTTTGACTAACTTTCTTAGCTTATTACTTGAGATATGTGATTGAGATAAATTTGTAAAAAGAAAAACAAAAATAATTACAAAGAAAAAATCATGTATTAAATTATAAAATTAAAAAAATAAAGTCAAATTAAACTATTTTTTTAAATTCTTAACCTGAATCATAAAACTAAATTACTTCATAAAAAAATTCATAAAAAACTTAAAAGTAAAATTTTTAATCATTCAAAATTATAAAATAAAATAAAATAAATAATAATTAGATATGTTATAAAATTTAAATCAAATAACACAAAGATAAGATATGATAGATAAAAAACAAAAGATAATAAAATTAAAAAATATATAAATATCTTAAATATAAAAAAATCAAGAAAATATGAATTGAATATAAAAGAAAAACAAGTTGGATTATTTCACGAAAGTAAAGGTTCTGGTGGCGAAATTGTAGAGGAAAAAAAAAAGGATAATCACTGCCAAACAAAAGCTATGTTTGCCACACCACACATGTCACTCTTGCATGGAGGGGCAATGGAGAAGATTCTATCGCCGTCCTGAATGCTAGTGTATGGCCATCAGATGCCGCTCGAATTACATGAGCATCACTTGACATGTACCTTTTTCAATAATATTTATATTTTAAAATTACCCAGTAATTTTTAGACAATATGACAATAACTAGTAAATAAGATAAATATGAAAAGGCCCTTGTGCGCTGGTTAAACAAGTTTGGCTTATAAGGACATTCTAGTAATTGCATTGTACTTGAAAAAAATAAAAACATAAAAAGCCAATGGATCTTGTATGGTTTTAAAGGTGATTTGCTGATTTTACGGTGTTAGAAGAACAAGAAATACATCCATGCTCGCCATCAATATATTAATGACTAAAAGGTCTTTGTGAAAATACCGCTGTGTTGTCTTCTCATTAGCTAATGACAAAATAATAATTTTATTATAACAATTCACAATCCATATAATCATGTGTATTTGTGTCTATAATGGAACACTGAATGCCCTTTCTTTTTTTATAATAACATCAACTAGTTAATAGCAAGGCATGCAATGAGAGATAAAGTTATGAAGGAGCCGTTTGATATTAAAGCTAGACTTGTTTTTTTATTCAAGTTTGAATTTTTTTTAATTATTTTAATACATTGATATAAAAAAATATATTTTTAATATATTTTAAATTAAAAACATTTTAAAAACAATTTATACCATAGATTGCAGACACATATAGACGCGCATAAAAAAACTTTCATGGTAGGCATTCCATGTGCATGCATAGAAAAATTCATGGTTGTTAAACTTGAATTGGTTTAATAGATTTATCTAGTGGCTAAATTAATCTATCAAATAAAAAATCATGATGAGTAAAAACTTGACTGATTATGCGGGCTGACCTATGACCCAAT
Source organism: Populus ilicifolia (assembly GCA_015708895.1). Classification (NCBI taxonomy): domain Eukaryota; kingdom Viridiplantae; phylum Streptophyta; class Magnoliopsida; order Malpighiales; family Salicaceae; genus Populus; species Populus ilicifolia. The sequence continues at coordinate 1,186,862 of SRLM01000046.1, forward strand.
AAAATTTGGTTGAAGCCTGATTTTTTTTTCAATGTATTTTTTTTCTAACTAAATACCTTTTTTAAAATATTTTTTAGTTGATTATTGAATATTTTCAAAGTTCATATATAAATATTAGAAGAATGTTTTATTTTTTTATTGTGGAATTTGAAGTTTTTTAATACATATACTTTGTATTCATAATAAAAAAATTATTTTTTTAATATAGAATTTAAAAATTTTCAGTGTATATATTCTACTCCTGCAAAAAAAAATTATATTTTTTTCGATATGAAATAAAAAAAAATTAGTTTAGAGATTTCAACTTAAAATGAGAGCATACTAACATAGTATATTTTTACATTGAATAAAAAAAATTAAAATAATTTTTTTAAAATTATTATTTATAACATGTCCAACCTAAATTCATGTATTATTTTTTTTATAAATTCTAAATATATTTTTTAATTAATTTAAATTAATTTAAATCAACTCATATATTTAGAATCAGCTTCTTAATAATATCAACCTGAATACATCTTATAACTACATAAAAATTATATTTGAGGTCTTAATCTAGTGATGGTAGGGATTTATTCTCTTTCCCTATATCTGGATTCAAATATTATTGTATATATCTGTTATTTTTATAATATTTTATATATTTATTAAATTTATAAGATATTTAATAAGTTGTAAAATTAATTAGATTAATTACGGCGTGCATGAATTAGGATACCAAAAATTAATAACAAGAAGGAAGTAATGAATGACGAAAATGGCACGTGGCATACATATACAAGCGTAGCTGAGTAGCTGGCCCAAGTCAGTTTTCTTTTGTTTTTTTTTGGGGTGGCCAGTAGATGCACATGTTATGTTCAAATATAGTTAAATGTGCCTTTTGCATGGAAGCATCTACTAGCCAGTCAATCTGAGGCAGAACGACAGGTTTGAGGATCATAAAGCAGACTTAAACATTAGTTTTTTCTTGTACTTAAACAAACCAGGAATTTCTATCCCCTTCTGTTTTTCCGTACAAAAGTGTTGGGACTAGCCTAGTTGTTTAAAAACAGCATGTTTACTAGGTTGCGTTGTTTCTTCGATGGAATATGGGTGTGTGTGTGTGTGATTTTAAATTTTAAATAATACTTATTTTCTATGATTCAAAAATGTTATTTTATACTCAATAATAATTCATTTAGACTTATTTATAATTACAAATTTAATTTTAAAAATAAAATGGTATTACTAAATCAAAACAACTAAAAATTTTGAAAAATAAGAATTATGATAGAAAACCAATCAAAAAATAGATGAATATTGAGAATAAAAAAAACATTCTTATACTATTAAGTATATGCAGTACATGTTTTTTTTTTTGAAAAAAAAAGGGCTATATGTATTATTGCAAGGATGTCTCTGATAATTTTTTTATAATAATTTTCAGATTTTTTTATGATAGTTATAAAATTATGTGGAGTCATTTAAAAATAATAATTTAATGTTTTTTACATTCAAATGTTTTTTTTTAAATCAAATACACTCCAACCATGATATTAAATATACTTTTAAAACAAGAAAAAATATAATGTTTTTTCATTCACATTCAAATAATTGATTTTATTGGAAAAAAATGCACCAACATAAATCAGTGAAATTTGAAAAACAAAATACAAGAAAGAAAGAAATTCAATTTTAAAATAAAAAACATCAACATAATAAAAATACATGTCAGTGATGATTAAAATAAGTGCACCTGATGATATCAATAATAGATATTATTTTTATTAAAAAATTAATGATAAAATAATAAAAATGAGTTATTCATGGGTTTTATTTTCATCTCTAAACACACATGAATAATTAAGGTAGTTGAGAGTCTGTTTGGTTATACAGTAGCACGTGTTTAATAATATTAAAACTTATTTTGTTGTTGACGTGGAACCGTATAAAATATGTTTATATCACCGGTTTGCTAAGAGCAACTAAAAGCTGATTCCCCGTATACTGTGTCTAAAGGGTCTGTGTGTAACCATCTCTTACACTCTTTAATGTCATCGAGCCTGGCTTCTTGAAAAACCACAACCCTCCCCTCTATTGTTTCTCGTCCCCCCTCTGTAGCAAGCTCTTTAATTCTAAGCTCCCTTTTTAACACCCTAGCCAGCTAGTTCTTGAAACATCAAGACAATAAATCCTTTTGATTCTTGAGTTCCAGAGGTCTAGTTCAATTCAAAGAGAAGCTAGTTCACCAGAAGCCATGAAAAAAAAGAGGCAAAGTCGTGGAGATGTACAACGATGATTTGTTTGATCAAGATTACATTGCTTCGTCAGATCTTCCGTGTGAAAAACACCATCATTATCTTCAGTTGGTATACATTTTCATTGTATGAAAGATCCTGCATTCTGCGTCTGGAATGCATGGAAAATGGAGAGTTTTATTATCTATTGTTTACGGGAACGGTGAAAACTTTAAAAATATTTTTTTATTGTTTTAATTGGATCGGATTTAGTTTAAAGTTAAATATATTAAATCAAGTTTAATTTTATTTTTAAAAATTTTTATTTTTATTTTTCTTTTTGGTTGTATTTTATTCAAAAAAATTAAAAGAAAATCGTTTTATGAAATAATATTTGCAGAATTTAATCTTTATTTTAATTTTATTTATGATAATATAAGTATTATTTATTTTATAATATAATAATAATAATAATTAAATTTACAGTATTTAAATTAAAAACTATCAATATATATATATAATATAACCTTTAATCTGAAAAAACATTCTTAACCAAATACATTAAATTATTTTTTGTTCAATTTCAACCATAATTTTAACAAAACAGATATAAATATCAAACCAATCTCAACCAAAAATATTTTTTATAAAATATTTTTTTTCAAACTATAATCATAAAAATTATCATAATATTAAACACACCCTAATTAGAGGAGCAAACTTTGCCCGTCAATTCCTCTCTCTCTCTTTCTCTTTCTCTCTCTTCCTTAAAAGGTTTTCAATTACTAGTATTTTTTCTTGAGACAGACACCTTTTATATTAATAGTTTTTTAATATAAAATAATGCTTCCTTTCTAATTAGTGATATTTTTTTAGTTATCTTTTAAATCCATTTTAAAAAATAGAGACAAATAAAAAAAATATATATGTAAAGATATTCTTATTGTTTTTGATGGGTCACGAGTCTTATTTTCTATTTTATATTTTTTTTAAGATGAGCACAAGAAATAATTGATATGATGTTATTAGTTACCTATCGAGCACCGTAAAATTTCTCTCCTCTCTCATTTTCCAAATTATTTTGTTTATTTTTTTAAATGATAATTATTTTTCTTGTATTTTTATAATAGTTTAAGGAGATTATTGTAATTTATATTTTTGTATATCTTATATAAATAAACTATATTTATCTAATCTATTTTTCTAAAAATATGTATAAATTCAAAAGAAAATTATTTGTTGAATATTTACATCATCACTTGCATTTTTCTTTCAGAAAAATTACCAGCTTAACAATATTAAATACTTTTTCATAATTAATTTATTTATCTATTTTTAAAATTTATTTTAGTAAATATAAATAGCATCTTTTTATTTGCTAATTGAAAAACAGCATGATAAAATAAAATATATTTATAATATTAATATATTTTTTCAACTATGTTAGAAATCTACTTGGAATCCTACCTATAACAATAGTAAATCTCAATGGCAAGTACATGAATTTAATTCATGGGAAAAACACATAAAAAAATGGGATAGAATTCAAATTAGCCATTCAACTATATATGATTTTGAACATTGTTTTCTAAAACTTTAAAATTATTTTTTGAGATTATAAAAAAATAAAAAATACATTATTATCCATTAATAATAGTTGAAGAATTCTGTAAAAAAATTTATTTGTAGTTCATGTAGCACAATTAAATATGAAAACAAAAAACAAATCCTATAATTCTCCATCAAAACCACGACATAGCTAGGGATTAAAAAAATTACTTGATACAAGGGTGGACCTCGTAGGGATTTTATTGAAATGTTTTTGACTTTTAGGTATCTCATTAAAAAAAAAAACTTCTTTACAGATTAAGATGAAAATTATCTGTCTTTTACTTTAAATTCACTAATCTTTAAATTGAATACACTGATATAGTTTATGCTGGCTTACCATCTAAAGGTCTTAGTTTTGTTTAATCTGTTCATGAAACTACTCAATAGAATCATTTTTTAATGAAACTGAGACTTGAATTTAAAGGTATCAGATCTAACCTGATGAACCGAGAATATGTTCATTTCTTGGATACATGCCTCAATGACCTCTTTCATGAAGAATAATGCTTTCTACTCAAACAACTATGGAATGACAATTTACATATACTCATGTGGCCTATTCAGCATAAGGTAAACTAAAAGGAAGGGATATGAGCACTGTCCAGTGTATTTGTTATAAGAGATTTGACTATTATGCTGTAAATTATCCTAAAAAATTCTACAACTATTGCAAAAAAGATGGTCATATCATCAAAGAATGCTCTACTCGATCTCCTAAGAAAACAAAAACAGTATCTACTGTCTCAATTGGCTTTCACCTCTGACACCTACTCTTGTCCAATTCATGACTTTTGTCATGATTCAACAATGATTATTTTTTCAATTTTAGCTCTAGGACTTTCAGGTAAAAATCTTTCTACATCATCTCATTGGTATTTTGATTTCGTGGCTTCCAATCATATAACAAACAATATTACTTCTCTTACCAATGTCAATGAATATTTTAAAAATCTTAAAATCCATACTGTTGATGGTAGTCATTTACCTATCACGACCACTGGTGATGTTTCTTCCTCTCTCACTGATGTTTTTGTATCACCTAGTTTTACCACTAATCTTGTGTTTATCAATCAGTTGGTTGAAAATGATTGTAAATTGGAATTTTTCAAATCTAGTTGTGTTATGTAGTATCAAAAGTCAGGGAAGATAATCACAAGTATGTTTAAAATGGAACATCTTTTCCCTCTTCAATTTCCTTTATCCTTTTTTCTTTGCCCTTTGTCACTTATAATTATGCTCATGTTGATTACTGAGCGTGACATAAAGCTCTTGAACATCCAAACTCTAATGTTTCTTCATGATTTATTAAAATTTGGTTTTCTTAGAAATAAAGATTCACCATCTCTTAGTATTGTTCAATTTGATTGCAATTCTTATTGGCTTAACAAAAGTAAAACTCTGTCCTTTTCTATTCATACACCACACGTAGTCTAACATTTTGATTTGAGAGATAATAATGTGTGGGGTATGAAACCAGTAACTTTTCATGCTAATTACAAATACTATCACCTTTATCAACGAATATAACCATTTCACATGGATTTATCACCTTCATTCTAAAGATGAAGTATTTTATATTTTTAAGATTTTTCATGCACATATCCAAACTCAATTTTCAGCCCAAATCAAAATCCTTTGTTTTGACAATAGGGATGGGTATATGTCTCATTTGTTTCAAGACTTATTACAGTATCATGACCATTTCTCAACTATCTTGCCCTTCAACACTTTAACAAAATAGGATGGTTGAATGAAAGAATCGTTATCTTCTTGATGTTGTTCGTACTCTTTTGTTAGAGTCGTCTACACCTTCTTATTTTTTGTGTAAAGCTCTCTCAACTGATGTCCACCTCATCAATAGATTGTTTTCCACTATATTGAACCATGACACTTTATTCATCAGGTTATTTGGTCATCCTCCAACTCATTCTAACCTTTGTAACTTTGGTTGTATCTGTTATGTTCATCTACCTGCATATGAACACACAAAACTCATAACTCAGTCAATTCAATGTGCTTTCTTAGTATATTCAGTACACAAGAAAAGTTTTCTTTGTTATGACCTAAATCTATATTGCATTTGAAATTCTATAAATATGATCTTTCTAGCAAAACCAATATTTCTTTTCCATACATCTAGATCATATTCCTCTTTTATTTTCTATTTTGCTTATATTTACTAACTTTTTGTAGCTCCAATCATTTTTAAGCCTCTCCTAGTATATCAAAGACGTTCATCTACTACTTCCTACCATCCTTAAGGCCCTTCCAATCCCCCTCAAGTTCCTTCCCAGACTGCTACTCCTATTCCAGAAACTGTAACTCCCTCTCATCAACAAAGTACTCGGGTTCGTAAATTCTTTGATTGGTATAATTACTTTTTTCCCTCATTTTTCATAACCACTTTATTTTCTACTTTTCTTCATCTATTTTATAAACAGAAAATAGAGCATGAGTGTTGACAAAAAACTATTGAAATTGAACTTCTCGCACTTGAAAAAAACCAAACCTGAGATGTTGTTCCATGCTCCTCATCTATGAATCCCCTTAGTGGTAAATTTATATTTTTTATCAAGCGTTGTTTTGATGGGTCCATCAGCCATTACAAGGTTCGATTAGTGGCACTTGGTAATAAACATGAATATGGTCTTAACTATGATATGACCTTCATACCGGTCGCTAAAATGACCACTATCCGAACTATACTAACCCTTATTACATCTCAATCATAACCTTTACATTAAATGGATGTCAAGAACGCCTTCCTTCATGGTGATCTTAAAAAAAATATTTACCTAAACCTTCCTTCTAGTATGTCCATTTCCTCATCTAGTGATGTTTGCAAATTGAAATGTTTTTTGTATGGTTTGAAACAAACACCAACAGTATGGTTTGACAAGTTTTGATCCACGTTGCTGGGTTTCTTCTTCATTCAAAGTCAGTATAACTCCTTTTTATTTCTAAAAAAACATTTATGGGTGTCATTGTCCTCCTTGTTTATATGGACGATATTGTTATCACTGCCTCTAACTTGGAGGCAATCTCTGCAATTGAGACTTTGTTGCATTTTACATTCTATATAAAAGACCTTGGCCAGCTCATCTATTTTTTGGGCTTGAAAGTGCATCATTAACCTAACGGTCTTTTTCTGTTTCAACATATGTATAGTTAGGAACCAACACTAATTTGGTTTATACTTCCATGAAACTTAATGTGAAATATCATCATGACAAAGAGGAGCTTATTGATGATCCTACTACCTATTAGAAGCTAGTTGGTAGCCTTATCTATTTAGCAATTACTCGACCAAACATATCTTATGTTGTTCATATTATCAGCAAATCCATGCAAACAGTAACGCATCTTCATCTATTTGCTATTCGCCATATAATTTGCTACATTCTTGGTACTTCTAGTCATGGCTTATTCTTCCCTACAAGTTCTTCATTTCAACAACAAGCCTATAGTGATGTTGAATGGGTCGGTTGCTTAGACATCAAGAAATCTACTACCAGCTGGTGTACATTTCTCGGTAATGCCATTATCTCATAGAAATGCAAGAAACAATATCACATATCTAAATCAACTATTGAAGCAGAGTATCGAGCCATGTTTGTTGCTTGCTTTGAGATCATTTGGTTGCATGGTTTCATCACGAAAGTTGGTTTCTGTGCATATCATTGTACTTCACTTCATGCTGACAACACCGGTGTTATCCAAATTGTAACCAACCTTGTCTATCACAAATGCACCAAAAACATTGAGGTTGACTGTCACTCAATCAATGAAGCATATGATCATCAAATTATCACCCTTTCGCATATCTCCACCACTTTGCAAATCACAAACATCTTCACCAAATCCATGCCCTGTCAGTGTTATCCTTTTCTCAATGGTAAATTGATGTTTGTCGATTTACCAGTATCAATTTGAGGGGGATGTCGAAGAAAATACCTACACCTACACAATTAATGCTAGCAGATTTTTGGCCTATTTATTCTTTCCTTTATTAAGATATGCTAGCTATAGGCTAACTGTTTCTAAAGGCTGAAGATCAGCCTATATTATCTCCTGTCATATTTTTTCTTTTCTTAACTTGTAAATTCTATCTATATAATGGATAATTTTCAATAAAAAATATATAATTTTATTTAAAGGACTTTAAACTGTCATGCATGTCATGGATATGCCTTAAAATATTCCTTAAATTGTATGCCTTCATCCCATAACACATTCAAGAACCTTGTCCTATTCAACATATTATCAGGATGTGAAATAAATGATAAAATAAGCTTATACCTTTCAGTCCAACTTGTACTGTGCTAGTGACCACTTGGATGTCACATTTATCCTTTTGTAGGGGTATATATATAAGGATTGGACTGAGATAATTTAAAGTGCCATGCGAAAATATTTGAACAATTATCATGATAATTCATTCAAATACCAAAAATCTTACTATTCTCATTATTTCAATGATTACCAAATGGCATGCATGGTAAGAATAACAACCATTTACAAAAGCATTATTCCATGTTGCCATGAGGTAACAATATACTACCAAAATCCAGCATGTTGCAACCCTAACACATGAAACAAAAAGGATTTTGATGATAATGGAAATAAATTTATAACCAAATAAAACCGAAGTTTCCAAATTAATCATTTATATAAGAATTATGTTGTAAGAAAATTTACTAGTAAGGACATACAAAGCCATTGCATTAGGTCATGCATGCACTCAACATATGTTTTTAAGAATGTATGCCTAGTTATCAAATAGAAGAAATGCGTGAGAGAAAAATAAGTAGTGCTTGTATTTCATACGTCTACAAAAATTCAGTGCTTTATTATTTATCTAATTTATGAAATATTAGAAGGTGATATAAAATAAAAGGACGCGTTCCACATGTCATGGATACACGTGAATATGCATTGCAACTCTTCTATTTCATAATGCTGAGCTAAGAACATTAGTGAGTAAAATAAATTAATAATATCCAAACTGGAACCAAGGATCGACAATTGCTATGACTAAAATTCTGTTAGTTAACCTTAACAAAATAACTGGACAACTAAAATCTATCATAGAAGTCACACTCAAGCTATCCATTGACATTTCTACAAAATACAAATGAAACATATAAGCATTCACCTCGAGAGCTAAGAGTCCTACCTAAATTCTAAATCTTTTACTTTTTTTTTCAAAAAAATCCTTTTTTATTAAATTATAACTAACATCTAAAATATCATACTAAATAAAAAATATTTTATACATGATATTTTAAATTATTACCATTTAACACAATGAAATTTCCTAGTCCCTCCACACGGAAAGGCTTAAAAAGTCTCAAAAAATACAAAAACCATATTCTTTTTCTCTTAACCATTCTTGTTCAAGTCCAGATACCTAAAATAAACTTTCTCCAATTAATTTATTAAATCAATTTGACCTATTAAATCAATGAAAAGGTGGGTATTGTATATTAAAAAAGCAAAAGCCTAGTATTTCATGTGTTTATTAGAACTTTTATACTTGTAACTTGAGTCATGAGATTAAAATTATCATATTAAAAAAAATTACAAAACCTAATTTTCAATAAATAAAATATCAAAAGATAAGAAAAAATAAAAATAAAACCAATTTTAAAAGAACATAAATTAAAAAAGCAATGATTGAATTTGACATTAAAATAAAATAAATTAAAATGACTAGGTAAAAATTAAAAAATAAAATAAATTTAAAAATAATATAAAAAATTAAATGGAAATCAAAGGAACGATCTTCATATTTGATATAAAATGTAATTAAAATAAAAATAAAAAATTAAAACAAATAAAAAGCAATCAGTAAAATAAAGATTATAATTGAAATAAAAATAAATAAAAGAACCACTTTTTATTTTAGCTGATCAGCACAATTCCCAAGACGTGAAAAGATGAAAAAGGAGGAGGAAAAATTCCATCACTACTTATAATAATACTTCATGCATCATCTTATTAGTTGCATTGCCAATCGATGATGAGCATGCATAATAGTTGAATATTTCAGGCCATTGTAACAGGTTAAACGTGTCATCTATTTTTTTTAATTAAAATACTATTTTATATTTGTTAAAAAATATGAAGTTTTTCAAAAATCAACATGATTATAATAAAAAACCCTTAATGAAAATATAAAAAAACCTTTTGACATTAACTTTATAATTTTATAATTTTAAAGGTAACAAGATTATCTCACCATGCTTAGAATAATACAAAAGACTTAAACGCTTTTAAGAGCAATCTTATATCTTTCAAATATAAATAAATAATTTTATTATAAAAAATATTAAAATTAATTTATTATTAATTAATTTGATAATAATATATCAACTATCATGAAAAGACTGTATTATCCTAAAAGAAGTTAATGGATTTTGTTCGGAAAAAACTATTTTACTATGCATATTTATATTGGAATATAAGTATATCTAGAGTGAAGTATTAATTTTTATATATATATATATATAATTATAATGATGGAAATAATAAATAAAAAATATAAAAAATCTAAATAATAATAAAAAAATTAAATTGAATCTTTGTATTTTTAAAATAAAAAACATAGAAAAGCATGTCTTTCTTTTCTCCATCTCTTCTACTTTTATATTACGATGTATTAACCAAAGACTAGCGAACAGCAATCCTCGTCAAGCCAAAAAGAAAACTAGAGAGCGTGTCTTGTTAATATTGTTTTATCCCTAAACGCTGCAGTTTCGTGTTCCTTCATTTCATTTCACTCCTCCCGCTCAGTTCCATTCCCTTCTCCACCCTCCACCAGCACAAACAACCATGGAAGAAGAATTGCCGCCGCCGCAGCCAGATCTCCCAAGTCCAAGCCTAGCCAGCTCCATTGACGCCACGCTCCAAAAAAAGCACCAAGCAATGCTAGACCGTCTCTCCAATCGTCACCAATCCCGCCAAAAAACCGCGACCACCTCCACCACCATTGATTCCACGGCCTCTTTCCTCTCCACGTTCACAGAATCTAAACGCTCAATCGAATCTCAACTCAACAACTCGCCTAACACAACAGATCCTACTCTCCTAAAATCTCACCTCGCTAATATCTCCTCTTCCATCTCCTCCCTCGAAAAACTCGTAGCCGAAAGCTCCTACTTTCTCCCTTCTTACGAACTCCGCTCCTCTCTTAAATGCATCGAGAATTTAAAACAATCTCTAGAGAATTTGAATTCTCAACTTCTCCCCAAGAAGAAATTCTCCTTCAAAAACAAATCCACTAGCAAACCAAATCCCGGTAATTCAAATACAAATCCAATCCCACCAAATCCATCTCACATACCTCAATCAATTCGAGATTCACCTGGAATTCGAAACAAAGAAAACCAAACTTTAAGCAAAAATTTCAAGAATTTTAAAGAGATTGGGGAGTTTACGCTATCGGTTTTGGATTCATGTGAAGTGAGATTGATCGGCTGCATTTACGCATTATTTGTTAACAGATTGAGGAATTGTAGGGTTTATACAGGACCTGTGATTGGTTCAATTTTGTTAGAGGAAGTCGAGAACTGCGTGTTCGTGTTAGCATCGCATCAGATAAGGATACATTATGCGAAAAATTGTGATTTTTATTTGAGAGTGAGGAGTAGACCGATAATTGAAGATTGTGGAGGTTTGAGGTTTGCGCCGTATTGTTTGAGGTATGTGGGCATTGAGGACGATTTGAGGAAAGCAGGGTTGGAAGAGGAGAAAGAAAATTGGGGAAATGTGGATGATTTCAAGTGGTTGAGAGCAGTGAAATCACCGAATTGGTCAGTTTTGGAGGAAAGCGAAAGGATTGGCTGTGTGGAGATTGAGGATTCGGGAAGCACTGAAGCTGAAATGGAGATTGAGGGGGTTTAGGGAGCGGAATTTCAATAGTTTGTTATGCTAGTTCCGACTTCAGGTAATATGATATTTTGGGATGTTGCTACGTATTCCTTGTGGGTTGATTTTATTTCAGATGCCAAGTGTTATGGAATTTTGAATGAAAAGTGGGAAATGATTTTATGCTGCTATTTGATTATTGTTGTCCCAATGATTTTAGATTTTGTTATTTGTTATCATGGATTATTTATGTGTTTTAGTTACTCTTGTTATTGGATTTTGTATCAAGAGTGCAAATGGTAGTGTTGGTATTTGCTTGTTTTTGTTGTTATGCACTGGATTCTTGGGTTTGGAGCATTTACTTAATGAAATGTTTGCTTGTACGAATTGATTGTTGCTTCTTATTTTTTTCTGTTATTATTTGCTTCATGAATTAGGATATATGTTAATTGTGATGCTGTGAATAAGGTTTAGTGAAAAATGTAGGCAGGGTAGTGCATCATGGAACTTCTCTCTCCGGAATGCGTAATAATGGTTAGAAACTCTGGTCTGTCCAATTTACCATTGATACTCGTAAAGATTCACCTAACAGGTGCTCATTTTTACCTTGGAGTCTATGTGGATTAGTGAGAGGGACATAGACCTGAATAAATTTGGAGTAAAAACTTGTACAACAGCATCCATAATAATTATAAGTTTTTTGAGAAGTTATTCTACAAAAGAGGCATGTCACAAATGCTTTAAAAAGAAGTTCATGGGTATCTATATATATTTTAAAATTTGCCGAACTGCTTCTAATGTTGCCTTAGTGCTTTGGTGCTGAAACACACCAGCAAAGAAATGAAAGACATCATGTCAGGACTGGCAGCAAAAACTTTAGATATATTGTTCTTGGAATCTTTACCCATTAGAAAGATCTTGGTGTGCCACATCTTAAGGCAATCAGAATTAAACTTCCAAGGGGTGAAATTAAAAACGCTATTTGGTTTTAGAACTATTTTCTTAATCCTTATTGATTGTTATGAAATTTGATGTTAGTCCTTTTTTTATTTTGTTAATCCATTATGGCATCTTGTTAAATTGATCACACCTGAACATAGTTGTAGGTACTAGTTTTCTGGTAGGTTTATAGTTTTTGATGAATATCATTTTGGTTTCTTCCATTATGAACTCAGCATCTCTTCTAATAACATCCCGCCATTTTTTTGCAATCCCCAAACCTACTTAAGGAGCTTTGCATTAACCGCACCCTGAGACAATGGAAAGCAGATTTGAGTCTTATTATATGATTGGTAACACGAGTAGCTATTATTGGAATTATGATAAAGTGAATTTGTGGTTTGGTTTGCCCAATGCCATGTCTAATGGCTTCTGTCAATCTAGTGGCTTAATAGATTGCCGTTCCTCCTATAGTGTTAAATAGTCCTCAAACTGTTGCTGCATTGCTGAAAATTTTCTGCCAGTTCAATGGAAGAGCTTGGCTTTGTGTTGCAAGTTTTATTTCCCTTCTGGCTGCAATGATTGTTCCCACTTCTACTTATTACAGTCTTAATTGCCACGTGGGGAATCTGTTTGATGGTACCCTGTACTTCCATGTTGCTGTTTCTTGTGTACTTTCTATTCTAGTTACTTCTGTATTCTACAAGTGGTTTTCTTCTGATACTGCTGCAATTATATATATGAATTTATCTGCTGCCTGTTCAGTTAGTTCTGCTCTATGACAACAGTTGTTTAATACAATTGCAGGCCAAGGGGTCATCTATTGAATATTATTGCTCTGTGACATGTTTTCTGGATTGTGGTCCAGTTTGCTGTTTAACATGGTCAGTTTCAAGGATCGGGTTGTTCTCTGGACGTTTAAATCCTTGAAATACCTGCTGAATGCGAGTTGCTGTCATGGCCTACTGGCTGTCCTTATAGTTTTCTGGTTGGATGCTGATATTTTGCTGGGTGAGTACCTGGTCTGACAAGTTATTATGGGATATATGCCTACTACAGCATTATTGAAGCTAAAAAATTTAGTTTGTAAGCTAGTTCTCTATTGCTTTTGACTTGGATGTGTTCTGTGGATCGTTTCTGTTCTTCTATTGATGCTACATCTTTTGCTGGCACCTTAATAATGCTTCCAAAACTCATTCCAATGATTGCCCTTATTCCAATGATGATTCAAGTGCTGCTGTTTCTGCAGATGGGATTTACTTGCATGTACAGTGCTGTTGGGTGGGTCAGCTTATACTTTTGTTGTTCTGTTGTTTTAGTATGAGTATTTGGTAGCACTTTTGTTTCTTTTTGCAATTTTTTTGTTAAACAAGGCTATGACATGGGATTTTCAGGGATGCTATGCTTGTGGTGGTTCATTTAGTTTTGTTCTTTTGTTAACGAAATCCCACTTTTTGCAGTCTAAGAAAATCATAGACCAATCATCTCTTTTTTTATAGGTATATTGATTTATAAGTGTGAACCATCATCAATCATTCTTTTTGAGATTTATTTTAAAAACATCATGGCTGTTCTTGAGCTCAGGCACCCTTCTGCTTATTTTTTCCATCATGGACTGGTGGCTGTTGACTGTGGTTAAGAAGCAGAAGCAGGTTGAACAATCATTACTATATATTTTACAAGGACTATTTGGGGCACCTTTGACAACTATACCTGTTTTGACCTTTTGCTTTGACTTAATTGCTGGCATTTGGCCTTATTGATGGGATCTTGCCAGTTTTACCATAACTATTCCAATTCCAATTTTTGTTTCCTGAAGCCAAGTGCTTTCCAGAGTCCACATAATGAATAGCTGATACGAATTTATTCTCAATACCCGATCAAAGATTCTTTTGAATCTTGAAATTGGTGTCTGATGAAAGTTGTTCGGTAAGGGTCTTGTCAAATGTTCTGTGATTTCCCTCCTGGCGTTGTCAAAATGTGATTGGCATTTGGAAGCAGAAACTTACCTGCTCTGCAATTCCCACCATGCAGAAGTCTTCTATTTACTTCTATCCTGCATCTTTCGAAGGCATATCAGGAGACCTTTTTAGATTTTTCTACTTTCCAACAGTTTAATAGTTGTTATCTTGGACTGCGGTTATGACAAGAGCAATATTTGTTCACTATCCCTATAATTAGCAAACCCATGATTGCCGTGCTAGGTTCTTAATAGCAGTTCATATGAATGGGGTACTGGTAGGTTTCACTTTATATGTCAGATTTTAGAAACATACTGCTTTCACATTTTAGGTTCCAGCGTGGGCCAAAACAAAGCAACTGCCATAATTGAATTGAAGTCACTAGAAAGTAGAAGTGTCATCCATAGCATATATCTTAGGATGCTTTAGTGGTGGCTGAGTAGCTCACATTATCCGTTTTTGGTTTTCTTTTTTCTATATTCTATTCTCTTGCACCAACTCCTGTTATGTGATATTTAGTTCTGGGCGTAAACATTTTCTTTTTCAAGTTTGACATGATTCTCTGGCTAGGTCCAATCTGGCTGTATGCTCGTGGATAGATCTTGATGATCCAATTCATTCAGTTCTTAACTACAACCATGTGACCTGGATCTGCATGCATTGTTGTTTTAACCTGTTACTTGACTCTCGTATTCTATATCTAGGAACTAAGATATCCATGAGCAAGCCTGGATAATTCGACCCCCCTTCCTTATTTTCTCTCTTTCTTGATCTTGTAGAGAGAACAAGTTTATTTTCAGGTTTTAAAGTTTGTTTCCAGTGTACTTGGATCATTTGTCTTGATCCCACTTCTGCATACTGAATGGTGCAGTCTTGAGTGCCATGCAGAACGACAAGTATTCACAGGTTGATATCATTCTGAAGGTATGTTTTTTCTAGTAACTATTAATTGCAAGTTTTCTTCACAGACTTCAATTATTGAATTTATATCTTTTTATTTGTTAATTTCCGAGAAACCTTCTTGCTGGTTTATGTAATTTCAGTTCCTCCTGCATATTTCTCTTAGGACTGCTATATGCTCTTAAAAACACATTGGTTGTTTTTTTGCTTAAATGCACAGTTTGCTTGTCTTGATTTTTGGTAGTTTCCATTGCCTTGTTGGCATGCTCTGAAAACTTTATTACCACTAATTTATTGTTGCTGTTAGAAATAATATCCACTACTCAACGAAGATAAGCGCACAATGTTCATCCAATGATGAAAAAACCAACATTTTTTTTTGGTGAGTAGAGTATCGTGTTTTTTAATGAGTGCATGATTAGCTGAACCTGTTTAAGTTTTTGGACGCACTAATGTTCAACGCTCAACAAGAGGTCCAATACACTGCTATGGAGGACGGCATTCTCCTTCCCATCCCTAAATGCTAAATGCCCATCCCAACCCTCCCAACATCTTAATCTAAGACCTTTTAATGATTATCTAAAGTCTTAATTGTTAGGACTTTTGTGCATCCTAATTTGACTTACTATGTCTTTCGTATCCTTACATCATGTGCTAACCTTACCAGCTAACTTTTGGATAGGGCTTATCGACTTAAGTGGTAGACTATGATGAATCCACATAAGCATGGTGGGCCTTGAGGTCTTTTTTGTGTGATGGAGTCAAGCTGGTTAGGTGCATGTTGGTTCATCTTTATTTCATCTCCTTTGATGGAATTGGATCCAGGGGCAGGGTTTTGAGAAATGGAATCTAAGAGCTTTCTCAAGAAAGATCATTATTGCTCGTTATGAGTTATCTTTCTAGTGAAAATCTCACCTTAGGTCTTTAATCTTTACGAATTATCGATTCCATTAGCAGGATGTGGTAATTGATTAAAGAACAATTATCAAGAAATTTGCCACCCTGCCTGCAAACTGTACATGTTTGTCAGTACTTGTGTGCAAATTTTAGTGCTAGTTCGAAAGCTATTTTGATTATGAGAAAAACAAAGGTAAAAAACTAGCCTGATCAACTATTGCATTACATGATTTGGCTGCACAGTGATTAAATTTAGGAGTTACTTGATAATTAACATATGTTATGTCGTGGGTTAGACTGAAATTTTTTTAACGCAAGTGTTTTTCAAGAGTAAGAAAACTCATTAACTTAATAACTGACTCAGTTAGTTAATCTTGAAATTTCTTAACTTGAATTTTTATATAACTCAGGTTTTAAATTATACAATGTGGAAGTTAATTAAATATGATCTGGTTGATTTAGTGAATGAAAAGTACAATTTAGACTAATATAGTTTGATTTTTTTTAAGATAGTATATATATATATTTTAAATATCAAACATGTTAATATTTTTTTATAAATATTAATATGATAATATTTTAGAACGAAGTGATGGACTCTTCAAATTTACCGCTTGGCTCGTAAACTTAAGCATGTGAACTTAATTAATTTAATAAGTTTGATTTTTTAAAATAATATTTTGTTTAATTACACTAGTAGAAACAAGCAATTGCAATAAAGCAACCAATTAATATAAAAAAATGGGCTGTAAAACAATTATGTTAATACTAAAAAAATATTTTTATTATCTCACCTGCAGTTAAAATAGAACCCCTCATTTTCTATATTTTTCAAAAAATAAAGTTAAAATTTTATTTTATGAAATCAAACACCAATTCAATGTTATAATTTTTTTTTCTGAAATTGAGATAAATATATAAAAATTAAAATGAAACAAATTATTAATCTCAAATTTTATTTAGCACAACATTAAAAGAAAAAAATGAAAAAAAAGATAATGATGATTGAAGGCAAAAAAAGGAAAAGAAAAGATAAAGGATCGGAATCCATGGCATAGTTTTTTTTTTTAAAAAGTAAAGAGCAACCATTTTTCCTTTGTTAAATTTTCTTCTCATTTTCAATCTCTTGAATTTTTTTTTTGTTGTTCTGAAATCTAGTATCAAGATGATGTTAGGATATTTTTTAAAATTAAAATAACTATATAAAAAATAAAATAAAATAAATCATTAATCTCAAATTGTAATGTACATAATTTCAAATAATAAAATTAAAAAGAAAAACATTAATATATACTAAATGGTCTATATATTTTCATTCTAGTAATGAATAGTGAAATGTTCAATATTTTGATTCTTAAACTTTTAAGAACCCTTTCTTTTTTTCAATTTCACATTCAAATATTGGATTTATTGAAGTGAACTTTATAATTAATTTGTCTTGATTGTTTTATATGAAATTATTTTAATTTTATGATCCAAGTCATTAATTTTGTTGGCCAGTCATGTTGAATAGAATTATTTTTTAATTAATTTTTTAATTTAATTTTTTAATATTGAATTGATTGATAATTGAGTTATATATATATATATATATTTTATGGGGTTATCATGGTTTTATTATCTGGATCATGAGTTAGGCCAATTAACTTGAGTTTTTTTTATCATTTTTATTTGATTTTTTTTTAATGTTATCTTTTAATATTAGGTTAATTGAAAATTAAGTTTCATAATTTATTTCAGTTTGTGTTATATGAGGTTATCCTAATTTCATGCATGAGTAACTAATTTTATTGGTTAACTTGAATTGACTTCAATGGTTTTTTGTGTCTTTTTTTAATTTTATTCTTTAATATTGAATTAATTGATAATTTAGTTTTATAATTTATTTTAATTTAATTTCTATAGGATTATCTTAATTTTATGACTCAGGTTTGACCGGTTAATCCAGGTTAACCTAACTTATTTTTTTGTTGAGTTTTTTTTAAATTATTTTTTATAAAATTATTAAGATCTCATGATCTATGTAATAGATTTGATAGGTTAACTTAAGTTCATTTGAGTTGATCTAATATGTTGATGTTTTTATATTTTAAAAAAGATGTCTTGATTCAGGGTCTCAGGGTCTCATGATCTATGTAGTAGATTTGGTAAGTTAACTCAAGTTAATCTAAGTTAATTTAATATATTGTTATTTTTATATTTTTTTAAAAATATCAGCTTGATTTTTTAAAATCAAATTATATTTTTATTGGTTGCTTAGGTTGATTTTAAACTTGCCAAGTTAATCAAGTCATATTAACACAATCTCCATACAATTTATTTTTTTAGACTAAAAAATTCATTAATAATACCTTAATATTATTTTATATCTAAAAACATTTTGATTCAAACCACATCATAATGCTGCTGAGATAGTTTAACGACTAAAGCAAATAAAGATAAGGGGGAAAAAACTGTTCCAATTTACTGTGTTTACCATGACACCCTTTAGTGTTATTTAACAATAATAATTAATTGTCAGAATTGATTGGTGAAATTTAGGTAATTGGGCCACTCACGATTCCATATAGCGGGCCAAGATTCACCACTAGGCCCCAACAAAATGTGGACTTTGGATGAATACGAACTTCTCTCTCGGATGCCTTCATAGGAGATCCCAGTTGAATTGCTTTCAGCATGAATCGGATTCCACGCACCTTCCTTCTTCGAATGTATCGATGAGTTGAAAATTTCTGTTCATTTTCTTCTTCTTTTTTTATGCGTTCTTAAGCCGGTTTTCACTTTCGTTTTCTTTCTGAAACAGAAACTCCCCCCCTCCAAAAAGAAAAATGAAAAAAGAAGCTAATGTCTACCTACTCTAAAATTTAAATGATACTTGGTTGGTGAAGGTCGGTATTCTCCTCAAAATATCATAACATTGCACTCATTAATCTAGCAAGACAGAGATGTGAGAGAGAGGGAGCAGGCCTCACTGTGTTAGCTCAAATCATTAGAACAAAAACAAAGTCTAATTAAAAGATATTCAGTTCGCGAATCTAGTTTTTAAGCATATAAAATCCCACCTGACCAAGGTCTGTTATAGGGTATACAGATACGTATTAAGGTTAACTGGATTTATAGATTAGGTTATGCATGCATGTTGCTTATATTCAAATTAGGGCTGATTTTTCTGCACACTAGTTGCTATATCTATTGCCTTTTTTTTTTTTATCTCTAATGTTTTTATTTATAAATTGCATATGTACTTATCAAGCAAAAATAATATATATATGAGAGAGATCCTATATATGTACGCGAAATAAAATTAAAGCCAAATTAAGTATCATATGAGCTCTGGATTTCAAGGCTAGCTTTCCTTGCAAAACAGGAGGAACAGGTAGGAATGCTTTCAAGGTCGAATCATATATTATTTAGCAACTAAACGAGCGAAAGAAGACAAGTGCACGGATGATGCTCAGCATAAAATACTTTTGTTGACAGTTTAAAATGATACAATGCAATATTCCGCATGCCATACGCTTATGATTTCTCATATCGAAGAGAATATGGCATTTGTATATCAACTGCTTGCATGATTAGGATGGATTACAGGGAGACGTAACTAGGGCTAGGAACCCAGAAGATGAGTCTTGCATAAATGTTTACATATGACTTTGTTTCTGGTGAACAAAACATGTCGATGATATTATTATATTGGCTCACCTGATTTTCCCTTTATGTAATTTTTTTTAAAATTAAATGGAGAATATTGTTTTTCATTACTAGTGGGTTATTCTTTGTTTAATACGTTGTATCTGAATTTACGTACTATGTTTACTATCTTATCTTGGGTTCAGAGGTTGGTTTTGCATACATAGAGCGTTCTGCTGTTTTTTTTTTTCTTCTTTTTTAATTTTCAAATGATTTTTTATTAGTTTCCCTTTAGTGTTCAAACATTTCCTGCTAATTCTTTGTTTCATAATTTCACATTTGTGTTTGTTTGTATGCTTAATCTAACACGTTCGCTGATTATTTCTTACGAATTCTCTTAAGCTATAGTATTCTTAGAGTCTGTTAGAGTCTTGGGTGGAAAATTAATGTAACAAGGTTAAAGAACATCTGCTAACTAATCAACAGTCATTTCCCACATGAAATAGACAATTCTTATTCAAAAAACAGATACTACACACACACACACACCCCTTTAATGGATAGATTTTCTATTGCAAATCGTACATTATGAAAAAAACCAATATGGGATGACCACACAACTACTAATTTGTAAAGGCATATGCCCCAATCGATCCATAATTTGATATCATTTTTTCATGGTGTTCTCTGAACCTAATATCCTTGTCAAAAGTTGATGGAAGCATACAATTAATCAGTCTATATAACTAGCTAAATGATTTTCCATGTATTCTATAAATTCTAGATAGGTGATAATTAACATAATAATTAACCAAACTATCAGTCTCATTATCTTTCACTTTCCTTAGCTGTATATGTGATGTCATTGTCTATTGAAGTTAAGCCAACAAATTAAGACATGGTAGTTGATGAGCTAAAAACAATGATAAAGCTAGCATAGTACAAAATTGCTTCATTAAAATAGTAGTTAACCTTTAAAAATTTCCCTATAAACAAAAATATTTTTCAATTTAAAGGGTTTTTTGTGGATGATATTGCTTACCAATCAATTAATATATCATACTGGTAACCCATAGTGCTGGCCATAACGGTTGAGAAAACAGATCAGTAGATGGATGCTAAATGACAGTAATTACTACTAGCCAGGTGTAAATAAGAAGATTCGAGCAATTTTATTTGATTATAAATTCTATCATGTCAGGAGTTATATATTCTTAATTAATATAATTATATAACTCCTGACATGATAAATGACATACATAGTTAAACATTTAGACGTGTAAATTATCATTGAAATGGTAAAGATGCAATGAAATTAGCACAGATTTCTCATACGCCACCTGAATTGTTTTTGTTTTCTAGCAATTAGGGTTGTTAGGCCATGAATAATATAAAAGGGTTGAAGTTGGTGTTCGATGCATGCCCACAAATAGTATTCACGTGTACTGTACGTAATACAACTCTTTCTTATATATAAGCAGCTGCTTCTTCTGTCCTTTCTACTTGTTTTTCTTTAATCAAGTGCATAATGATGCTTAAAGTAACTGTCATTGTCCATGGTAGAAGAAATAACCTCATTAGTCCAAGCCAATTTATATTTCTTATCTCATTTATTTATGACTGGAGACAATTGAAAACCCTTCAATTTGATCAATCTTTTTCTCTCTAACTAATACGGATGACTGTTCTAGTCTATAGGTTATCTAAGGAAGCCACATGTATTATTAACGATGGTGGCTTTTGATGAAACTGCAAGTGGCTCTTCCAGTCAATCTGCCTAGCTATATATCAAGTCAAATACCATGATTTGAGGATCTAGCTAGACGACCTTATCGAACCCAATTTATTTGAGCTATGAGTGGGTACTGTTTGTTATATCCAGCACTTGATTTGAGTCTATTTGTTGGAGTTCTGAGACATATGTATCACGAGTTCATAATCTTTCTGAACTGTTTATATATTATCTCAAAGAGAATGCGTGGAAAGAAAGAAAGAAAGAATGGTGCTTGAACTGTTAAACAAAGACGATTTCTCTGAGACTCTCTCGACTATTCCAAGAACAATATTAAGGCACACTTTATATTCTATAATTTTCTTATGCTAAGTATATATCCTGAATGCGCGCGCGCGCGCGTCTATATATATATATATATTTATATGTATAGCAGGGCTGCTTTTCTTTTGCATGGAAATGGAGCAACAGCAAACCCTATACGTGGCATGGGGAAGCATAGAAAGTCCGAGTTTAGATGTATTGGGTAGAAACTTAACAGAGCAAGCAATTTAGTTGTTTAGCTGACACAACTATGATGTTTTATAAATCGTAATTAAAAATAATTACTAACTTTAGGTGACATCACTCACGTTCTAAATTCTATATTAAACCTGCTTCTTTAATTTCTATGTGAGGAGGGTGGTCCACCCGACAAGGAACCCTAGTTGAAGAAGCAATCTCCCTCCCCTCCCCTTTCTTTGTGAAAACAAAAAAAAATCTTTAACAAGCTTTCGTGAGGGAGGCGGCAATGGGGTGCCTTTAATTTTTCTCTATTAAAATCTAATTAGATGGAGAATCTTTTTATTTCTTTAAGGAGTAATAAAATCCCTGCCGACAGTAATATATACGAGGCAAGTGAAGGAAAGAAGGAGAATCGAAAAGAAAATTTAATGAATTCTCACTTCTCGTCGTGTTGCTTTGACTCTATGTGGCCATTGATTTGATGCTTTTGTATATGTTTAGTTTTTTCTTTTTCAATTTATCTTAAGAGAACGTGTTTAGGTTAAAAGATATCGCATAGTTATGTAGTGGTATTCTTATACAGGTTTTTTTATTGTTTTTTGAGAAATTAATATTCAAACTTAAAAGAAACCTATATATATATATGTATGTATGTATGTATATATTTTTCTCTTATTGCCACTTAAAAATAGTGATTGTAGACACACAGTAATAAGGAGATTAATTTGTGAAATCTCAATTAAGATGCTATATATTTTAATTAATTTATTCAATCATACACCGAGAGCAAAGGAAAATATAAATTGCTGCAGCTTGGGAAGTTTTTGTGCCGAATTGTTTTCCATAAACATACTGATACCAACAAGATTATCCTTGTTTTATCCAGGAAGAGACAGCATAAGAGCCTGCGGGTGTATGTACCGGTTATGTCGCATGAAACTACGTACTTCGAGGCCTTATTTATTCTTAGTTTTAAGCATTTTATTATGTTGTGTGTTATAAAAGGAAAGGCCAAGGAAGAAAAAAGGACGGAGGCATCGACGCATTCTCATGATCAGGGTTAAACTTAAAGGAGAACGTCTTTTAGGTTTCAAAGATGGTGGAAATTCAGTGTTTGCTGCACCAACTTCTCCTCTAACCAGCTCCCTCAATGGTCAAATGGCTCAGGTCTTTTTCATCATCACGTCCCTATCTCTCACGAGAGTAAGTTTTATGATTAAATCTAAGTATTTCGACAACCATTTATGCCTTCTGAACATTTGGTGATTAACTATGCACCTTTGAATCTGAATCGAAGGTTCTACAATACAATCCTGACACGATGCATTCTTAAACTCCAGCACGAGAAATAATTAAACTCTGACTTTCCAACCAAATTAAATCTCAAGAGTTCAAGACATAAACATATAAAATGCACCTGATCAATGTGTGAATACGGAATGCTGCGCTTATCTGCAATATTGCGCATGCATGTTCATATTCGTATTCCACAGTGTTTCTATTCCAAATCAAATGGAGATCAGTATGATTATGCATTGGAATCCCCCAAGTCCCCACTACAAAGTCTTAGAAAATTATCAAATGGAAGCGGATGTGGGGAGAAGGAGAGGGAGAGGTGGCCTATTAGCGACGTGGTTGGTTACAGTGCAGAATCATCAAGCACACGTGGAAAGAGATCTCATCATGTTTAAAGCTGGAACAAGATCCCACTGGAGCGCTCATCTCAAAATATTCAAGACAATGAAGGACAAGACTAGCTAATGATCATATGGCCTACGTTGCATCAGGCACCAAAAAAAAACCACTCAACTTGTCACCACCTTTATTAGGAAATGACCACTTTTATTGGTTTCATTTGTTACTTTGATTCACTCATTAATTATATAAGGAAAATGCTATACATATTCACTAATTTTGTGCTTAATTATATGTACAGGGGACAGACATCAATAAGAGGTTTCAATGTCTTGGGAGAAGCAAAGGCACATATGTATCCAATCAAACTAAACCTCGAAAAAAGGATACTCAAGCTTACCTGTGTATCGAACAAGGTATAAAAATATGTATATTAGGTTTACATTTTACATCGTTCCGTTCACTTCAAGTAAACTAGACTTTAATCACGTTCTCCTTCTCACAGCGTGCTTCCTGAACTTTCCTTGAGTTAACTTCGAGCTGGCTTGTCTTTAATTTTCTTTTCAAGAAATTTATTTTTTTTAATATTTTTAAATCATTATAATATACTAGTGTACTAAAAAATAAAATTTTAAAAAATAAAAAAATGCTACTTTAATATATTTTTAAAATAAAACATATTTTAAAAAACAACTATTAACATAACTAAACATTATCTTCATAAGATATCTGCTGAAGTTGAATATGATAAACTTAAATAAATAAGTCGTCATTAGCCAAGAATACTTTAAGTAATGTTCGCTTTATATTTATGCGAGATCAGGTAAACATAATGTCTGTACTTTTTTTCATATATATATATATATCAAATTTAATTAGAAGTTGTTTGACTTGTTAATTTGCTAAGTCATCCTCACTTATAGCCTGTTGGATGTAATGTTTTTGAGGATCTTCATGACCACGGAGTAAATCATTTTCAAAGATTTCGTTAAATTCACAAATAAAGAAAAAAAGAAATTAATAAAAGGAAAACGTATATATGCCCTCATCTAGTCTTGGCGAAGTGCTTTTCTTTCGTCTCTTGTTTCTGAGTTTCTTACAACAAATGTTGTTGTGTTTTTTGCTTCTAAACTACAATATACGATCTTTCCCTGCAAAGGGAGATATTTTTTTTCTTTTCTCTTTTCAATGATATATGGACAGCTAGGTAAGTAGTGAAAAATGTTATATTACTTATTAATAAGTTGTAATTAGTGAAATCATATATTAATTACATCTTCTTTTCACTACCTCATCATTAAACACACACACACATTCTCTCCCAACAAACACTTTCTCTACATCTTTCAATAAACTCTTTCTTTCCATGTCTTTTAAAAACATTGAAAAAGGCAGAAGAAAAACAACACAAACGTGTTTTATGTACATTGAGCTTTGAATTTCAAATTCGTCCGGTTTATTCTTGTATTTTAAAATATTTAAAAAAAAAATTAAATTTTTTTTATTTCTCTTTACTTTAAATTAATATTTTTAAATTATTTTAATATATTTTTAAATAAAAATTATTTTTTAAAAAAAACCCACCTAAAACTAAGTTGAGAATGTGAAAGGTGGCCAGAAATCTCAGAAACTGACGAGACCCATCTTCATACACCGTGATCAACAGTTTCATATATAATAATGATAATAAAAATATACACGTAAACAAAATTTATAGTATGAGATATTGCCATGCACTGGGTGACGAAACAGGCTGATTTGTTGCGTGCTCGCACGGACTGCATTCCTATACTATGACCATCGACACCATGCCATCTGCTCCTTGATGCTGACATTTTTCTTATTTTTAATTTGTTTTTGACTATTAAAAAAAGAATTAAGGTCTTTCTCGTTTAATCATCTATGGGATATCGAAATTGCCCTCACCACTTCTTGCCCGTGCTCGCCACATCCGGGCCATTTTAGGTTTATAATTTATTTGGAACGCCACATGTTATATTTCTGTCGGGATCGAGAATTAGATATCTTTGTAAATAAAGCTAGTTGGCTGCACAAGACATGCACACCATACATAATAAAAATGTCATATAACATAATTTTAAATATTTGAATTAACTTACATATATCTTAATTAATCTTATAAATTTTTAAATTAATAACTATATATATTTTTAGTAGTCCTAGAAAAACATAACATAACTTCAATTTCATGTATTTTAGACATTAATTAGTCTTTAATTATTTGACAAATTGGACATGCTTCTTTTTCTTTTTTGGACATGCTAATTACAATTTTATATCTATTCAAGTTCATTTCTTCGTTTTTAATTAACCCTGTAAATTTATCAATATTCTACTCACTATCCTAATAGTTTAGATTATTTTATTGCAATCCTAATAGTGTTAAAAGAAGCTTTCATATTACTCATCAATGTTAAGTAGCTCAAAGCTAACCTTTTTTTTTTGTACTTTTCTTTTATTTTTCTTATAATTTGCTTGCTTTTCCCGCTCAAATTAATTACATTAATTAAGTATATCTAAAAATATGTAAAATGTAAGGGGAAAATGCTTTAAAACCTAAATTTAAAAAGTAATTTATAAAGTGAGATTTCATTAGCTATTAATTGGTTAAGGATACTTCAAAATTTTAAAAAATTTAAGGATATAATTAAGATTTTTTATTTTATTTTATAAAAGATGAGATAATTTTATTAGGTTGGACATCTAATAGATGAAAAACCAGCAAAGATAGAATAAAGGGATTACATAAAATGAAGTAACAAGGTTGGAATTTACTTATAGGCTCTTATTATTTTAAGAAAAAAATATATGTTTTTACTCCTTAACATATCCATATCAGAGAGTAGTTGAACCTATAGATTATTATAGCAATGAATCCAACATGTTGCTTTGTAAAAGAATCGACAAAGAACATAATTCTAGTCTAGGTTGATATCTTTAAATAAGATTTTATTTCTAGTTTGCTAAATGAGCCATACTATTTTATAAAAGAATCTTTGCCATAATTTTTGCTTAAATTTACCATAAACCAAGCCTTGTTGCTAATGAAATAAATTGTTTAAGGATTTAGAGATACATTGCAAAAGACTCCACCATCTAGCTATTCTAGAAATCCTAAGATATTGAGCATTAAAATAAGATAAAATTATAAAAAAAATATAAATCTTCTTGTATCGATAACATATTTCTTTTAGCTAAGAAAAAGGAAGTATATAACCTATTATGCAATGTTAATCATAACAAAATCTTGTTTTTTAATGGTAAGACACTCTTTCAAATGTTGCAGTATATAGTTTTAATTTAGGGGACATAAGTCGGTTTAAGATGATAGAGCAAGACTTTGACTAACTAAGAGCATTTACTATCTAAAATCTAGATTGTATAATCTTTTTTATATTTATACAGATGAATATGTTTAAGAGTCTTTATTAAACTATCAAGATAACCCAAATTAGAGCTACTAATATCTCAGTTCCATTAAAAATTCCACTGTTAGCAATCACCATCCAAAAACCCTATGCTTTTAATAACATTAATCATCATCTATAAAGCTTAAACAACGATTTGTCACAAAGCCAAACATTATCCTAAAATCAAACAAAAACACCATTTTCTATTTGAAATATATTGTTACCTCTTATAGCAATAGAAATCACTAGAATTAATGGTTTAGTAAATACATGACCAAATAGAGGAAAGACACTTACAAAACAAAGGCAAACCACTATTAAATCTTGGTTTGTACTTGACATTGATAAATCTTCTTGACCTTCATAGTTTCTTGACCCCAATATCCTTGATTTCTTATAAAAAAAATTAAAATTAAAACCATCTAGATGAGTTTTCAAACCATGATAGCTGAAACTGGCTTTTTAAAATTATTCAATATTTTTTTTTCTAAACAAGCCACCAAATATGCATTTATGTTCTTAAAATCATTAAACCCCATTATATGTTTAGATATAAATTATTAAGAGAACAACTTAGAGAATTAACTCATTCTTTTATTTCATAAAATAGCCAAAACATTTTCCCATCTAAAGTAATTTGGTGTGATAAAATCTCTGCTCCTTCAAAGGTATGCCAAAATATAAAAAAAATAAAATAAAAATTACTATTGTAATTACCAAGCTTTATTTAAGATAATCTAACCTTTTGCCTTTAAATAGATTCCCCATTCCAATTCACTTGCCATCGTCTTAAACCAAAGATACTCAAGGCCACTATACCTCATCTTTAGTAAGTTTTATAGATTATGTTTGGCTCTAACTGTTTAATAAAAAACTCCAAATCCTTCAAAAGCTTTTTCTATTTTCTAAAAGATTGTTTATTCCAAATTCTCAATTTTTCTTTGAGGGCATTGCTCTTTTTAATAATCTTAATGCAATGAGGTATCATATCATCAACCTCATTCCAAAACTCAAATAAAATATAAGTGAAATTTAAATGAGAAAACCAATAATCTAAACCTTTAAAGGCCTTTATCCTCAATTTAACAACTAATTCAACCAATAACCTAAGCCTTTTGTTTTCTCAAGATATTATACATCAAAGTCTTGAATGATAAAAACTAATTCAACTCACTAATCAATGGTTAGAGATAAACATCTATATCCTTACCTGAACTATTAGGAGTGCGTATGATCATAAATAAAAAACATGAACTCCAGCCTTTTTTATATTTTCAGTAACAAGTTGTAAACTGTGAGTATAACTAGCTAATAAGAATGTGGTGCAACAAATTATTTGAATGGATTGAATTCATATGTATATAACCTAACACGTATTTTTCATGATTTCATTGAAAACTAAAGATGCACCCTATTAAACTGCTATCAGGCTTCACCATCAAAAGGGTATATCATAACTCTATCCACTAAATTATATGAATGATGCCTTGTAATATGCTCAGCATTTTTTAAAGATATGAATAACCTTTACAATCCAGGAGCGATGGAGAAGTATCTCAGTTTTATATATGCAATAAGAGTCCTTCTCTGCTAGTTTTAAGTTTAAATTGAGTGTCCTCATAAGTTTTACACCTGGTTAAATCTATATTTTTAAGGTAATACAACATACAGAAGTTTATACATATATCAATTTTTTGGTATTCTAAGTCAAGGGGTTTCATCATTGATTTAACAACATAAAAGTTCTTTTTAAATCTATTCTATTTAGGTAAAATGTTTTTCATCTATTTGATAATTCTATCGTAACTAGCATAACTTAGTTTATGAACTAACTTAATGGTGAATATCTATGTAATGAGCGATAATTTACTATAATTTGTGTATCCATTCTATAATGGTGTATCATAATCTTTTAAAAGTTTAAAAAACCTGGTTGTATCTGTATTTGATTTTTTATCTATAATTAAGTACTCATATGTATAAATCCTGATTTATTCTTATTGCATCTATGATCATATTCATATAATAATTACTATAATTTTCTATAACTCTGTGCACGTTACTAGAACTAGAAATTGACTTAACCATTCTTTCTACCACAAACTTGTAAGTATTTTTTCATGAATTTCTTTTATAGAAGATGCCTTTTAACAACATCTGGATTGATAATTTATTTTTTTTACATCTCTTACATGGATATCTAATATTATATCCATTGATATTTTTTTTTAGATTAGATAGTGTACAATTAATAAAACCCTAAATTCTATTATAATAATTCATCTTACACAAACTTTCAAGTGAGACTCAATACATTCAAGAATAATCATTCATTACTTATATGAAATCTATATAGAATATTAAAGATAACATGTTTTAACTAATAATGTTACTTAAAAAAATTATCGGTACTTAGATAATTAGCTATTATTGATTGAATTCAAAATTATTGAATCTATTTTAACAGTAACCTTTAATAACTATCAATTTTCTTCAAAAAATTTACATTTGTCCAAATTTACTTAAACTTTCAACTTAACAATAAAATTGACAAAATATAAAACATACCCATTAAATAAATTATTATTTATTTCATTATAAAACATCTAAATTACAAAATCAAACTCAATTTCATCAAATGACAAATAAAAATAAGTTTTTAAAATCTCAAACAAACTCTAACATGTATAAATCATATATTCATATAACAAGTTTCTTCAAGAAAAAGCTATAAAGCAAGTAAACACATAAACAAATATATATATTCTACATAAAAATGCTAAAAATTAACAAAAAAGAATGATTACAACAAAAAATAAATAGCTTTACGTACTGACGTGAGATATTAATAAATATAAAAATAGAAGTGAGATATTGATAAATAAACGGCGAAAAGTGGAAATTTACCCTTGTCATTTCTTTCATCTTCATATAATATTTGTAGAAATATATGTGAACGTTTGAAAGCAAAAAGCAAAATGGAAATAACCCAATGTTTTTTTAAGACTATTTCATGTCCCGCAGTAGATGTCTGCTCGAAGATGTTTCTGCTACAATGAGGCTAGAGCTAGACCAATTTCGCATGGCGTGTTTGGAATCCAAAAACAGACTGCTCGACCACGAGCTGTCTTGATTAGTGAACCATCTTTCGTTGGCTGCTCAAAATTTAATGGCGAATCGATTAATAAACAACCTGGAGACTAAAGTGGGGGAGACCTAGAGGGCACATTTGACATTTCAAGAAGAAAAAGGTCATTGTTGTTTTGCTTAGCAAATGGGAAGCTACCACATCAGCCTTTCAAGAAACATGGAACGGATATAAATAGCATGCCTGCAGTTAATGGTTGGATCAGAGGGAGGCAGATAAATCTTAAGGGGAAAAACACAAGATACACTGTCTAATAGAAAATGGGAAGATCTCCTTGTTGCGACGAGAGTGGCCTCAAGAAAGGTCCCTGGACCCCTGAGGAAGATCAAAAACTCGTCAAATATATCCAAAAGCATGGTCATGGAAGCTGGAGAGCCCTCCCTAAACTTGCTGGTATCTGTCTATCTATCTTTCTGTATTGAGCACAGCTCCATCTCCATCTCTCTCTGGCTCTAACAAGCAGTATATTTTTGCAGGTCTTAACAGATGTGGAAAAAGTTGCAGGTTAAGGTGGACAAACTATTTAAGGCCAGATATCAAGCGAGGAAAATTTTCCCAAGAAGAAGAACAAACAATTCTAAATCTCCATTCCATCCTTGGCAACAAGTAACCAGTTCACCAATCATCTTTTTTGTGGCATCTTAATTACTGGATTATTCATGTTATACTTACGTCCATTTTTTTTTTGTCTTGCTTGCTGTTTTACAAGATGGTCAGCAATTGCTGGCCACCTACCGGGACGGACCGATAATGAAATCAAGAATTTCTGGAACACCCACCTGAAGAAAAAACTCATTCAAATGGGTTTTGATCCTATGACTCACCGGCCTCGAACTGATATATTCTCAAGCTTACCACATCTTATAGCCCTAGCTAACCTGAAGGAACTCATAGATCATCATTCATTGGAAGAACATGCTCTCAGACTGCAAACAGAAGCTGCACAAATGGCAAAGCTTCAATATTTGCAGTATCTCCTTCAACCCCAGCCTCCTGCAGCTTCTAATAATGCAACAAGCTCAAACAACCTAAACAATATCAGTGCTATTGGTGAAATGGAAGCTTTTAATCTCTTGAATTCACTTGCTTCATTCAAGGATAGCCCAGTGTCAAGTTTATCCCAGTTTGATTTATCAGCTTCCTCTCTTCAAGGGATCAATGATTTAGTGCCCTTCTCTCATTTGCCTGACTTACAAATCCCTTGCCACTATCAAACACCACCAAACAAGGACGTGCTTGATCAAGCTCCTGAATTGACAGTGTTTAGTCAAGGAGAGAACTCACCCAATTCTCCATGGCAGCTTCCTTCATCTTCAACTCCGTCTCCTCCTTCAGTATTTCCACTTGTACCACAGAATAGTGGCATGGTCAACAACTTGGGAGATGCCTCTAGCACTTCAAGCTATGTAGGAGAAGCTCCTTCAGTTTGGCATGACATCCTTGAAAATCCTTTGTTTCATGATATTGCTTAGCTTAATTTTTCATGTGTGTGAAAGGTTTGGAGTTTCACCACCACTTCACTGTATAATACCACAACATGTATACAGTTTATAACTCCATGTATAATCTATACACACAGTAGCACATTGCACTACTCATCATGGTAGATAGATTTGCATGCATGCTTTTGAATGTAAGTTGGAACAGTTTTTCATCATGGAGCGTTACCAACTATAATTATATGCAATTAAGGGACTGATTTTATTGAAAGATCTCATCTGACTTATAATTGCCATTGTTTTAATTGAACAACTTTCTAGCTATAGCTCTCGCAAGGTAGTTAACATACAGGAATAATGTTGCATGAGTGACCAGTGATCTTCATGGCAGGTAGGTTATGAAAATTATTTCATGCATCTGTACTATTGATTAAAGAATAATTAAATTACTTAAAACGTTATATTCTACTTTCCTTTTTTCTTATCGAACAGGGAATATGTTTTTCTTCATGTCTTGAAACGTGTTGACATATCTATTATGTATCATACAATTGCCTTGAAGTTGCATGGAACTTTCCATTAAAAAAAAAAACATCTTGGAATCTTTGAAGAAGCATGCACCTGCAATTAGTTTTATATAAATAAAACACATCGAACCAAAATTTTCAACTCTCCATTTCTCATGTTTGTGTGGGGTCTTTTACAAGCAATTGACAGAAGCATGAAGAAAATAACAAAAAACCTAGAAGATAAGTAATTTTATAAAATAGGTTCAGTCCAATAATTTGTTGAGCTTTACTGATCAGAAGTTGTGATGTTTATGCATAAGAAAGGGTTTTTCTGCCTCCATTTTCTTTGGTAATTAACGTCTCTTAAATTTACCCTTGATTATATTAAACCAAATCAAGTAATTGACCAAACTTTTAATATGCCCTAGCCAACCACTCTAAAGGAAGTGGATCCAAACTCCATGTCGATCACTATCTTGTTGTTCTTTAAAATGGCATACACGCCCACACCCATAAATTATAGCAGTGGAAGATACTGCAAGATATTTTGTGCTTTTAAAAATTTTCTAGAGAGAGAGAGAGAGAGTTGACCAAAACTTCTATGTCAAAAAAGTGACGTGAAAGGATCCTTCAATGATAAGGAGGGACCCCAGGTAGTTAGGAAACTTAAAAGGCTAGAATTTTGTGACCAGTAATAACATTCGAGTGATTGGTTCTACGTCTAATCTAACCCAACTATGCAAGAATTGTTTCAGCTTTCAAAATTTTGTGACCAGTAATAATGTTTGTTGCTTGCCTGTGTTACAGAGTTAAAAGTCAAGTTTTCTGTCTGGAGGTAAGTATTCAAACCACTAGAAAATTAAAAAAACGTGGATGGAATATTTTATTCTCTAGGAAACACTATTCCATCAGTCTTTTATCGCCGATGGAGTTAATGATAGGAACATGTCGTTGGACAAAGTTCCTTTGGAGATTTGCTAGATTTTAGTCTCTATGGTGTTATAAATTTCCGATGAAAAGACCACTAGTGTAGTGTATTAGTGTCAAATAAATAAAATTCACCAATCATAATTCAATTATATTATGAACAGATTTACCAATAAAATTAATAATAAAACACTCATGTTAACTCCATAAGAGATTTTAAATTTTTTTAACTATTTTACAATTTTATGATGAAATAATGCTTTTATTTTCAATAAATTCACTAGTGGATTTGTTTTTATTCATCGGTGATTCTATTATAAAATTAGTATTTTTTTTATTTTAGTTATGTGATTATTAAATTAAAAATATAATAAAACCAAACATTATCAATTTTACTGAACATCGAAAATTTATTAATTTTAATATTCATTATAATATTAATTTTATAACAACAAATACATTGTTATATAGATGAATTAGAGGTGTGGGAGGGAATCGTGAGCCAAAAGGACCAGGAGTTGGATAATGTTTCATCACTCTCTCTTAATTCTATCTATTTCTTCTTCTAATTTGATACCCGCTCCTTGACTTGCTCTAGAATCCTCCATTCAAATTCCAGCATCGACTGCCTTGGGTCGAATTGTTATGTGCCTAAAGTTGAAGCAATACGACCCGACCTTAATTTTTTTGTTAATGTCATAAGCATCCTATATATAAAGTATATTCTTATCAGGTCCATCATTTTCTCAAGCCTTCAATCACAAATGAGAATTACAAGGAGGATGAGTGGAAGTGTCTTCTCCATATTTTTCAAGCATCGTAACATTATATATTTCCTATAAAAGAAATAAGTTATAATTAATTTTTTTTGTAAAAATTACAAGGATTCTATAAGAAGACTTATAATGAACACCTTAGCTCTATTGTCTATGAACTTCACGCTTTTCTATTTATCTGCTTTCCTTATATAACCCCATCAAAATACATTTGCTCCCAAATAGTTGTTCCCACAATAAATAATTTGTAAAAAAATCATAACAAACATTATATTAAAAAAATAATTTAAAAAATTTAATAGGCTTTTTGCATGATGGAGAAAGGGGAGAGATCTTCAAGTGTGCTTTCTCACCGAACCATGTATTTCTTTATTTTGGTTATATGACTTCGATTGGGATCGCCTTCAAAATTCTTTTAATGTCACAAACTCTTGAAACTTCTCCAAGTTATCCTCTGTGACATGACTTGGTATACTCTTCTTACAGAAATCGACGTTATTAGAGTTAACATAGGTTTTTTTTTAATATTTATAAGTATCATAAAACAAATTAAACAGCCTAATATAAGAATATTTATTAAATATTCATGAGATTTTAGAAATTTTAGATTACAATTTCAAATATAAAATTTGTTAATTATTGAATACTTATCTAATTGCGCTATGATTTTCTATACTTTTTAGGCCACACTCTCGTTTACCCTTTTCTAATAAAATTTCCTTTACATTGTCAATTTTTACATTATCATTGGAAAATCCCTCATTGTGCATTATAGCACTCATAATTCTTTTCATATATAAGTTCACAAGTATGAAGGTGAAGTTTAACATAAATGAATTTATCTAATTGTAACAAAATTTCTGCAGAGAGTTTTTTCTATATGGGGATCTACCTAAAATTTCATCTCATTAATTTACATGTAATCAACACTACACAACATAAGCATTCATTGCAACACAAGTAGCTTCAAGCATACCACTAACAAATTTATTTTTTTACCCACTTAGTGATTATACAACATAATATTTAAACATTTATAATAATTATAAGACAATATCATAGTTTTTCAATTCCTAAACCTACATGACATAGAATATATTACAATTGCTCAAGAAAACTATATGCTAATCCAATATTATCTATTTAGAATGATTTTATAGTTGACTCTACTCAAAATAGTGGTTCTTACAAAGATGGTTCCATCATGTTTATGATAAAACACATAGTTTTAATATTTATAAACCTGAAAAATAATTAAAGATTAAAATAATTTTATTAAAACTAAATAATTTTAATACTTAATTAACTTATATTGAGTGATCAACCTTTTATTTTAAAATAATTTTACTAGAATATGGATCTCTTGAAGAAGGAATTCAATTCTATTGCACAAAATGGATATTTGGGTGTATATCATTTCATTAAGTATCTTTTTATGATCGATATATAAATTAACAAGATGGTCATTGACATAACCAATATTTTTGCTGCCTGACCTGCAATAGCTCTCTTTAAATTTTTTCTAGGCATCTACAAACATTATACAAGTTAGTTTTTAATTTTAATATAATAAATCTACAATTTATTAGTTGAATAATGGAGTACACATTCCAAAACAATGTACATTTTTAAAATGCTCTTTCTAACTCTAACAAGTTATTTCAATTTTTCAATACTACTTTACTTTATATTATTACTATAACAACCATTATTGCTTCTATTTTATTATGATATAGGGTTTAATCACTTAGTATAACAATTATGTTTAGGTTTCTAGTACAATTTTTTTATTCAATAAAATAGAAACCAAATCTTTTATTTATTGTTGAACATGATTATTAAATAAATGTTTTTAGAATAATTTATATATCTACTTTAAATGTTGTTGACAATCATTATCTTTGTTTACAATTATGTTTATGTAATTTATCATATTTATTGAAAAAATATGCATGAAAAGTACAAGACAAAGTCAATGAGTTCCAAAAATTAAATTACATTAATTTAAAAAAAACTACATACACAATACAAAAAAAAGAAATACTGAAATAATAGAATCATAATTAAATTTTAATGCGGACACTTAATTATAGAACCATAATTAAATTTAATCGATGGAAATATATGGATAGCTGATGAAATATATAGGATCAGTAGCAGGATCAATGTGGGGACTTTATTACCGTCAGAAGAGAAATACATGGATTATTGCTGTGCGTTGTGGCCATATAAGTGGCTGGATTCAAGCAAGTTTCTTCTTACATATAATAAGTTAGTTTTCTGAGGATATAAGGAGACACAATGCCTCATAATCAAACGGCAAGTGATGTGTTGTCGGGGTATTGCAACGTCGACTGTCTTGATCAATTTGAGACCAGTCGTTCCAACGTAGTAGGTTGAAACAGATCATGAATTCATGGACACCATTAACATGAACTGTTTGTTAATTTGTGCACTTCTGCCTCGCAGATTTTGTGGGTCAACTGCTAGGTTACCATTCTTTTTGTATCTTCTTCCAAACAAAGGTTCAGCGAAAGTTCTATATATGACTTCTCATGCCTCTAAATCGTTCTGATGGATAGGTTGATCTAATCCAAGAAAAAGGATTTAACGGAAGAGTAAAGTAATAGTAATCTAAAGGATTAGTAAAACAATGACTAAATAGCAAATTAAAATAATGCTGCAGCTAGCAACCGTCTCTCAAGTTGAAGATGGTTAATTTCAATTAACAAATTATTGAAGCAATGATTTTCCAAAGTGAGTAGGTGGGATTTCTTCCTTTTCTAACAAGGGATTGACTGTAACGAATGCTGTACAGAACAGTTAAATACACTAACCAAAACACAAGTTTTTTTAAACGGGCTATTAATTATATATAGCGATGGAAATTGATCGATCGCAAGTCGTTTTGAGTACGCTAAATTTTGAGCTCCCGTGGAAAAGATTAATGGAAACTGATTGAAGTCAATGTATATGAAGATCAATCTAAGAGTTTCACCGCCTAGCTCGTTCTACTTCTACATTGCATAAATATAATGACGTCCCATGAGCACTTCCTTAAGAAATTACCATAGCATCTTCGGTTTCTAGTAGTTGGTACCACACATGAATGTAAGATGAAACAACAATGATATATATGGTGATATGTTATAAATATACATATTCAGTCAAAGGCAAAATATAACACGAGCTAGAATTTTATTTTTTTTAGATAAACAATCTCGATTTTTAAAAAGAAATTGTTATTTTTTTTATTAGTAACGCAAGATTTTGGACCATTTGGCCCTACTAGTAGCTGAGTACACGTAAATCTCGAATAAAAATTCGCAGATTTACGTGGTCAAAACATTGAATTAATTGTTTGCTAATGGATGATGCTTGAATAGGAGACACTAGCCTTGATGTGCACGATTTGCCGCGTGGCTAGTGTGTGTATATATATATAACAAAAATTAATGTTTAGGTCCTGAAATTATCTAAAAATAATATAAAAAATCAATCAAGAAAAATTTATAATTTTAATAATGAGGGTTGACTTGATCTAGAATATCTTGATAAATTCACAATTTATATAAATAATGACATTCGAATAACTTAATAACAAAAATAAGAAGGATTTAAAAAAAAAACTTATATTAACTTTTTAATCTTATAACTCAAATCATTAGATCTAAAACACTTAATATAATAAAAAAAACTCATAAAATTCAATTTTCAATCAATTAAATATTAAATAATAAAAATAAAAATAAAATTTAATTATACCAAAAAAATTTTGAAAATAATAATTAAAATAATAATGATCAAAATTAAAAAATAGAATGAATTTTTTATTTAATTGAAAGGTAGAATTAAAAAAAAATCAACATAGCAAGAAAATCCAAAAAATATCAAAAGAATAAGGTTTAAAGTTAAAAAAAAATAGTAGTGATTTGATGGAAGGATAAAGTTAAAAACAATAATAATTTTTACAAAGAACCAAGAAAAAAATTAAAAATTAAAACAATTAGGAACAAATTAAAAACATATAATACTATTAATTTGAATTGAAGAATAAAATTTAAAACCAATAAAACTTTTACAATAGAATCAAGGAAAAAAATGAGAAATCAAAAGCATGAGGAACTAATAAAAAAATATAATATATTGATAAATTTGAATTGAATGATAAAATTAAAAATAAATAATTTTTTTTAAAAAGAGCCAAGCTAAAAACTAGAAATCAAAATAACATAGTTTAAATTTGAAATACTAATAAAAAAATAGCCAATTAGTACTTTCCAAAAAAGAAGAGAAAAAAATAATAAAAAAAGCTTATTAATAATAAATCAGACCATTAACAAAGATATAAACACCTAATCTCATGTTTAATTTTTTAAAATGAAATTTTATAGTTTCATTGTACATTTTAATTATTTTTTATTCATTTAAATACCAAATTATTCTTTAATTTTGATTATAATAATAAAAAAATCATTTTGAAAATATAAAAATATCTTTTTACACCAAGTTTAGATGTTTCACTTCCAATAATATTTAGATTGTGTAATTAATATGGAGAAGAATTTATTTATTCCCAGTCAACTAAAAAATAATAAATGAACTCTATAAAAGAGACTTCTATTCTCTTTAAAACTAGTGTTAAGTTTTTTAAATGAAAAAAAAAATCCCAGTGTACAGTATAAATGTCTCTCCAAGAGGCTGAACGGTTGTTTTTAATTAATTAATGTGGAGGAGAGAGTTCTAAATGACAGAGGCACTGTGAAGCAATTAATGGAGGTTTCTGTTGCTGTGGGGGAGGAGGAGCTGGGTCGGAAGGGGGTACGCGTGGATGGAGGAGCTCCTTTAATCCTTGGCAATTTGGCAGTGTGTTGGACTTTGTGCGGTTTACTATTTTACCAATCCTAAGTTGTTTCCTCCATGGTTGCCGCCAGCTATTGTTTTTTGTTTTTTAGTCTCGTGGTGGTGGAGATGCATCTTGTCTTTGTCGGTGTCGAGAAAAAGGCCCACCTTTTGTTCTTCCATTTTTTTTTAATTAATGTAGATGAGATCAATTTTTATGTATTTTAATTAATTTTATAATTATTAAAATTAATAATT
Source organism: Populus ilicifolia (assembly GCA_015708895.1). Taxonomy (NCBI): domain Eukaryota; kingdom Viridiplantae; phylum Streptophyta; class Magnoliopsida; order Malpighiales; family Salicaceae; genus Populus; species Populus ilicifolia. The sequence continues at coordinate 1,226,086 of SRLM01000046.1, forward strand.
ATATAAATTTTAAAAAATTTAAAAAATTTAGATTTATAATTATTAAAAAAATCTAAAATCTAACCAATTAAATTACTTATAAATTAAAAAATCCCACCGCTTACATTCATTTATATAGTTGTGAAAAGTAATTTAAAAAAAAAAACGATATGCTAAACAGGTGCCTACTCTCTATTTCGTTTCCTTCTCCCCTCTTGTAATGTTATAATCATTTATTATTTTTACAAGGTGCAATATAATTTTATAATTATAATAAATATATATTAAAGATTAAAGAATAGTTATTAAGAAATTAAAGAAGATATTCTTTTGTTATTTATTGAGTAAATCTTAGGTAATAAGTGATTATTAGATAATAAGGTTTGTTTTATAGGATTTATAATAATTATCTATTTTAAAGAAATTGGAAATAGTAGAAATACCGTGTTAGGTGAATTCTTTACCAGCACCTTGAATCCAATCTGTTTGGCTTGCAGGGGTAGTGATATTTTTTTGTTTGGTAGGACTCGCATAAAAAGTGTTATATTTTTTATTTTTATGAGGTATGGTTTATGTTTTAAAATGATTATATATTTTAAAAAAATATTGAATATATAATAAATAGAGTCAAATTACTTTTTAAAATATTTTTTATTTTAAAAAATCTAAATAATAATTTTTTAAAATATATTTTTAACCTCAGCATATTAAACTAATTTAAAAACACAAATAAAATTTATTTAAAATTAAAAAAAATCATATAGCCTTGAGAGACACTTTATTGCCAGCCAATCTCTGTCTTGTTGTGAATAATATATTCGATTTCGAGGAAGAAATTATGAGATTGCCTATTGTGCCTATGATCTAGGGATGAAGACAGCAGTAGAACTAGTATAGCTCTTAATTAAGGAAAGAAGGTGATAAAATGAGATGGCTACAAATGGGGAGTTATTAGCATGATTAAAAGTGCTTAATTATGATCTCTATATTACTAAATATTGAACTCCTAAGACTTTTACACTAAACGTAGTAAAAGGGATGAGGAGAAAACAAAAGTCGTAATTGACAAACTGAGGATGCGCTCATGACTTTGATTAGTAGCATTAGGAAGAGTCTTACCCTATTGATCATGGATTAGAAACGCTTAAAAGATTGAAAGATTTCATTCATACAAACCTATGTAGGTTAACTTAGTTTTCAAAGATTTGGTAGTAATACAAGTGAGATCATGACTTGCTTTTTTTTCTTTTATAATTCGGGGAGCATCTCTTTGAATATGCATCATCATTTTATTGCATTTAAACTTCTTTTGAGTTGCGTTCTAGAAACATTTTATAAAAATTAATTTTTGTGTGATTAAAATTAATATTTTTTATATATTTTTGAATTATTCTGATGTATTATTATAAAACATAATTAAAAAAATATTATTTTAATATATTTTTAAATATAAAAAACTTTAAAAAAAAACAATTACCATAATATTATTCATTTATTTCCTATAAAGTTATCAAGTCTTGCTAATATAAAATTAAGAAACTGTTTGTTTGCGTGGTTGCTTCTATGTTTGAAACAACCATAGCAAACATTATATCTAGTTATGTAAAAAATACAATTTATTTTTTATAGATCCATAATCATTTACATTTCACACGTGATTTTAATAAAACAGCTCTTAGCTGCTTTTTATTAATTAGCGTTTTCATAAACAGTGCAAACGAATTATATTGTTCACTTAAAACAATAAACAGTGAAATTCACTTGCACTGTTCACATAATTTTTTTTAAGTATATTTATTTTTTGTAAATTTTTAATTTTTTTAAAAAATTAATTTAGAGTGAATTAAATTCACTCGTATTATCATGTAAATAATATTTTTTTTTTCTAAAAATCTAGTATAGAATAAATTAAATTTACTCATCTTATCATGTAAACAATTTTTTTTTGAAAAATTAGTATAAAATAAATTAAATTCACACACTGTAATATCAAATCTATTTTTAAATTGTTTTGATATATTAATATAAAAAATAATTTAAAAAATATTATTTTAATATATTTTTAAATAAAAAAACTTTTAAAAACAACTATTACCATAATCTATTCCATTTATTTACTATACAGTTATTAAGTCTGCTAATATAGCATTAAGTTTCTAAAGAAAAGCAAATACGGAAACAATTGATGCAGAAGTCGGGAGTTTTTGCACCTTTTCCTACCGTTACTCAAGCTCCAAAATCTATCTTCTGGTGAAGTAGATACACTAAACTCTATCTAGAACAGCCACAGCTGACAGAAGAATGAAATTCAATAGTGATTAAAATCACTTGGATATTGTTCCAAGCAACTTAGGTCAAATCATAATAAAAAAACAAAAGCGTGCATTTAAACATCATCTTGGGACTCCCGAGAGAAAGGAAAAAAAAAACATGGCAGCGGAATTCGAGTTAATTTCCAAGTTTTTATTATTATAATTTCTGTCAACATTTCTATAGTACCATGGCCGATGACAATGTCCATTCACAGGACCTTAAAACACATGCATGTGTAGTTGGTGTCGGCGAGGAGGAGGAAATGATGGGGCGGCGTGGCTATTAATGAAGAAAGGGATGTCCAATTATTGTCTCATCAACTCCATCTCAGTCTAATAACCAATCAATTGACTAATTATTTTTGGCATTGAGATTCAATCTATTGAATATTTGCTTCTTGAAAATAACCTTTGGTGGAATGTCTTTGGCTACAGGTTCTGGTGAGACATCCAATCATGTTACATAAATAACGTGGTTTCAGATACTGATTAGTGATTTGATTATGCATATGAATGTTCTTTGCTTTCTTTTCTTGTCATAAATTAAGGTGGTTGTGCCCTGTGGATAACTATATTAAATACCACTAGACATAAATCATAATCCAAGTTCATTGATTAAATATATGATGTTATTAGATCATCACTTAATAATTGTGTTCTTGCTTAAGAAATTGGAAGGATGAGTGAAGCACATATTCCTAATTTATCAGCTTCATAATTGATGTATATGTATCCACAAGTGTGTGGATTGTATTTAAGAATACTTGAGATTAATTTATTTAGAAGTGTAGTTATAATTATTTTTAAAATAATTTTTCATGTTAAAATACATGTTAATGATATTTTTTATTTTAAAAAAATTATTTTTTATATTATTATATCAAAATGATTTGGAAACACTAAAAATATATTAATTTAAAATAAATAAAAAATTTAATTTTTTTTTAAATATTTCTGAAGCACATAAACAATAATTCCGATAAATACTCTTGTGGCTAAGACTTCAGTTCTTTTTGGTATTTATTGCATCCCCACTTCAACCAAAGGGATGGAAAATCTGAATTACATGTTAGTGATCGAGTTAATTTAGTGACTCCTTAATAAAATTAATTCAATGAATATATAAAATATCAATCCATGACTTTGTAGATGCGGTCAAAACTAGACTAAAATGCAATTTAACATTTTTTTTAAATCTAAATAATATCATTTTAATTTTTTTAAATAATACTATTTAAATTAATTTGAATTGACGCAACCAATCCATTAACCGAATCTTGAAACAAATCAGGTTTTATAACTTATGCTGCTAAACACTAGTTGTAATAAGCAAAGGACATGGGGCCTTACATTAATCGAGAAAGGTACTCGAAAAGCTTTGCATGGTACCTGACAAAACTTCAAGAAACTCTCTTTCACTAGTGTCAACTTGTAGAGCATAAGCAGCCTAGCTAGAAGGTATCTTGAGGGCTCATGAGTCATGATACTGCCGGCGAAGGGATTTGAATACGTGCCGGCCCATGGCTCTTTAGGTGAAAATACTCAGGTAAAATCAAGTTCATTGCTTCAGCAGTAACAGTAACGAAATGGATTAAAAACAATTTTCAAACAACTAAAAAGATACAGACGTAAAAACAAGCTAGTTACAGTAACAACAAAGGGATGAAAAGCAAGACGGCATACTCAAGCAACGTAAAAGCCCATTGTCTTTAGAAACTAGGACTGTAGATTACATTGACAAAGAATAAAATTGCAACATTCACAATGCAAATGCCGCACTCAAGTGATTTCCCGCTCGCAATGCAAATGCAAAACCAGGATATGTCCTGCTATTTCGGCCGCACACTTGTACACTAGCTGAAAGAATAACTAAATCAATTGCTCATAATTCATATTACCACAATGCTGCTATAATTCAATTTTTGTTTCTTACTTTGTGGATTATAGGCTGACTACCAACACGGGTTTATCTGCAATACACTGGAAACATCCAGCCGGAAGGGTTATTTGGACTTCAAGTACAACAATAAAGATGCCAAAGCTTAATGCTCCGCGATGAGGCAGCTACTCTTTCCCGTGAAGCACATCCATAACAGACATTATATATATATGAAGCTACTTGCTTTTTGAAGGAACCTTTACCGCATCAATCTTCCTTAAAAGGAGGAAGAAAGGCACACTGAGAACTGGAAGAAGAAGACAGCACAACATCAGTGCTATTCAAACACAAGCTGGTTGTCCTACTCAGATTTCTGTTTACAAAATCTTGAAGTTTCAAACACCTTCAGAGGGAAGAGTACTCTGTATGTTTGAAGGCATCAAGATGTTAAAACCATCTGAGGCAGTAGACACAATCATTCCTGGAATCTGAGCATGCCAGTGAAGTTCTTTCAAGTCTTTTTGTCCCTGCTCATAGTATGAAAGCAAGTCAAGGATCTGAAGAGGGAGCATTTTGAACTTTGAAGTAAATGTCCTCATATGAGAGTTTCACAAAACATACCTGATGAACAAACAAAAGTTGAGGCGGCAAATCTGCTGGGGCATTTACTTGCTCTTTTGTTTTAGCTTTGAACTCTGCTTCCTCTTCCTCATCCTTTTCCAGGGAAAGGTCCCATATTCTAGTAAATTTCAAGGAAAAAAGAAATCAGTGCCCGGTCAAAAGGATCAAAAAACATCGATGTAAAGATTGGTCATATCCTATTAAAAGGCTTTCATCCGTTGCTCTTTGTATGGAGTATTACTTACGTCAGTTGATTATCAGATGATGAAACTGCCAATGTGGAGGCTTCATGTTGACTCCACTCGATGGATGTGATAGGGTGCTTATGGTATTGAAAATGTGCCACTAAAGATTTATCTTCTTCCTGCTGAAATAAAAGATATATGATGACAAGACTGCCACTAGAGAAATCAAATAGCAAATGGCATCTGAAAGTATAAAACACTAACCCGGAGAAAACTGATAGTAAAAGGTATATGAGGTACAAAATCACTTACACTGGGAGAAAACTGATAGTGAATGGCATATAAAAGTACAAAATGTTGATGCCATTTTAGAAAACTAATAGCAAATGGCACACAAAAGTACCAAAAACCGACCCTGGGAGAAAGGTTCTATAACCATTAACTGCATACAAGGACAGTGTAAAGTCCGGCTAGGATAATCCTAAAGTGTAACTGTATACTAAGGATCAGACCAAAGATATTCAGATCTGGAACACGTGAAATTGAGAGCACCATTGTTGAACAAGATTTCTTCCGGGTCCGAAAATGTGTCATGAGAACTCATATTCTTTTAGCAAAAATTCATAATGCATACATCAGACACAACATACCGATTTTGGTGATAACAATCTAAGATCACGAATAGAAAATGTTCCATCATCACTTCCAGATGCCAACATGACACTAGCCAGCCTATCACAATGAATGAAGTTATTGATTAGTCATATATATATATATATATATAATCAAAAGGGTGCTGCTACGGTGGATGAGTAAGATATCCTAATGATTCAAACACCTGTTCCAGGAAATCACGTTTACATCTGCATTATGTGCCTTGAAATAAATAGCTGGTGACTTCCCCAGACGTGCATCCCATATTGCAATATGCCCATCCACAGAACAAGAGGCAAACACGTGATCTTCTGTGGAACTCCACTGCATAAGCAGAAGTTGCAATCAGAAAGTTTGCAGGATTGGAAGAATCAAAATAATAAGTTGTATTGGATTCTGAATCAAATTACGTACTTGTAGATCTTCTACGCTCGCAGTGTGACCAGTAAATGGAGTAGCATCAACATTCCATGTTGCACCAGATGTGGGCTCCCATAAGTGAATACAGTTCTTGCAGTCACCTTCAAACATTTAGGAAGATCTTCCAGCATTAGAGCATTTTATGTAACAAGCAGCTGAGCATTATAGTTTCTTCAATGGAGGCTACTGAATAGGAGAAAGTAACGTTCCATATTACCAGTTACCAGCCTTCCAGCAACACGAGGACTCCAATCTATAGCATAGCCTTCATCTTTATGCCCTTTGAAGTTAAATAATGGAGCCTGGTTAAAAACTGAAGAAGCTCCCCGGGGAACTTCTGTTTCTGACTCTGCCAAAGCATTCAGATGAGTGCTGAAATCCCATATCTGCATGTAAGGTTGAAAGCACATAAAAGATTATCCAGAAACCTAGAATCTAAAATTTCACAGTAATCTGATTAGTTCAAAACTCCAGTTCACCATTTTATGACATTATGTTCAAGATCAAGAATTGTACAACCCTTTGAGATGGCAATATTTTTGCAAGAAATATTTTTAAGATCTTCAAGAACTTCTATAGATAGTAAGCACAGAATTCAACCTGAACATAACCAGCATCGGACCAAGAAGCACATATATGGGGATTTTGTGTCATAGCACGAATACGATTAATACATCCTCTATGAGCAACCTTGCGCAACTGTTAAAGAAAAATCCAAATATGAAAATGCATACCGAAAATGAAAAAAGAAAGACAGAGAAAGAGAGAGATGCATGATTTGAAGAGACGAATAATGAAAACAAGAATGCAAATTGTACCTGCAAAACTGGTGTTGCCGATCCTCCCTCTTCTTCATCTTCGCTGTCTTCATCACTATCACTATTATCAGTATCCATGTCAGAGTCACCAGCTGTAGTTTTGGAGGGCACCAATTCACGTTGTTTTCCAGAAACATTAGACACTTTAAATATTCCAATTGAGTTCCAATCAGGTTTTTCTGCCTGCAAAATTGACATTACACTACATAATTATATACAATAACAGAATTAAAGAAAAGGTTTAACAAACATGCACTAACGTTTTCCAAGGACTGATTTTATTCCTCTAGGAAACAAAATTTGCCAAATAAAGCTTTTCGTTAATTCTAGTTAAATTTTTCTCCTTTTCATTCAATTACTAGAGTACCTAAAGTTTGGCCCCTTAAAACAGTTTTTCTGTTATTCATAATTGTTGATGTTACCTATATATAAGAAAAGGAGTACCAGACAAAAATGAAGAGAAATACGATCTTCAGCTTCACAAAAATATAATCATGTTTCTCCATTGACTAACAATACACTACGGGAAAAAAAGGGATTTATGACCTGAGTTCCAGCAACAAAATACACTGTGTGTGGAAAATCAGTACGTAGCAAACCAAGTGAATCGCGCACTACATCAAAACTGCACAAGAAAAACACTTAAACCCATAAGAATAAACATAAACGTTACTAAATTATCTCACACTAAAAATTTCCTATCTTTTTCTTAATGGCCCAGAATTACTTACCCTTCAAGTTCAGGTCTTTTCTTTTCAAACCTAAACTGTAAAAACAATTGATTAAAATTAAGCTTGCTTTAACGACTAGAAAAAAAGTGTATTAACCTTAAGCAGGGCCAGCCAATGTGAAAGGCGTGAAGGGAATTGTAAGCGGTAGGGTCACACTCAAGTTCTTCTTCTTCTCCAAGCTTGTCAACACCTGGTTGCCAGACCTTCGTAGGCATGGATGGTATTGATGAAGAAGAAGATGACTCATCTCCTTTCTGTGAGTACTTCAAGTTAATTATATTAGCAAAAAGCCAAAAACAAATAAATTTTTGTTAAGTTAGAGAAAAATAAAAGGAAACCCAATTCAAAGAATGAAAGAAAGAATTGCTTGTAAGAAATTGAAGGAGACCTTGTTCTTTCTCTTTGCCTTCTTTGGATTTTTTATGCTGCGGACCATTTTTTTGCCGCCACCCCCCCCCCAACCCCTTTTTTCTTTCTTCAAGGTTCTCGAAGAGGTGCTGATTATGAGGATGGATGCAGAGGGGGTTTGGGAAGGTACTAGGGTTTTACAGGGTTTTTTTTTTTTTTTTTGACAAAACTATGAAATAACAGACATTCTCAACTAGATAACCCGTCGCTGCGGAACAATCTAGTTTTTTTAATATAAAAAATATATTAAAATAACATAAATATTTCTAAAAGATATAAAAAAATATATGAGATTCTAGATATTTACCCTGTTAAATTTAACGAGCTTCGATAATTTAATAACATATATATATATAAGCCCATTTAGATTAGAACTCTAAATGTATAAATTGATATTCATACCATAATAAAATTGAATAAAATTATTAAGTTTAATTATTAAATAATTCAATGTCAAAAAATAAAAATAAAAAAATAATATTTTTTTAAATCAATAAAAAAATTTGAATCAAACTAAGATAATTTATTAACCCTGTCATTATAAATATAGGATTGAAAAACCCTATAAAAAAAATTAAAAAAAATATAAAAACTAATTTTTAATTGATTAAACGATGAATGATGAAATTAAAATAAAAAATTATTTTAAAAAATTAAATATTGAAGGATCTTATATACAAAGAAAAAAATAAATAAGATTACAATAAACTAATAAAAAGTAAAGTAAAAAAATAAATTGAAGTTTAATTTATAATAAATAAAATATTAAATGATAAAATTAAAATAAAATTATAATCCAAGAAAAGTAAAAAAAAAAACTTAACCCGAGTCAACATGAAAAATTTATGACCTAGTTATAATATCGAGTTAACCTCATCAAAAATAAATTTAATAAAACCATAGAATTTAATTATTAAATAACCTACTTGTAAAGGGAAAGATAACCAAAATGGTTTTTAAAATCAGTAAAATATATAATAGATAGTAAATAAAAAAATAACTGGTTTCAATATCCAACTAAATAAATATTGAATAATAAAACTAAAAAGATATAAGCTTAAAAAAATAAACAAGTAAATTCTGGTGAATCTTCTGAGCCTAAGTGAAGTTTCTAATTTCACAATTTATAAAATCCTAGATCTAGATTTAATTAAGAAGTTAAATTTCTTATCAATTTAATGTTAAAGGATGAAACCGAAAAAAAAATAAGTAAAACAATTTACGAAAGTTAAAAAAAAATCAATATAACAAGCATCAAATTTAGTAGGAAAAGAAATTGAAGAATGAAATTGCAAAAACAAAATAATTTTAAAAATTATCTCAAATAAAAATGATAATAATTAAAAGAATAGAAATTAAATTTGACATATGAAAAAAAAAGGATGAAAATTAGAAAAATACAATTTGATAAATTATTTCACAAAAACACAATTGAAGTCAACTTAGGTTAACCCACCAAACTCGTAACTCGGGTTATGAGACATGAATAATCTCATAGACAATAAATACAAAAAAAACTCGCAATCCCATTTATGAAACTTGGATAACCTTACTAAAATAAATTTGAATTAATAATGAAACTCAAATCCTTATAAATTTATTGTTGGATGATGAAAACTAGAAAAAAAAACACAATAAAATGACTTGAATATACTCAGGTTAATTTGCAAAATATATGACTCGGGTCATGAATCTGGAATAACTTCGTAGAAAACAAATCAAAACAAATGACAAAACCTATTTTATAATCAACCCAATGTTAAAGGATAAAGTTATAAAAATATCAATTAAAAAAAAATCAACTAAGTTAATCTACCAAACTTGTGATATGAATTACAAGACTGAGATGACTATATAAAAACAAATCACAACAAAATATGAAACTAAATTTTCAATAAATCTAAAGAATAAAATTAAAAAAAATAAATTAAAAAATAATATCTCAATAAATAAATAATGTTTTGTAAACACCTCTTTTGTTTTTTTATTTAATTAATTAATATTTGAGATTTACTCGTGTTTTTAAGCCAATCCGTGAAAGATTTACAATCAGATTGGTATTATAGAAGTGATTATGTTTTTGAAATGTTTTTATTTTAAAAATATATTTAATTAATATTTTTTATTTTTTAAATCTATTTTTGACATATAATTTGAAAAGAAAAAATATAAAATTTTTTATTTTTAAAAAAATAATTATAAAATATAAAAAACAAAAATTCTATAATGTCATGTAACCATGTCTATTTTTAATTGTGAAAAAATAAATAATTACTAGGAATAAGTACATAGAGGTTAATAGCATATAAACAGTGTGATGATCGTGCGTACTTTTTAAATAATTTTTTATACAGAAATATATTTTAATAATTTTTTTATTTTTTAAAATTTATTTTTAATATCAACATATCAAAACAATTCAAAACATATTAAATTTTAATAAAAAAATAAATTTTTTTAAAAATATGTTATAAATAGTAGCGAAATTTTAATTAATATTTGCCCATCATCGAACATCACAACGAGTGCGAGAATGGCAAAAAAGATAAGAAAGTTCCATTTTAAAACTAATTACCTTTAAAATCTCATAAAATAGAATAAACACATTAAATAAAGATATTTTAGTCTGTATAATAAATAATGGAGTGAGAATAACTAAAATAACTAAAATATTTTACACTGTATTTTCTTGTATGTTAGTCATTATTTTTAAACATATTTTATCATGACTTTAATGATGCGGGATTAAACTTTTAATAGCTTTATTGTCTATTGGTTGGTGTGCACACTAAAAATGATTTTCATAGCCTCGGCGGTGTTTTGTTTTTCTATAAAAAATAATATTTAGATTTAAAAATAAAATTAAAAAAATTATCATAATAAATATATAATAATATTAATTAAATTTAAGATAATAATATTTATTTTTAAATAACATAATGCCACCAAAGATAATAAAAAATAGAATTATACATGGAAGCTTTTTTCTTTTTTTTTTACTGTTAGTAGTTGTATCTATCATTAAAAATCTTGATAATTTTCATATTATTATTATTATTATCATTATTATAATAATTATTATCGTCATTGTCTTCACTNTTGAAAGATAAAATTAAAAATCATAAAAACTTTAATTAAAAATAATAATAAAATTAAAAATTAAAAGAAAGATGACCAAATTAAAATTAGTATTATTCTTATTGAAAATAAAAAATAAAAAACATGATGTAAGTGATAAAATTGAAAACTATAAAAAATTTTACAAAAAAATAAAGAAAATAAAAATAAAAATAGAAGAACCAGCATTACATTTACAAATTAGAATTAAAGAGTTAAATTAAAAAAAATAACAAAAATCAAAATCAAAACTAAAAGTACTAAATCTGAAACACCACCAACAATAAAAATCGGAATTGATTTTACATGGTGGGAAAGAGAAATGAAGAAAAAAAAGAACCGGCCACCTTCAAAATTTGTGGTGTCTTTCATGAATTGATGCATGTAAAATAGCAATAATTTTTTATTTAAAAATTATAAAATAAATAATAAATAATATTATTATTCTTAACCAAATCAATTTTTTTTAAAAAAAAACTAAGATAAAACCACGCAATACCCTTGTTTGAATGGCTTAATTTTATTTAGGAGGTCTTCGTGACGGTAGTAACAAGCACTGAATCCAAGACATCCATCAAACAATTTTTTTTTTTTCAGAAGAATAAAACAATTGACTGAGGGTGTTGTGGCTCTCACTAAAGTGCCTAAATCATCGTCTTTTTTTTCTTTAGAGGAAAATAATTGTATTTAGTCAATGCTTCCATAAGTCCAGGAAACTTTAAAGCGAGGAGTAATCCTCCTATTTCTAGTTTTCGGATTTAATGATCCTCTGTTTTTAGTCATTTTTTTAATTAAAAAATGTAATTAATTGCCTTTTAAATTTAAATCTTAATTAACACCCTCTCTTTTATTTTTAAAAAATCTCTGTTTAAATATTTTTAATAATAATTAATTTTTTAAATTTAAATTTAAAGCAAATACTGTAAATTATCTTTAAATTTCTTTCCTCTTAAATATTAGATAGCTAAGTTGTATTTGTATAATACAAAAATGAAAATTATTTGATGTAAAATATTTGTATTTGTTTTTATCTTTTACTTTTTATAATAAAAATTAACTTTACACTTTGGTTTTTAATTAATATTAACAATTTTTTCCTGATTCAGTATATCATTTTATTAAGTGTATTTATGTTTCTTATTTAAAATGAAATCATAATATTAAAAATCATAACATCGACATCTTCTTTTTTAACATTAAAAATTCAATTGGAATCATATCTCTATGGTTACGACTTATATGATATAGTCTACACTGTTATAAATATGTTTAAAAGTACTTTATATAGGAGATTTATTTCACAATATTCCTATTTAAAAAATACAAAAAAATAATCTAAAAATGAGGTATTAAAAAGATTATATTTTCTTCACCTTTCTCACAGAGATGAAAATTTATTAATTTATCTTGCCTTGATTATCTTTTCTTCTAAATTCTTTCGTTTTCTTTCCACATGCAACATCAAAGTTTAATTGCATATTTTTCACAATAATATTATTCATATATACCTGACACTAAATATATATTATAATTGTTTCCCTTGTATGATACAACAACTGCCTTTCGTGTGTGTGTGTGTGTGTGTGTAACATATATAAGATAAGATATGTGCGAGATCCTTATATGGTATAGTCTACGTGGTTTATAGATATATTTAAAAGTAATTTATTTAGGGGGGAAAATCACAATATTCCTATTTGAAAAAATACAACAAAATCTAACGTACGTCTAAAAATAAGTTATTATAGAAAGATATATTTTCACCACCTTCCTCACACAGATGAAAATTTATCAATTTATTTTTCCCTGATTTTCTTTCCTTTTAAAGTCTTTCATTTTCTTCCAAATTCAACATTAAAGTTTAATTGTATATTTATTACCATATTATTCATATATACATGAAGACACTATAAGTTGAATTAAAGAGTGCCTAATAATATGGAAAGAACAAATGACAATATGCTAAGTTCTATGACAATATAAAAAAAAATCCAGCTACAAATATATTCCATTATTTACTATATAAAGAACATATCCACACGGATCTTCTTTCATCCAACCTTCTCAAAAATTTGTGGCATCATTACACACCACTCTTATCAAGGGATGTCTCGGAAAAATATTTTGTCCATTGTTCTTATGCTAGTCCTCTTGTTGTTCATAGGTTTGCCTTGTTTATCTCTTTAATAATATTCAACTCCTAATATCAAGTAAACATATATCTAATTGTCATGCACATATCTTATTGCTTTCTCTATATTTTAGATTTTTTAATGACAAGTTTAAAATCAATTAATCTTAATACGAGTTTGTAATAATTAGTCATTTTAATTTTTTATACAAATTTTTGTATGTGTTACTGTGTGTGTGTGTGTGTAGACACACGTCTTACATTAGTGCATAATCTGTAGTTTTAATCATTTTCCTCACATTAAGTCATACTTTATTTATTTATTTTTTATTTTTCAGGCTGTGATATGATGGTTGCCCAGAAACAGTGTTGCACTGAACATTTTGAACTTGGCTCCTGCTTGCCAGGTCACGACGATAAAAATCCATCTGGAAAATGCTTCAAGTATTGTATAAAGAATTGCCCTAATCACAAAGGAGGCGTTTGCAAGCTATGGGGTCACAAGCACCATTGTCATTGCTTATGCTGATTTTCTTATAGAGTATCAATAATAATGAGGCAGCAATATCGATCTATTGCTAAGACGGGAGGAAACTTTCCCCCAAAAATAGGTGGCATGATATTTGCTCGCCAATATTGAAATAATTAATTATATTTTTAAGAAATCTATATTTTTATTACTTTTCTTTCTTTACATTTTTTTTATTTCTTATTCTCCACTACTATTAAATGTATTACCGTTATTCCCACTCTTTCTATATATTGTTGTTCACTCTTCAAAGTTTAATGCAGTGATCAAACTAATCTTAGTTGGAGTTTTTTTATTTACATTTAAATTTTATAATAATTTAATCCAATATAACTCATTTTATTTTATGAGTTTAAAACAACTTGAACAACTAGAAAAAATTAATAACAATAAAAATAAATACTTGTAAAATTAAATATTAATAAAAAAATAATATTTATTTAAGACCTCAATAAATTAATATAAAACAAAACAAAATAACTCATAAAAATCAATTTAAATAAATTAAGTATTAAATAAAAAAACTCATATACGCAGGCCTAGATGGCCAACATTTCTATGCTTCGACAAAAAAAAAAACTTAGACATTTAGGTATGTCAACATAGGTTTATGTGCTTAGATTTTAATGATTTTTTATTTTATTTTTTGAAGGGCTAAATCTATTTTTATTGAAAAAAATCAAGCAAACAGATAATACATCACTTATTGTTCCCAAATTTCAATGACTAAAGAATCACTTAAAAATCAAGAAGAGGTGTTGTACATCTAAAAATTTATTCTTAAACATCTTTAACTAAAACACACACCAAAAAAACCTCTAAAGACCTCAATAAAATTATTTATGTCTTTAAATAATTCAAGAAATGTTCTAAAAACAAAAAAAATCAACCCAGAAACTAAAAAGTTTCAAATATCAGTTCCACTCAAGAAATTTGAAGATGAAAGAACATCAAAGTAAAACTTTTCTCATTGAATAAAATCTTTTTGACACCAAAATTAATTTTTTTGGTGGTCAAAATCAATGTCAACCAATGTTTTCTCTCTTTAATACTGAAATTTAGCAATTCTCTTTGTCCTCTCTCTAACAAGAAACTGAAAAAATAATTAAAAAAAAAATTGAATTTTCAAAACCTGGAGGGTTGAAAAGTTATCATTTAAAAAGTATGAGGTAGTAAATATGTCATGCCAACCTTGAAATTATCATCTATTTTCTCTTTTTTGTTTTATAACTTTTGTTCTTTATCTTTAAGTTTGGTTGTTTTTTAACAAATTAAAAGCAATTTGCTACCAATTTTGCTATAAAATGATCAATTCAAAAGAAAAAATATTGATGGTCAAAATAAAAAAAAATGAAAAAAACATCGTGGATTAAACATCTATACCTTTTAATTTTTGTTGTAATGTATTAACACTTGATGAATTCATTTTTTGCATTTTAACTTCTACTAAATTGAATCTTCTATGGACTCCAAGCCTTAAACTTGAAGTAAAAAGTTCAATACAAGTGAAACTATAAACTTAATTTGAAGAATCAAATTGCAAGCTATAAAAACTTTAATAAAAGAGCAAAGGAAAAAAAATAAAGAAATTAAAAGTGAAAAAGATTGAATTGAAATACCTTGTATATATAAATTAAAAACCAATGATTAAATTGAAAACAAATAAAACTTTAACAAAAAAAATGACTAAAAAAATCAAAACTCAAAGTTTTAAATTTGAAATAAAAAAATGAGAAACAAAGTTTATTTAGAAAGTTAGGAGATAGAAATGAACAAAGAAAAAAAAATCTTCGACAATACAACAACCAGAATTGAATAACACACGCCACCTAAAATAAAAAAAAGAGACGACAAGGAATAATTTGAGACAATGAACAATTCTTTTTTTACAATTGAAAACCATTGCAAGTGCCGTCCAATATGTTAGCGCGTGCAACACGCGCTTGATGGTTTTTAAATAAAAAATTATTATTTTAATGGTAAATTATATAACTAATTTTAACCAAACTAAAAATTAACAAAACAAATTAAGGTTGAAAGACCACAGTACCACTCATCACAATAAATTAAATATCTTGCATTAAAAGATATATGTGTAATTTTATTATATGTAAAAAAATACATAAATACCTCTATATGACTTCATTTAATTTTATTTTCTCTTCGGGGTATTTTGATTATTTTATTGTTTATGAAAAAATTAATTAAAGAAAAATACTCTCAAACAAATCATCAATGCCTTATGAATTCAGTGAAAATACCAAAACACCTTTAATCCAAAGACATTCATTTTTTTATAGGCATGACAAAATGATCACCACACTATAATGGTGAATAGGAAAATATGTGGAGAGCTAATAGCTATAGTGAATTTCTCATGTTGTTTAATATATTTTTTATTTCTATATATAAATGTCTAAATTATCATTTAATAATAAATTGTCCTTAAAATTATACATGATACTATTATTCACACCAAGAATAATAATGTCACTGTAATGAAAAAATACAAACATATTATAAGATATTTTGCTAAAAAAATTAGATTTTGATCAATTAAATGAAATTTTAAATAATTTTATTACCCTAACCCTAATTGAAAAAATTCATAGCAAATTAATCAAATTCTCAAAATTTAACACCAAAGCATACTTTACGAAAATTAAACATAATTCATGATATCAAATCTAATTAATATTTACATACTCAGTTTCATTAAATCAAACTTAAATTCATATAAAATTATAATAATTCAAATAAAATACCAAATTTAGCAACTTATCAATAATTCAATGCAATGTGTAATACATTATAATTCTATCATATTCATACTTTATTGCATGAAATCATCAAATATAGCCAATTATATTATTAGCTGATTTCAACAATCCACATAAATTCTTAATTTGACAACTCATCCAAAATTAAACGTAATACATAATTAATTTGTAATTAGCTTAATTTATTTTCATGTTTTATTGTATAAAATCAATCTTAATTAATGATATTCATAATTAATTTATTATTAATTTAGAAAATGCTAAATTCAACTTAAATAATTATTTAATTTTAAGTAATCCAAATACAAATTCATAGTAATGTATTATGTTTACTTCTCTTGTAGGGCTAGAAGTAGGAGTTTTTTTTAGGGGGGTAGGGAAATGGTAGTGATGGCAATGATGAATTCCAAGGAGAAAAATAATCTAAAGATGCTTGAAGACTATTATATGTTTGATTTTTGGGTGTTTAAAGTTTATAAATAAGTTTTTTATAATTTTTTTAGAGAGATAATAGATGAGAGCGTCACTTTGAAGAGAAAGGGGATTGTGACATCTTTGTATTATTTAATATGAGAAGGCATTTAAATTTTATAACATATCTCGCTTTAGAAAAATGACATGTAAATGTTCTTCTAAAGCACAATAATTGTCTTGTCGCTCTTAGAAATAATGATATTTAGCAAATGTTAGCTTTTGAAGTGCGATAAGGTAAAATTATGTTATTTTACCAAATCTTTTTTAATTAATGTTATTCTATCAAAACTTTTAAATGTTGACCATCTTTAATTTTTTAAATTATTTACGAAAAATTAAGCTTTTAAAATTGAATCGACTTGAAAATAAAAATTTAAAGTCTCTAGTCAATTCCAAAACTCAGTGGTAAAGGGAAGGTAGTTTTTTTTTTAATTTGATGGTAAAATTATAATAATTAATATAAGAGCATTTTAATTATTAAATAAAATATAATAAATAATCTATAAATAATTAAATAATTTTTGCTGATTTTTTCTTGATGAAGATATTAAGTATTAATATATGTATACAATGGAGGATGCAAATTGTAATCTTTTAAAATTTAATAAGAAAGTATAATTTCGACAAAACACACTATTATGCACGCACGTGGCCCACGGAGACTGAAGATCAATTTATGTAGTAAGGGTCCACAGCTGCAGCTGAATGTGAAAAGGACAACATATTCGACGGTCATGATCCAGTCTTTGCGCTCTTTCCATGAGTTCCCCGGTCAACCTAGAAGCATCGAAAGAAAAAGGTTAAGTCTACTTATTTACCAATTATTTCAATTTAATGCCTAAACTAATTTCTTAATCAATCACCCCTATATTTCAAACTTTTCTTAATTATCCCCTCTCTTCTTTTCGTTCTTGCGGGAATTCACCAAAAAAATTATTATTATGGTTTTTTTTCTATAAAAATATAGGATAAAACTAAATTCACATGATTTGGTTAGCTTTTCCATGGATTAGATATTTAGGTTTACTAAATGATTAATGGAAAACAATAACTATGTTGCCCTTATTTTGAATCCATAAAGGTGGATTATAATTTAGAAGGTAGTTTTTCTGGAAAATACGTGGCAAACCGCCGGGCGATTGAAATACAGTTGTAACATAAAGGGCGTGATTGAAAATAAAAATAGTATTTCGGGTTGGTTGATAAATTAGATATAATTGTAGGAGTCAAATTGAGGCTACCAAAAAAAGCAAAACCAGAAAGGAAAAGGGTTTTTATCAAATCCAATCCAAACTCACTATCCCAGAAAAGCCAAAACAAAACAACCCAATCGCTCTCCCAAAAACCATGTCAAATCCCGGCGAATCTACCCGGAATCCGACGGGATATTCCTTCCATGTAAGCAGGAACACAGACCCTAGAGATCCCCTCCTGAACCTCTCAACAGTTTGTACGAGAATGGATTCCCTCCAGCAATTCCTATCAGAATCAGTCAACAACAACACTTTAATCAGTAAAGATCAAATGGACATGGTGTCTTCTGAGATCTCCTCAGCCATACATCAAATCATCGTCAACGCCGCTGCTCTTCTCTCTAGTAGCGGTAGTAGTTCACAACCCTTTATGCCTCAGCTGCCGGTAGAAAGTACTGCGATAAAAAAGGCCCAGGTTTTGAAAGTAGAACACAGAGAAGAAAACGAGGAAGAGCTTGATGCGGTCGAACTGCTAGCCGAACATGTTCATTTTTGTGATATTTGCGGAAAAGGGTTCAAAATAGATGCAAACTTGCGTATGCATATGCGTGCGCATAGGAATCAGTTCAAAACCCTTGAGGCACTTGCGAAGCCTGATAAGGGAGATAAAACAATATCAGCTTCCTTGGCGGGGAAGACAAAGTTTTCTTGCCCCTTTGAAGGTTGTAACAGGAATAAGAAACATAGTAAGTTTAAGCCATTGATGTCTGTGATTTGTGTAAGAAATCATTTTAAGAGGAGTCATTGTCCAAAGATGTATTCGTGTAATCGGTGTCATAAGAAGAGTTTTTCGGTTCTTGCGGATTTGAAGAGTCATTTGAAGCATTGTGGGGAATCGAGGTGGAAGTGCTCTTTTGGGACTAGTTTTTCGAGGAAGGATAAGTTGTTAGGTCACATGGCTTTGTTTGAAGGACATATGCCTGCTGTTGTTGGCGAAGAGGCGGAGAGTAAGGCCAAGGGGTTGGTAGTTGGTGGCGCAGTGGCTTCGGAGGAGGATGAAGAAGAAGAAGAATCGGTTGTTAAGGGAGATAATTTGGTTGACAATGAGTTTTTTCATGGAAGGGTATAACTGGCAGGATGTACGGGGTCTCCTTTGACTGGAATTCAGGAGTTCAGGCGATGATGGATGCATCAAATATATTTTCTGTTTTTCTTTTTTAATTTTCATTGGATGTCCAGGCGAGCTTACATATATTATAACTAATCTTATGATTTATTGAATATTCTACAAATCCAGTAAATATATAAAGTATCGTGGGGTGACTGATGTTCACAGTAAGGTTCGAACCCGAGTGCAGAAAAAGAAAACAAGTCCCTACGCTGGGTTAACATCTCAAGCTGATTTTCTTGATAGTGGGTGTGGTGTCTATAGATGTCTATTTGTATTCTTCATAATAATAAAAGAGATTACGAGCTTTCTAATTTGAGGTTTTAAAACATAGTAGCTATGATTTTGTTACTTCTAACAATAAATAATTCTTTTATAAAATGATTTACATGTTTTATTTTTATTTAAATCTTGTACTATAAAAGAGAGTTATAACTTAATATTTTTAAAATCAGTCAATTATTATGCTTAAATATATATAAGGTTGATGAGCCAGATTAAATATTTTTAAACTTAGTCAAGCGCTAAACCTAAACATGTATATAATTATCAAGCTACCAACCCAGTATTTTTGATCCCAACCTAATTTTCAGCCCAAATATATATCATAAATATCTGATAAGTTATCAAACTCAAGCACATAAAAGGTTGGTGAGCTGTCATACTCAATATTTTTAGGCTCAACTATGTACTAAACCCAAGTATATATGGCTTATAGAATCTTATTAGGCTCCATGATGGACCATGAGATTATGATGAGTAAAATATATTTTTTCTTTGGCGAGTTATACACACACACACATAAGATATTAAAATCATCAAGTCAAAATTATACCTTAGCATTCATTAAGAAAAAGGTTCATAAGCTCTAAAGACAAGAAGAAACCTTCAAATTCCAAATTCTTAATCCCTATTCTCTATCATATATTTATATTCATAATTTTTTTTCTAAAATATCAGTCTTTTCTTAAAACAAAAACATGTTTACTTGAGTATCAAAGAGTTTTTAAATTCACTAAAATTGACCTTTTACAGGCATCAATCACTAACCATTCTGACTTACTTACTAAATATTAGACGCCTTAACTAGAAAAAATGGAACAGATTATCAAAACTAAAAGATTAACTGAAAAGCTCAAGTAAAGGGTTTAGCTGTTATAGTCTCTGTAAGCAAGGTTAGAAGTTGAGGCAGATGTATGCCACCTTAGAAACCTCTGTAATTGAGACTGGTACGTCAATCTCTATAAAACTAAAGACCTTTTTTCTCTTAAAAGGAGTATCAACACCTACAATTACTTTAGAAGGAGTTAAATTGTCTAACCCCTAGATGGGGGAGTACAACTACCCTCAACTTTTCTTTTATAAGAGTTTTGATTTTTTCTTAGGAAGAAAACCCTAGAAATAAAGAGTTCAATGATGATGAGATAATTCTTCATCACTTCTTTCACTTTACCTCAAATTACAACAAGATACAAATACTTTCTTTGTGAACTCTCCTCCACAGATCTCGTTGAAGTTTTTCCTTATCATTCAACTATTAGTCTTGTAAAAAAAAAAAGTTAGCAATGAACTTAAAACAAATAATAAAAAAGTTGCATATTTTACAATACAACCTAATCTTTAGCCATCTTATTAACTCCATACTTAGTTAATGTTAAGGCCAAAACATCATGTTTTTTTCTCATTTAAGCTTAAGTTATACTTATGGTTTACATTAAGAGGAGGAACCATCCAGTAATGAGAACAACCCTAGATCTATTGCATTCCATCTCTACGATTGACTGGTCCGCTATACCTTATTATTAATAATCTCTTTCTTTATTTTTTGATATATACAAGCATTCCACGTAGAGTTTCCTTCATGACTCTAGTAAATTTATTGGTGAAAATGAAAAACCAATGTATGTCATTGTCATCATTGGTGCTAGCAACCAGATGGTAACAATTTCTAAAGATATTAATTCTAGGCTTGATTCCAATGAGCTTAGAAAACTTATCAAAGTAAAAAAAAAAGTTATCCACCTATTAGGAGTAGCTGGATTAGACCTAATTTGTAATATCTAAACACTTAGCTCATAAATCCTTTTAAAAAAAAAAGGATTACCCCAATGCATACATACAAAAGGAGGCTAAATCTCAAATTGACCTTGGGCTGCCAATTAATATGCTTAATACAATCGAGCATTTAAGCTGTGTATTTTTTTAAATTCAGGTAAGTAACAAACTCTGTATCCTATATACCTAAAGTGTTAGAAGCATTATCCTCAAGTGTCTAAGGTATTCTTTTTTTTCTTCTTAGATTTTTTAGTAATGGCAAGAGAATAACTTCTTCTACCAGGAAAGCTACTCCTTCCTACTAGAGATGGATGTTGGGGCAACACCCTTTCTAATTTTAAAGCCCAATCTAATGGACCCTTACCCCCTACTGTTTCTTCTAAGCAAGCTATACTAACTTACACAATCTCACATTATTTTATGCTTGATTTTTATCAAATAAGTAGGGTTTGTCAGATTTGAACTCGTGACCACTTGGTCATTAAGGTTTTGATACCATGTCGAAGAACCTTCTCAACCTAATAGCTTAAGTTGTTAGATGAGATCCCAGGATATGATTTATATTATTCTTCAACAGTCAAGGAACCATCTCAACTCAAGAGTTTAAGTTGTTGGGAGAGGTCTCAGAAAATAATTTATATTATTCTCTAATACACCCTCCTAAGTGAAAGCCTTTTGAGCTTAAAACTTGCACAAACCAATATTACATTGTACTTAATTTTTTTATCAAATAAATAAAGATAATGAGATTTGAACTCGTGACCACTTAGTTGTTAAAACTTTGATACTATGTTAAAAAATCAATTCCATAAAAAACCTTAAACTTGTTAGATGAGGTTTCAAAATATAATTTATATTATTTTTTAATAATCAGAAACTTTATAAATAGGATAGACCTCATGCTTTTAAATAATTGATTTTCTTGTGATAAAAAACTTTCATAAATGATGAGTCCTATAATATCTCTATGTGAAATTAAAGTTATACATTACAATTAAAGTTGAATGAATCACTTCATCCATAAGCAGGAATCTTGAAAATCAAGAATTGATGAAGGGAAAATATAGATCATATGTAGTAGCACAAATCCAATTACTAGACAACAAAAGAAAGGGGCCATCAATCTATTATGACAGGGAAAAGATCATGAGCGAGGGGGAAAAAGATAAAAGAAAATAAAAATTAAAAAGGAAGATATTCCTTGATTTTATAAGCAAACCTACAAACTTGGGGTGTTAACATTATAAATAGGTTGCCCTCTCAATTGAAGAAAAAGAAAAAAAAGTCGTCTTCAGCACATAAACCTTACAAAAAAAACTCTCTTCATAGACTCGAATCTTCCATATATAGCACACCGTTCTCTCTCTCCTTTGCAAAACCAAACATGCACTAGACCACTGACTTTGTCCACTCCTTTTCTGTTCCTTGCCACTAGAACCTTGACTAGCTCTCGTGCAAGCAAGTAGCCAACTAGATATTTAGTGCACTCTCTCAGGTAATACTGTTGTAATCTCCCTCCATGTAATCCATGCTATATTTACAAATTTATAACCAAATTTTAATTGCTACAATCAAACCCTTCTTGTAATTTGATTTGAGATTAATTGGTACAAAATTAAAAGTTTTATTCTAATTCTTATTAATTTTGAGTTTGTATGATGTCTAATCGCTATCTAAAAATAGATGGATCAACTCACTTGACAACTTATAAATATAATTGATTAGCTAGCGAACTTGAGCCCATGATAGGAAGCTTTAACGAAGCTAGGATTAGCTAACTTTTCCTGATTCACGCTTAGTTAAACTTAGAACCTTCCCTCAAATTACCTGCAAATCATGGAGCATGTTGTCTGTGCGTTTTGTGTGCCGGGTTATTGTTTTTTCACACCCACTCCTTTTTGCAGCTCTCAACTTAATAAGAACATGTCTCTTTGATTCCTAACATGATGGTGCCAAAGATTAGTGAAACTACCAGGAAAGCGCCCATTAAGGTATTCCTCATTGAAACCGAAACTCTCCAACAACGAGAGGAAGATTGCCAAATCATGGAAGCCAATGCTCCAACCACGTTAAGAATCAATGGAAAGACCAACGACATGTCCCAACTACGGACTGCGTTTGAGAGATTGAGTGAACATAATCAAGTAGAATCTGAGAAGCGTTATGGGTGAATGGTTGACTTGTTGAGAGTTCTTGTGCAAGATGATTCTATCCGAGCATTGGTTTCTTATTGGAACATGAATCACTTTCGGTCCAACTGATCTCACTCCTACTATGGAAGAATATCAATCACTGATGTCTCTAGAGCCATTGTACTGGAGCTATACTAACTATCGGAGGGAACAAGCACCACAATGATTGGGAGTTCAGTTAAGTTCGAGAGCTACTATGCCCAAGCCTCGTATACGTGGAGAAACCAGATGATGGTTATGGTCACAATAGAAGCTTGAGGATACAAATGTAGGAAGACTGAGGATCATTGCTCTAGAGATCATTGGATTGGTTCGGTTCCCTGTATACTCCAAAATGATTAACTATAGACTGTAAATTTCATGGTTCAAGTCGAGACTCTAAATGCTAATCATGTATCGGTAATTATTTTAGAGTCTATTCGTAGTCTGAATTATATTAAGAGGGCCAGTTTACGAAATCTAAAATGTTGCACTCAGTTTCTCTTTATTTAGGTAGTTAGCCATATAAGGCCTATTGTGCGTGCATGAGACCTTGTTGGCTCAAGGGAAGGAGCACCATTCAAGACTTTTATCACCATTGTTGGACTGATATGACCTTAGAAAAATAAAAAGGAATAATATATCGGGATTCAAAGCCAGGTCAAGTAGTATGGAGAGCAACTTGAATATCGCCCATAAGATACTTAGCTCAGCCTAGATATTTTCCATGGGTGCTATTAATTGGAGCATGAGGTTACGTGAGTTATATTCCCTCAATTTCCACTCAATAACTGGGGTAAGCACACCCAAGGCATACTCGCATAGTTCATTTTAACGAGTTTGACTTCTTATTTGAAAGAGATTATCAAGCCAATTTAGAGCTAGCTAGAACTGCTTGGAAATCAAAGGACCTTTGTGAAGCAAAAATCTCATGATCTCCGACCACGAACTTAAGATGCCAAGAAACAATAGGGGCTTCTTGTATATCCTACCCAAGCTATAAATATAGCGCCTCGTGAAGAAGCATGGCTGAGCTAGCTGAGAACATAATTATTCTCCGTGGAAAGCTAAAAACTGAGCTGGCTGAGATGATTCATAAGTAGCGTAAGATTGAAGCCAATTATAGAAAGTTGATTATCGTGTTGTAGTAAAACACCATGAAGAACATACATGCACAAATAAAACTTGAAGTGTGTATATGAAGATATTTTCTCAATACAGAGCTATTTTTTAAAATTTAATATCAATAACGAGAATCATAGAAATAGCTAGATCAAGAGTGAATAGAAATGCCATCGAGTTTGTAAACACAAGAAAATACTATGGTTATCGGCACAGTTTGATTATAAAAATGGATGATATATATATAGCTGCTACCATATAGTAGCTAGGAAAGAAATAAATTAGAGAATTAAAGAACAAATAAAAAAGCCCGCACAAAATTTACTCGCAAAAAAAAAATGTAGCCCAAGAAAATATATAGAATGCATAACTCTCCTGTAACTTAATTTGGCTGGCCAGTCTATCTTTCAAAAGACAATGGTGGGAGATAATTATTGTGAGAGCTGGACGCACCTGTATGCCATCCAAAAGTAAGCCAGAAGGTAGTTCCAATTAATAAAGCGTCGAAATCCCAACAGCCAAAAAAATGATGCTGATAGCCATTGTAAGGTTATTTGAATTTATGACTGATACTTTAAAGATCCAAGTCTCAATTTACAGAATTACCATGATCTGATTTTTTCATCGACTAATCTCAAGATGACATAAATATGCAAACCATAACCTTTCTACCCAGCACTTGTGATCTTCATGAAAGCTTCTTTTACAACTATGTTGCAAAGGATCTGAGTACGAGTATCGAATACTATATTTATTCAAATGTCTGTCAAATCTCTAAAAATTAGGATACGAGGACCTGCAAAAAAATGTCCAAGTATTGGACAGAGGTACGAGAACTAGTACCCTTAAAGGATAAAAGAACAATCGCGCCCTTCGCATCCTGATCAAGATGATGCAATATCATGTTGATTGCTTCTTCTTTTTTTCATTGATCTTGATTATTAAAGGCTGCCCTTCTTTTCATGATCATGCATGAGCGAACGGGCCAGTCGCCGAAAGCAACTCACATTAAGCAATGATTTAAAATTGACTTCATATCAAGAAAAAATCTTCCAATAAATCTAAAAAGATAAAAAAAAAAAAAAAGCTACCTTTTTCATATAGTAAAAGTGCAAAAAAGTGTCCGCGTTGATGAACTAAAGTGTGAATGAGATCACAGAGATAATGTTACCTGCACTTTAACTTCGTAAAAATGACGTCATCTGTGACATCACTGCAGAAATGGCCCTATTGGACTCGTATGCACATCTGTGACCTTACACCCCGGTTAAGGTATATGTATCTTATATATGTATCTTGCATGTCTTGATCTTACTCTCATATTACAAACAAGCAAAGAGAAACACTTGACGCTTAAGTGAAGCGATGCCATCAATTGAAGCTCTAGCAATGGCAGGTGTGGACTGTGTAGAGTGTGGCATCAGCCTCGAAGAGAGGGAGCGTAGAGATACCGAGAACACTCCCCAGCATCTCCTAGCCGATCAAGGCGAAGAAGGGTTGAAAACTCACGAGAAGGATAAGTTGATGGTGGAGCAATGGCTAGTCAAGAATAAGATGGAAGCACGGCCTAAAGTAGCTGCTCCTCCAGTTACTAATGGGGTGTCAAATATTCAGAGTCAAGAAAAAAATTGGTAACATTATGTTGGAGGCTTTCGAATTAATTTCTAGGTGTCTCCATACTCCAAACAATGTTTAGAACAGCATGTTTGACGCCGAGTGAAACAAAAACAGTTTCTTAGGTTTACGTCTATGTATTTGTATAATTTGAAGAATTCTGCTTGTATGAAAGCCCATATAAAATAATTATTAACTATCAAAATTAAAGTATTTATAACATGAGAAAAATCATATATTAATAAAAATAATTGTGAAAAGTATGTGTGTGTGTGTGTGTTTTATTTAACTAAAGTCTGGAAAAACAATACGATAAGACGCAATAGATCATAAAATAATGGTTTGAGGTGTTGTGAAATTATTACATAGGCAGCACTACTTAAAAAAAAAAAATTTGCATTAGGGCAAATTTGATATAAATAGTTGGAAGCAAAATTGAGACTGTATAATTGAATGCCATTTTTTTGGGTTTGCCCTCAAAAGTTTAGTGCCAACTTTATTTTGTTGATTGGATTTGAGTTCAACCTGAAAGATTTGAATCTTATGAGGCATTATTTTTCATAGCATCTAAAATTCACTGATTAAAACAAGCCATGGCGATTAAAGGAAGCCCCGGTGATGCAGCTGTCTGCCTCAATGCCCGCAACAAGTCTAGGGCTTCAAAAGTTTTCTCATTTTACAGTAAGTGATTTCTACGTGGAAATGGACTATTTTGATGGGCATAGATGTTAGTAGCAAAGAGAAGAAGGGAGTTTCAGAGGAAGGCTTTCTTTCTTGCAATCTTTACTAGCCGCCACTTTGCCTGTTAATGACAAACTACTCCGTGAGCAATAAATATATACGTGAGATTCATATGTTGGCCTTCGGCTCAAACCCAAATCTAGCTCATACCCAAAAATCAAATCTAGCTTTTGGGTTTTGAAAGATATTAAAGAAACAACTGTTGGGACTGCCTCTCTGCTGTTTTTTACAGGGGATTTGATAATTAATAAATTGAAAGAAGTGTTTATGATTTTTATTATGTTTTGATGATAGAATAATTTAAAAGATTTAATTAATATTTTAACATGTTAATTTGATTTAAAACAATTTGATTACATAATTAAAATTAAGGGTCTTGAAAAAAATATATTGATTGTTTTCGTATCTACAAATTAAAAAAACTAACAAATCAGGATTTTAAAAATTCTTATCAACTAGTTAACTGATTGGTCTGAATTGGTCGACCAGTTAGCTTGTGGTGGTAATTGATTGGGTTATCATTTTGGTCGAGCTATTGACTTAGCAGTAGAGGTTAATTAGATATGTTAGATTTGATTAATTTAGAATATGTTTAAGATCGATTGGATGAGTTAGTTAAACTTTATAATTATATTTTGATCTCTAAGCTTAGAGTTTTGATCTCTAATGTTATTTGCTTCAAGTCAATTTTTAGTATTTTTATGTATCCATTATTGGTTTTGTTGACATTCTTATTAGAGATCCTCAAGTTTTTTATTCTATATTTGTTTTTTTTTTATGAGTAAGATAATTTTTAATATGCATGTAATATAAACACTATGTATATATTGATTATATGATGAGTAAAATTGATAAATCCTTGAATATATTTGCTTTATTTTTTAAATAATCATTTATTATTGATTTCACACTCACATTTTGTTGAATGAATTATATTTAATATAATATTTATTTGCTTTGATAACCACACGAGTATATATTATATCTTGATATTGGTATATTTTTCAATAACTTCATGTTAACATAAGTAATTAGTTTATGTATATATAGTATTTTGTATACCTAGCTAATGAGAGAGACACCAACTTATGATGATTGATCCTCCCATAACTATCAAGGTTGCAAACATCGGTTGTTATTTGAGCCAATGGTTTTATCTGATCTCTGACAAGTATTCTATTACCATATATTATTATGCTTTGTGTGTGTTTATTTTAATTCTTACACTTATAAATAGCTTAAATGTATATTAAATAATATTTTCTTACCGAGTTGGTTGAATTTATCTCTATTTTAATATTATTTCAAGTTTTTAAATTATATTAGCATGGCAACCTTTGATTTAGAATTTCTATTACTTTGTTGGTATGGCGTGTTTGCTTCAATGAACCTTTTTCTACTTTTTTTTAATTCAATGTCTTGCATGTTTTATTATTATACTGTATTTCATTCAATATAGATTTTTATTTTAAAATTTTAATTTAATAAACATTTTAAATTATAAATTGTTTTCTTTGGTTTTGAGGAATATTTGAAGATTATAAAGTGTTGCATGAATTTTATATATATTTATTTTATGATATGCATATTTTAAGACTTAGTATAGATGATGTATCCTTGTTCATGCATTTTCAGTTACGTGCCTGAGATTCAAGTAATGACACTTGCAAATAGAAAACATCTTTGAGATTAATTTCGAGTTTGCTTACTTGGTATTATGTGACGTCAGATGTATGGCAGCTTGAAAGAGTGACTAAAATTTTCTTTTAGATTTTCTTTGTTTGGGTAGTTTACGGAAATATACTGAGGAATAATGTTTCTGATTAAGGTTGAATAAAATGCAGACCTTGAAAATGGACTCTGTGCATTTCTGTACCCGCTATTCGGCTTCATGGATCCAATATAACCATTGACTGCACTTTTGAAAAGGTTGATGCACTGACTGTTTCCCACTACCACTGGTAGTCTCTTGCCACTTGCATAATTTTCTCGTTCGATAAATTTGCCTTTGCATACACCAGCAAGGACCATGAGAGAGAGTTCAGTAAATAATTCAGGGAGCTTGTGATAATCACAAGTAAAGATTTTGCACCCTGGCACCACTCTTCCCCAGAGGAAAATTTCAATCACATAAATGAATATCCATGACCGATTTTGGCTGGTAAAACTTGATGAAGAGTCTTGGAGCTTAGAGGTATTATCAGTCAAAGCATCGACAACGGCACGGGAAAATCCTGGATCTCTGGACCATAGACTTGGAAGGGAAACGCTAGTTGCAATTTCACCGTTGGAATGAAATGGAAACAGACAACCTCCTAGCCTTTGTGTTATATATTACATTTCGTCATAATAAAAAGCCGCTTCAATATTGTCCGACAGAGCAAAATCCTAGAAAACAGGTGTGAAATGACGTTGAAATTAGTGGAAATACAGCAGGCAAAAGCCTAAGCAGGAAGCTCAAGAGTCGAAATGCCATTTTCTTGGGATAAATAATAGAGCTACGATTATGAAACTGGACAAAAAAAAAAAAACAGAGCTTTCACTTTTTGGGAGCTGTAGAGACCATCTGACTTCGGACAAATTGGTGAACTTACATTGGAGGTCGGAGAAACCTTGCAGACGCCCACCATATTAACGCCAAAATAGTTTCATCACAGACAAAATAGGAGCTCACACAAAGGAAGAACGAGAAGCCTACATGAGCAACTGTCATAAAAATTATGAAAGCACATTCTTTCCTTTATTTTCATGTATCTGTTTTCGTTCGAGTAAAAACATCAAGCTAATGTAAATGGAAATTACATACTTTAAATGCACCGGAGAATTCATTTCCTCATCTTCCACCAGATAACTCAATAGCATCTTGGTTATAAAGTGAATCTTCTCCCAAGTCAAATCTTCTCTGCAATCTGCTGTATTCTTCCCTTCTTGTAACTTCAACGTGCTGCCATTCTTCCCACCTTTCAGCAAGCCCCTCTCCTTCTAGCATCCGCACAACCTCTGACATTGCTGGACGGTCCTCTGGCGATGCTTGGGTACAGAGCAAAGCAACTTTTATCATCATCTCCACCTCCTGGATGTTGTAGTTTTTATTCAAGTTGCGATCTACAATAGCATCCAGTCTTTTCTCCCTCTCCAGCTTCTTGACCTTCATAATAAAACATCCATTGAAGAATTACTAGCGAGTCAGAAAGTTGCATGACATGAAAATTAAAACATGCTAGAAAGAATAGACATCTGCAAATGATGTCATAACTCCATGCAAAAAAATAGATAATAAAGGTGGGGTCGAGAGAGACATGCATGCAAAGCAACCAAAAAATGATAATGGATAGCTGTAATTAGCTATGATTATCTTACATGGTCAAGCAATAGGACATCATCTTCTTCTTCCAGGCGTGAAAAGTCAATTGCACGTTGACCTGTAACAAGCTCCAGAAGCATGATCCCATACCCAAAGACATCAGTCCTTCCAGATGACTTGCCAGTGGACAAGTATTCTGGTGCTATGTGGCCCATTGTCCCACGAACTTGAGTAGTCACATTAGTCTTTCTCACATCCATCAGCTTTGCAAGGCCAAAATCACCAACAACTGCTTCAAAATCTTCATCAAGTAGTACATTAGCTGCTTTCACATCACGATGAATAATTTTAGGATTGCAGTGCTCGTGAAGGTATTCCAGCCCACGTGCTGCACCCAAGGCCACTCTTTTTCTGGTTGTCCAATCTAAAACAGGCTCCTCAGGTTTACGCTCTGCAGGTCAAGATCAAAAATTAAACCTCGCTCGAAATTTATTCCACAGAAAAATTTATAAAACAATACATTAGCCTATGATTTGTATATTTTATAGTTGACATTAGATATTACAAGGGAAAGAGGTACATCTATTCATCAAGCATACTGCATACATAAACTATTGCTATTTGGATGTTCAAAGGATTCAGCTGATCCTTGTCCTACTCATCATTAGGTTAGTACCAGAAGTAGTTCAATGCTGCCAATAACTATTACTAAATATCAAACTCTAAGCTGCATAATTGACAAACAAGCTTCTCCAAAATATCACAATATTCAAATTGTCCACACTTTCCTTTCACTGTTACCCTTCTGTTTTTATTTTTGTGACATTTGACTTACTTATGAATGGCAGATGTCATTGCATCTCATGATCGCTAATCTTTTTTGAAAATCCAACTATTGGGCACACGCCTGATGAAGTCATTAATCAGATTAATAGCTAGAAATAAATTTTTATTTCCTACCTAATATTAGCTGACTTTGGATTTCATTTTAGAATATCTATACCTATTTTGTGGTAGGTTTTGGTGCGGACAGTGCATCCATTCTGTGTTGTGGGAAAAAAGTATGATGAATGATTAATGAGAATTTGCTACTAGAGTTTATCCCTCTTAATAAAAAAAATCAAGGAGGCTGCCAAGCTATTGCTAGGGTTTACTTTAGCTTCTTTATTCTATCATCTTGTCCTGCATCATACTTCTAAAACTGGGAATTAAATTCTCTCATACTCTGATGGAAACAAAATCGGGTCAGGTTCCAAATATCACAACTTTTTCGCATTCAATGATTTAAAATATGTGAGAGAAATATAATATCAAATGATAATATATATGTACACACACGCCCATTCATTCTGAGTTTAATCATTTAGATTCAACAAAAATGAGAGGAATGAACATGAGACAGTCTCAATCCATAAAACTGACCATACCTGCTAAACAGAAAATGATTATTGACAATTACCTCAGATGCAGATAACTGAACAAAACAATTAAATATGTTAGCAGTTCCTCTCGAAATCCTGTGCATAAATAACTAATACCTCTTAGACGATAGGCCACACTTAAATTCTGCATGAATGGATACACCAACAGGCGTTCTGTTGTCGTTGTGCAAAACCCTATCAGACGTAATAGGTTCCTGTGAACAGCTACACTGATCATCTCAACTTCACGTTGGAATGCTGCATCACCCCCAGGACTTTCAAAATCAGTTAAACGCTTCACAGCAACTTTGGTATTATCAGCAAGCACTCCTTTATAAACTTTTCCAAATCCTCCTTGTCCAAGAATATTTTCCTCACTGAAGTTGTTTGTGGCGAGCTGCAATTCCCTCCATGCAAATCGTTTTAACTGACCAAATGCTATTCTTCGATCCACTTCACCTAAGCAAATGGTAAGAAGGGCATTCAGAAAAAAATTAAGTGCAGGAACTCAAATTCTTTAATTGTCATTTTTTTTCAAAAAAAAAAAAAGAACAATGCTTACATTTTGTATAAATTCTCAAACTTTCATGATTTCTATAAAAGAGAACATATGTTTTTCTTTGTGTGACAACAATTTGATCCAAGAAGTTGCACCAATCAATCACGAATAAACACATATATTAGATTCCATTTTCAGTCACAAGAGGAAATGTTCACTGAAATAGAATAGTTTTCAAGCAGACAGGATTTTTGAACAATTTAAACCCTAGACAAATTATCTGAATCACTATAGGATGGCTATAAGCATGAGAGTTCAATTCGTGATGAGACACAAAAATATTTTTACTAAAATTCATCCAAGATGGAAAGTAGTTATGTAATACCTATAATTGCAGAAAATCATACATGTTACTACAAATATCCCATAGTGTCAAGACTAAAACAATATATGCAGCGTTATGAGCTTTTCTGTTTGTTTGGCCTAATTATGTATCAATTATAGGCAAGTAAAAAAAATTCATAAGATAAAATCATGATAGAATTCAGCTAACCTCATTCTCTTTGGATTGCAGTCTAATTTGTTGATGTGTTCTTTTGAGCTAAATTTTCAACAATATAATAAAGTGATTTTTTTTTAAATAGAAGGAAGCTCATTTTTTTTCTTCTCATAACATGTCCAATGACTGGCTCTAGTTAAGCTGAGTAGATGAAGATACATTGGGAACAAATATGAACCCATAGCAAGTGGCTACAAGACATGCATGTTACATCCACTCATCAAACACTAACTGCTAAATGGAACATATATTCCAATAAGACACTTCAGTTAAAGGAAAAATAAGTGCCAATGTTCGAGAGTATTTTTCACTAATCCTCATTTGTCGTTCAGTAAATTGTATATGTTACCTGAAGTATGGATACATAACATAAAGACTGTTATTGTAACCTTTTATCACATTTTATGATCATTAAAAATTAGCTTTGTAAAGAGTTAAAAAAAAGGTTATTTGTTACTACAATTAAATTTTTTGCAAAAAAAAGTGTAAACTAAATTTCAAATTCCATAGTGGTGTAAATGAAGTCAGCTTAGTTCAGCCATGAATTGAAGCTTTAATGAAAGGAATTTTAGCACATCTAAGACAATAATTTGGCCAAGACAAGCAAAGATTGTCAGGGGAAAAAAGCAAAACAGGACTGGCCAAAATTGTGACATGATCTATTATATCTATTTATTTCTGTGCAGCTAGTAGCTTCAATGCAATTATTTGCTATGTGCTTAAGGCAACTCAAACCTGCAACATCTACAAATATTTCACGTTTGTAGCCTTTGCGTCTACCCTTGCATACAAAAAATAACAGGCCTCCAAACAGAAAAAGAACTACAAATCCTCCCACAACTCCAACTACAATTCCAATCTTTGACTTACGTGAACCACCTGCCAACAGATGAAAGGATTAACAATAAGTTTCAAGAAAACATAACTTTAAAAGGTGCTGTTCAAAAAACATCTCCAATAAATCAAAACAAGTACAATTACCTGAATCACCACTATAAGATTCACAGAGATGCAAATTCAGCCCACCACAATTTAAGTGGTTTCCTGTAAAACTGAAATAATTGACAGAAATTCAAATTAAGTTAAATTTTGACAGTTACATGACATAGACCACACGTGTGTGCGCACATGCATGAAAGAAACAAAAAAGAACAAGTCTAAATGAAAAAATTAGGAGTTGAGCTAGCAATAATTCAATATTCGTTCATACTTGTATTTAGGAATTTGGAATAAATGATTAGGAACTTGACCACTGAGATTATTTGAATCGAGCAGACTGCAAAGAAAATTTCACCCATGTCATCAAAATCTTGAAATAAGGGATATAAAGCTATATGATTCAAGTCGGATTGTAAGAATAATTTAGGAATATCCCAATCTGGAGTCAACAGACAGCTCAGTTATCCTGTATCATCTAGGCATTGAACAGGACACCATCACTTACATATTGATTAAGTTTTGAAGACTAGCAAGTGATTCAGGGATAGCTCCACTGAGATTGTTTTGACTCAATGTCCTGCTTGCATGATAAGAAAATCATATCAATCATGATGAAGTTTGGAAACATGTAGATATAACTCATATACCTCTATGGACAAGGGGAACAGAGGGTATCACTTACAAAAATTGTAGTTTTTTAAGATCACCCAGGGAAGATGGTATTTCACCACTTAAACGATTATTTTCCAAATCTAAGCTGGTCAAACTTGACAAATTTCCGAACTCTTTTGGTATCCCACCAGTTATGCCATTCCCTTTCAGTGTTCTGCATGATGAATGCAATCTAGTATATATTATTATCCAATTTGAATATTTACAATCAACACCCTAAAAAGCCATTCAAAGGGAGGTAACTTGAAGCTTTATGAAAGACAAATAAAAATTTCTCGTCAACAAAATCAATTACCTTGAAAGCATCCAAAGGTTAATGTGAAAACATTTTCTACATGTATAAATTTATTAGAGATTCTGAGTGTATTTTTATATGGGCATGTTTTCTCATCAACAAAATCAATTGCCTTGAAAGACATCCAAAGGTTAACGTGAAAACATTTTCTGCATGTATATATCTATTACAGAGTCTGAGTGTATTATGTCATGGGCATGTTTGTCATAACCATTTTTGGGTTATTCCCCAATTCATATTTTTCTCTCTTTAAAAAAATAATAAACTACAAAAAATCAAGAAAATATTATCAAAAATATAACAATGAAAAAAAAAGACGCTAGAGCGCCCTGAAAATGATCAAGAATTGGTTGAGGATGTTCAAAATTACAAAAATTAAAATTTAGCGGTATTTTAGTGACTAATGATAGCCTTGTTGATAAAAAAAATCAATTTAAATAAGAAAAGTCCAAAATCAAATGTTTATGAACTCAATTAAATTTTATTGAAAGTTTAATCGAATTTATAAAGAGTTTAATTACAAGAAAAATTGATTTTGGAGTCAATTTGAGCTTTAATTGGAAGAAATTAAAGTTTTGAGGTCAAATTATAATTTTTAAAAGTTAATTTAGTCAAATCAGAGGCTTAATTACAAAAATATTAAAGTTTGAAAGCCAATTAGAAACTTAATTTAAGAAATTCAGAACCAAAGACCAAAATAAAAAAGTATGTAAATAAAAAGGCTGTAATTAAAACCGGATCAGGAGCCTAATTGAAGAACTTAGAAGTTTATTGATCAATTGAGCAATTGCATAATTTCAAGACTAAGGACCAAAGTGAAAATGACAGTCAACTTTAGGGCTACTATTTGATTCTTGGTAGGGATGCAAATGCATTGATTATTAAATTAAAATTGCAATTTAGGACTTGATTAAACAAATTACAAATTAAGGATCAATTTGAAATTTAACACATTTTGCCGTCTTTTCCTTTTAAATGAAATAGCGTGTTTTGTCCAAAACGACACCGTTTCATACAATGTCCATTTACAAAAAAAAAAAAAAAGGTCCAAAACAGTGCCATTTTAAATGGCACCATCATCTTTTTCCCCTGAACAAGTGAGGCGGGGGAAGAAAAAGATTTTTCTTCCTCAATTTGCACCGACTTCACCTTTCCAAAAAGACAATACCTCCATTTTAAAAGATATCGACTTGTCGATCATTTGCCACATGTTGGAAAAGCGGCAACACAGTGGCCACCCCAGCCATATCCCTCCCTTGTTTTTTGCTATAAAAGCAAAGGGGGCAAACAGAAATGAATAAAATCAAGACCCAAAGACAGAACAAAAAAAACAAAGAGAGAGACAGCGAAAGAGAAGGAGCAAAACAGGATAGAACTGGAAAAAAAAAACAAGGAAATGAGAAGAAGGCAGTAAAGAAAAAAACAAAAAAAGAGCAAATAAACAAAGGAGACAAAAGAGAAGGACCATCGCCTAGAGTCGCCGCCAGCACCTCTGCCACCGCGAGCACCATTGTGAGCCTCCACAACAACCACCACAAGTCAATTCCCCCGCCTCTCTCTTCTTCTTCTCCTTCTTCACCCCATATGCCTTATGTTCATTTTACATGTAGAACGTGAGGTCGTTCTGCAGCAAAATGAACATAATTATCTGGTTACTGTGTTGTGCACAACAACCAGCCAGTTATAGTATAATTGGCCAGCCCTGGCCTATTTTGCATGTTGGACCGATGCTAACCCATTTTATTTATGTTGCGTCGGTGCTAGTTTATTTTCCTTATGTTGGGCCAATGCTGGCTCATTTGAACCAAAAAACATTACTGATTTTCTAGCATTTTTATTTTATCTATTTTGGTTAATATCGGTCTATATTTTACTTCAAAAAATACAAATCTAGTATTAAAATACCTAATCTATGTCAAAACATCCAAAAATGCAAAAAAAAATTGAAAAAAAAAATTTTTGTGCATACGGCCAAATGTTTCAAAACTAAAAAAATCATAGTGTTCCTCACATACCAAAAAACAATGTTTTAGCATGCATTTTTAGCTTTAATAACCAATTTATTAAAATCAAGAGAACAATAGCCAAAATTTCAAAAAATAACAAAAATTTTATTTTATTTCTCTCTCAATATCCGGGATACGAAATTACATGTAATATGTATTCTGGATATTTATTTTTTTCAGGCTCGGACAATAGAACAGTTTGGTTTTTACCCAATAAAATAAGGATCTTTTTACAAAGGAGAACTTTTCTTAAACCGTAGACAGACCGATAAATTTTAGACAACAATGTAACCTGCCTTATATAAGGCTTATTTGGAATACTAATACTTTTTCTTTACGCAACCAGTCTCTGTACCCGATCTCTAAAACCAATTAGGGTTCCTAATGACCAGAATACTACGTGTCGATTCTCATTCTAATTTTTCACTAATAAAAGAATTCCTTGTCTTTTCATATTTTGCCAGAAATATATTATTTTATTTTTTCTAGAAGGTGGATGATCGTCACGACACAGCACACGTGCGACAATGTTCATGTCCATTGGTGATGCCATGTGTGTGAGTATACTAGCATGCACATGTGATAAGAGAAAGAGTCAACCCAACAGCTGTAATGCCATGACCCAAATGAAGTGATTATCATGGATGGAAATTCTGAACTGGGAAGATTTCTCTCCCACCACTCTGAAGAAATAAAATGCCAAATTGACTGACTATCAAAGTCTAAAAGGTTGAACTAACTTTTTCCCATATTACTAGTGAAGTAGTATATGCACTCTAATCATACAACCTTATACAATTAGAACTATCCACAATAATAACTATCCTCTCAGACCCTAAGTAGTTTATATCATATACTTAGCTTATCAATCTCCTAAAAAATTCGGACGGTCCCAAACTGATCCAACCAAATAATCACTTTTGACATCTCATTCTTCTGGCAATCTTAAATGTGTTTAGTAAGGCAAAGTCAATGCTTGTGATAGAGAACATATAGCAAGACATATCAAAGAGAACACATAGTTTTAGCTTTCAAATAGCAAAATGTATGATAACTAAAGTCACAAAGCTATTTATAAGACAGGTTTGTAAGACAAGTTCATGTTCATGCATCAAAGCACAATTATTATACCCAACCCAGCCCGAGACATAGCCAATCCGTCCCTTGGCTCGATTTAAAAAAAAAAAAGTCAACCTAGCAGGTCAATCAATAACGCTCAAAACCCAATTTGACTTTAAAAAATCTTCAAAACAACGTCGTTTTAATTTTAAAAAAAAATTACCCGAGTTAACACAAGTCGTGACCCAGTAGTTAGGCCAGGTTAAAGGCTAGGCCAGGTTTAATAACCTTGCATCAGAATAATATATGTGTAGACAATTGAAGGTTAGTTTCTATGACCATTTTTAATATAAGAACTTAAAGGTCAGGAGTGTTAGAACCATCTCAACCCAATAGCTTAAACTGTTAAGTGAGGTCTCAGGATATAATTTAACATAGCCCTTCAAGTGAAAGCTCTTTGAACTTGAAACTTGCACAGACTCACATTACCTTATCCTGAATTTTTATAAAATAAATAGGGATGATGAGATTCGAACTTGAGACCATTTGGCCATCAAGGCTTTGATACTATATCAAAAAACTATTTCAACCCAATAACTTAAACTGTTAGGTGAGGTTCCAGAATCTGATTTATATTATTCTCTAACAAGAAGAAGAGAAAAGAAAGGTTGGATCTTTGACACTAACAATTTCTTATTGTTAAGAAATCAAACTTAAGTAGCACTAATCAATTGTTTATGTAACTCCACTAGATATCTCATTTTATTGGGAATTTTCTTTTATAGGTGTGCACACAGGGGGTTAGCATCTCATGTGTGATTCAAGTTTTTATCACTGCTGATTAAGATCCATAAAATTGCTTTTGAGAATGAAATGCACCTACTTTGGAAAGAAAAAAGGAATGAAACAATTGCCCTCGCAAAAGCCAAATTCATCAAGAAAGCAAAATTCTGTGTTGAAACAACATACAACATACGTACAGTGTAGTGAGAGTCCTTAGAGTTCCTATCATAGGAGACAAGGTCCCAGAACAGTTGATTTCAGATAGCGTTCTGCAAACAGGTAAGATATAAGTATACCCAATGTGTAAGATAACATGCAATTCAACTAAAGGTCATAATATTGCAGGAACACTAAATTATTTTATACATATTTATCATCTGGAAACAGCTGAAAGAAGAGGTAAAACCACACCGAAGAAAACATACAGGGAAATGACATTATTGCTTTTGTCACAGATAACATTCGTCCAAGTGCAAGGATTAACTTGATTCTGGTTCCAATCTGTCAATTGATTGTTTGGAATATTCATGGAAAGCTTCAATGCAAATAGGGCATCTCCTGTAACCAAAAGTATTATTTACCATGTAGTAAGTTTATCATCTTAGCCTGTTCAATCAGTGCTGAAAAAGGAAACTTGCAATAACTTAGTGCAGAAATTAAATCATAGAAGAGGATGAATGGCAGCATTCTCAATTTTCATTGAATGTTCATTATATCCATCTAATCACCGAGTTCACATCTATTTACATCTAAAACCTGTGCATGCACTCAAAGAGAGGTCATATTATCAGTCAAAGTGCTCATGTATTGAGCTCGCCGTTTCAACCACATAAGGATTTTAAATAGTTTAGCCCTTTCATCCTTCCCACATAAATTCAGCATATAAAGATATTCTCAAAAACAACAAATACAGATAACTGGAATGACATCAGTCCAGATGTTTGTAGAATTACTTAAGTGTCAGATCAATTTGGAGAGAAAGATTGAACAGATTGTGGTTTGCTTCATCTATCATTGTCTTAATGATGTCAAAATGGCCACGTCAAGTAAAAACAGCAAGTTAGCTTATCAGAGAAGGGACACAACACCTTGTGGGTCAGACAATACAAAGGATTGCAAGTAAGCCAATATTAAGGCTGCAAAGAGCATTTCCATCTTCAATGACATCAACCCAGGTGCTCGATCCATTGAAACACACGAACCCAAGTGAAGATAGAAGTAAATTCCATCTGTGAAAAAATGGCATCGGTTTGAGTCATAAATGTTAGGATTACAAGATAGTGAATGCACTGCGGGGAAAGTTCATCATACACAAGGGAAAAATTAAGCAGACCAAGCAGCATACACACTAGCATGGACAGATCTTTTGCTAGCAAGGACAGGTCCTCGAGTTCATAAGATGATAATGATTGAGCTTAACTGCCTGGTCCTTCCATAAACAGATGTTTACACTTAAATTGTCACCAAAAACTAGGTGTATGTAACAGTAATATTTCCACGCAATCAATCTAATTGTCAGACGAGATTTTTTGAAGCCACTGCCAGGAGAGAGAAAAGTGTCATTCAGTCAAAACAAAATCAAGGAGGCAATCACAACAGGGTTGGGGGGCTTATGACTTCAGGTAATATCTATCTAGAAATAAACAGGAGTTGACTAATTTACGAAATCATTTTTCACGTAAGAACTCGAGATTGCACTAAAGCCAACGATTCTTCTCTCAGGTCATAACATAGTATTGATGATATATAACTAGTGCCAGAGAAAATCAAGCAGAGTATAATTTCCATTTCTGATGAAAACTTCC
Organism: Populus ilicifolia; assembly: GCA_015708895.1. NCBI lineage: Eukaryota > Viridiplantae > Streptophyta > Magnoliopsida > Malpighiales > Salicaceae > Populus > Populus ilicifolia. The sequence goes on from SRLM01000046.1 coordinate 1,266,530, forward strand.
TCTAATTCCAGAAGAAGATGCAAAGAATCATCCAAATAGAACTCTAAATCAATTAACTACGGATTTTAGCACTTAATACAAGACAATTAAACAGAAAAGGAAAAAAATAAAAAGAGAAGCATGAACATGACATAATACAAGACACTCTTGGGTCTTTCAAATTAAGCCTAACCATTCTATTGAATTCAAAATCACAATTTTTATATGTGCTGACATATTCTCATGAACCAAACAAAGCTTCAAGCTTCAAGCTTAGGAACCAAAACAAAAGAATCCAGACCCGGAAAAAGAAACCTAAAAAAGAAAAAAGAAAACATACCAGACTTATGAAATGAGCACAGAAACCGTGAACTTGAAAAAACACAAAGGTACCTCCTTTAAGAGAAAAAAGAACCAAACTTTAAGCGGAGGAATTATCAAGAAAGGTAAAGTACTTAATGGGGTTTAAGAGGGCGAATCATAGTTGCGGCTTTTTGTGAGTGTCAGTGATTGAGCTGTCTTCTATCTGCTTTAGCCAAACTATCAAAGGGGGTCTGTGTCTGTGTGCCTGTTCCACTTACAGATGATTGTTTTCTGTTTTTAACAGCTAAAATCTAGAAAGAAAGTTGAGTCTTTTTGCTATCTCTTTGTGGGTAATTTTGTTTCCAGATTTGTAATTTTGTCATTAGCTTAGCTTAACAAGAAGCGAGATTTTGCAATTATTAGTGCTTCTCCACTTCCTAGTTTTAGTGAAGGCCATTAGAGAGTTGTGGTCTCCTGGAATGGTATTGTAAAATTAACTACTATTCGACACAGGATACTTGCATTATTACTGCATTAAACATCTTTTTTAGAACTAATTATATAAATTTTAACCTTTTTGTTTAAATGAATTGCTTTTTTTTAGTTTTAATCAAGTACTTTCTTCATCCAGACTCCATTAATTGCTCTATGTTTTCATCAAATGTACTTTGACTTTTACTAAACGCAAATTGCAATGTTGGTACACGAGCTTTTAATTTCTCTCATTCGAGTATATGATCTTTATTTGTTTTTTGTTTGTACACCAACTTTTTTTAATTGTGCTAATAAATACTTCCATAAAACAATAAATATAGGGGCCATGCACTCCATAATTTGAGATTTAAAATATGATTTGCAAAGGTGCATATGAAGATTTTGAATTTAAAAGAATTTCTCTTAAATATATCAGTGGATGGTGTGTCTAGAGAATACCCCAATTGCACTTGAAAATAATTACTGATAAGACAGGGACTATATTTAAATAAAAAATACTTCAGTTGAGACCATGGTTCTATGTTTGGCACTCCGAAAAGTATTTTTAAAATAAAATTGAAATTGTTTTTGATATTTTAAATTATTTTAATGTACTAATCTTAAATTTTTTAAAAATAAAAAATTTATTGATATATTTTTTAAATAAAAAACAATCCTAACTATATTTTTAATTGCATTTGATCCAAAAAGTTATTAAATTAGAAGTTACTTTAGCTGTTAGTAAGTTATTAAATTGATCATTTAAAATTTTCAATTGTTTTCCAATATAATTTAAATTAATAGCATTAACCTGCTGTAGCATGTCTCTTTCGAGGCCATATGAGAGTACCAATACTTGGTGTTACTTATCATTTAGTTTAAGTTTTTCATTAAAAATAAGAGTGTGTTTGTATCCTCGGAAAAAATCTAGGAAATGTTTTTTACCATTTTCTGGTACAAAATAAATACTAAAAACACAATTGTGTTAATTTAAAGAAAAGTATACCTAACTTCGCATTAAGGATAGAAAAACAATATTTTATTTTATACCACCAACTCACAACATATTATTGCTTAGCTAATTTAATTATTACTGTTAATATTACTATTATTATTAATAATAATATTAATATTATATCACCAGCATAATTATTATTACAGTATGATAATATAATTATCACTGCAGCAACAATCATTATTAATAACTTTATTAGCAACAGAATAATTTTTATTGTATAACTGTTATTATTTATATTTATTATCATTATTTTTATTATAAATTCTATAACTTTTTATATTTTATTTTCATCAGCAACGAAAATATTTAATCGAAATATAGTTTTTAACATGTATAAAAATAAAAAACAATTCATTTAAAAAAAATATTTTTCTATAAAAAATTATATAAAAAAGTTGCCTCTACCATCCAAATAATGATCCTTATCTAGTGAGATCATTGTCAAGTGGAGAGTGATGCTTGGCTATCAACAAGAAAGTTTAGTTAGTGGATGGAGTCTCAGCCAAATCGTTGTAGATCGTGCAACGCAAATATAATACTTCTCCTTTCCTAGTCAATATCAACTTCCAAAAGAGTTCAAAAAGGAAAAATAAAAATAACAATAATTTTTTAAAAAATAAATTTGCAGTGAATTGTCGTATTTTTAAAACATAAGATTAAAAACAGCACGTATCTCTAAAAATTATATTTTTATTTTATTTTTTATCTTTAAAATATTAGTGCAAGAAAACCTTTTATTTAAAAAATATTAAACTAAAATATATAAAGATAAAAATAAAAATAGTTATCATTATAATTTTAAAACTCAACTAAAAGATCAATTCGCGACAAAACAGAGTAAGAAAGAGGTCAATCCTATTTTTGTTTTTTAAATAATAAAAAAAAATCTTTTTAACAAAAAAAATCAACTGATTTTTTGCTATAATTTTAATTAAGTTTTATACTTGAACATGAATTAACTTAAATTTTTTCAGGTTAGGTTATGTAAAATCTTTTTTTATTTTTTAAATTTAAATTGATCCTTTAACTTTATATAGTGAAGTCCTGAACTGGTTTATCAAGATAATTTTAATTTTATAATTAGAGTTATTATACTACTATTAATTTAAATACTCAATATAAATTAAAATAAAAAAATCTTACCTAATTTCTTTTAAAATATATAACTTTAATAACAATACTCGTTGAAAGTAAAATATAATTTTTTATACTTGATAATATTTTATTCATCATCAATTAAATAAAAATATAAAAATTATAGTTTTTATCTTGTATATAATTACCAAATATAATTTTATTATATTCTCTTATTATATTTTATTTTCTTTATTCTTGTCATTATTGTCATTTTTACCCCTGAACAATAACGAAAAAATTGCTAGAATGCCACTTTTTTTTTTGTGTGTGATATTCATTTAATGTTTATCTGTTAAAAAAGATGTGATGAGGCAAAAAAAAGAAACCATAATAGATGACTATAATAGCCTGAAACTACAGTAGAGAGATAAACGAAACCAAATCAATAAAATACAAAGACAATCTGGTCAGTTTCCTCAATTGGAGTTCGGTCAATATTTGCCCCAAATTATGCTGTCTCTATTTTTTACAATTATATATATATATAAGAGTACTTTTTATAGGAATTACAACAAAAAATACCACCAGGCATTCAAACCAAACACCCCCTCAATTCTATATAGCAAAACCAGCAGCCGAGGAATAAAGCGGCCGCCTAGTGCCTAACATTTAGGCAATTGTCACTTTCAATTGGCAAACATCAACGACATTTTCTCTTTAACATCTTGGTGAGTGGTACGCGGGATGAAACTCATTCAGCCTAGAGTTATAACTCTTCTTCATCCACATTTTCTTCTCTTTATAAAAAATAATGTTTTTAAAAAATTTAAATTGTTCTCGATAAAAAATTTATTAAATATAGTAGATCCACATTTCAGATCATTATATTAAAATAACTTGATAAAAAACAAATAAAATTACAAAATTTATTTAAAAATATGGAATGATACAGAAAAAAATAAATAAAAATGTTAAGTTGTATTAACTTTCTCGCAACCCATGTCATTATATTAGAAGAATCCTATTCAAAATCATGAAATTTAATCTTTAATTAATTAAATCTTAAATAATAAAATAAAAAATAACGTTATTAACAACAGTCTTGTATACTCAGTCTTCTTGTACCAGCCCACCATGCCAGGTAAAGTTAAATAACAGTTAAGCACCGTTACCGTTGCTTTCCATAGATGGAGAGAAACAATAAACAAATAAATAAGCAAGCATTTCTTTGCTAATAAAAAAACTCACCACGACGCCCATTATTCATTAAAATATATAAAAATAAAGGCTCACCACAACCTTTTCTGTTCTTGCTTCTTCTTTTTTAATAAAAACATAGAAGCGTACGTTATGAGAACTCTACAAGTCAAAACATCATGATCGCTTGGTCCAAGGGTTGTTAATTCATTGAAAAGCAAGGGTAAAGCTTTACGAGATAGAAATCATCTTTGCCGCTCGCTCGGAGGCCTCGCATGGGAGACCTGGCTCGAGCTTATTTGCTTGAATGCTCACTGGGTTATCTCTCGAGTCAACCTTCTAGGTCAATACAAAATAGAGTCATGCAGTGATAGCAATTAAAGAGCATGTATCTTTGATCGGAGACATGTGTCCCCATTCTCTGATGACTGCACCGTCGTGCTCCACGGTATGAATGTGACTGGTACTGGAAAACTGGAATTGTATTTATTTATATATGTAGATGGAGTTGTATACTTATACCTCTCATCCCTTGATTAGATTTAATTTGCATGAGAATGCCTCCTCAATTATATTGAGTTGTTGCTAAATATTCAACCCTACCTTTATATATTGCATTAATTTCTAAGAGCATTTCTGACCGTTTACTTTTTAAAGTAATATATTAAAATAATATATTTTTTATTTTTTATTTTTGAGCACATGAAAACATGATTTGAAAACAAAAAAATAAAAATTTTGAAAAAAAACAGTGTTTTGACTGTAAGTGAATTCATTGTAGATCTGTTTCCTCTGTAAAAAGAGAAATAATAGAAAAACAAAAGAATTAAAATTAAGATCGTCAAGCAATACCGGAGTACAGAAAGCCATCCAGCCAAATTGAACTCTCTCACTCAAAATAGACACAGCGGCCATAACCTTTTTCTCTCTGTTACGTGCAAATTACAGAAGAAATACAGTAACATTCGGATCTTTTAGAAAGACTTAATGCCTTTCAAACCACCTTTTCGTTAATCATTGAGCTCCAGTCCAAGTCAAAGAGACAGGTGAGAGTGTGTTTCCACCTACAATTATTCACTTGATGGGTCCTGCCATATACTTTACTGATGAGTGGCAGATCTTCATGGTGTTTTGACAGGTGAGAGTGTGTTTCCACCTACAATTATTCACTTGATGGGTCCTGCCATATACTTTACTGATGAGTGGCAGATCTTCATGGTGTTTTTTCTTTCTTTTTTTCCACATAGCATTAAAGAACTCTCTTTAATGAGAGCATGAATCATGCATAATTCATAGGGTTGGTAGAATCTCACCGGAGAAGAAGAAAAGAAGAAGAAGAAGATATATAAAATGTCAAATTGAATAACAAGCAGGGAGGCGGGGCTTTGGAGATGGGCTGGCCAACAGGCTCCGGGAGGAAGAGTTCAGCTCCGGCTCAGACATTAATAATACCAGGCCCAGCCCAGTGATCGTTGCCCAACCAGAATGATCCCTATATTATAAAAATTCTTTTTTTTTTGTTATTATGTATTTTAGTTTTTTTCTTAAAAGTAATTTTAAAAAAATTATTTTTTAAATATTTTTTATTAGAAAAGTTAGTCAGCATAAAATACTTTTCTGTTTAATAAAAATTTGGTTTGATTTTTAAGAAAGTATTTTTCTTTTATTTTAGGAGTAAAACACTTTTAAAAAATTATGAAAAAATTAAAAATATCATATTATTTGTTGATTTTATTAAATTTGATCCTTAAAATTTTAATTTTTATGTATTTTTTTGAATTTTTTTCTTCAAATCCATCTCATAAATTTTGATTTGATTTTTATATTAACTTTGGTTCTTATTTTTATGATTTTTATTTACTTTTATTTTATCATTTTTAAAATTAAAATTTTTTATCTATCAAATTTCATCCTTATTTTTTTAATTGTTACTTATTTTAATTTTAAATAATTTATAAAATTATAATTATAATTATTTTAATTTCATAATCTTTGAATTTTTTCTATCTCTTAAATTTAATCTTTATTATTTTAATTATTATTTATTTTATTTGAAATAATTTATGAAATCAGATTTTTTTTCAATTCCATTCTAATTCAATCTTCTAATTTGTAAAATTTATTTCTTATTATTTTAATAAACTTGAAAAAATATCAATAAGCTATTTTTCAAAAAATATATTAATTCTCCAAAAAATATATAAAAAATATGACTTAATAAACTTGTATATTAAGAATATAAATTTTAAGAATCTTTCATTGTTTTAATTCTCCAAAAAATATACATAAAAATATTTTTTTATTGTTGCTAACAGCACTTTTACTGTTTTTTAAAATTATAATCTAATAATATTAAAAATACTATTATAGTATATTTTTAACTTGAAAAACACAAGCAGAAAACTTAATTTGAATGTGTACCCTCTCTGAAAATAAGCTATGAAACCCAAACCCAAAATCTGAGGATATGTTTTGTACAGGAAGGGATTAAAATTCTTTTTGTATTTAAAAAAAATTAATATGTTTTTAGTGTTTTTATATTATTTTGATGTGATAATATTAAAAATATTTTAAAAAAAATAAAAAATATTATTTAATATATTTAAAAATAAAAAATATTTTAAAAAAATACCCACAACTTCACTTCCAAAAATACCCTAAGAAAACAACTTTTCATCCCTTTCATGCGTGGGTATTTTTTTACGATTTTTATCTTGGATGGTAAGTATAATATTATTTATTTTAAACATTGATTTAATCTATACCCTGTGACGTTTTTTACATTTTTCTCATCCCTCATACTTTACCTTTAAATCTTACTTTTCTTAACCTTTTTGTTTGATTGTTTTTTATGAAAAAATATTATTTTGGATGGTAAGTATAATATTATTTATTTTAAACATTGATTTAATTTTTTTTGTTTTTAAAGATAAAAAATATTATAAAAACAACCGTTTGAAATAAACCCTTCATCCTCGAATTCTCAATCCTACACCGAACGCAGCAACAAATCATTTTCATACTGTCTAACCCATCTCTTTCAAAGTGAATTCTTCTTTATTATTAACAAAAAAACAGAAGATTTTCGAAGCATTGCCTTTGATTTTCTCTGCAGGTGCTCTGTCTGGATTCAATAAAGGAGGGCAGCATAATGTTAATATATCAGCCGAGGAAGGACCCTTTCGTCGTGGGGGTGGCTGTGAACACCTCATCCGTTGAAAACACGTGCGAGTCCAATAAATCATTCATGGCCCGTCTTCGAGAAATCACATGAGAAACGCACAGTTTCGTTGATCAATCAAACAATTAATTAATTAATTAGTTAGTAGTAAAACGTTAAGACCAAGACTTGTGACCGTGACTGGCATTGACAGCATCCTCGTAGGTATCCACGTTTGGCCCTTCACATGAGAAGATAAATTAAATTGATAAAAAGCTTTTTGACCGGCGATCACTCCTTGACAAAACTCGAAATTAACAAATCAAATGCATGCACACTGCTCAAAATGGCATCTGCTACTGACAATGACATCTCCCCTTTTCTACGCGCGCTGCCAAACAGTACCTTTACTTGTCATTTTCACCGTCCCTCTCCTCTCGATGTGCTAAAACATTTTACTTTACGACTAAACACCGATAAGGCCAGCTATTTTCCACCGTGATCATCAACTTTTTTTCGAGGAATTTTTTATTTTTTTTAATATTATTTTTTTTAAAATATTAAATTTAATGAGTATTAAATTTTATAATTCTATTTTAAAATTTATAATTTTATAATTCAAATCATAAATTTTAAAAATTAATTTAAGGATTTTTATATTTTTTAATTATATTTTTTAATATTAAATTAACTAAAAATTAAATTTATAATTTTATTATTTACTTTTGAGGGAGTTATCATGATTTTCTAACTTAATCTTGACAAGTTAAGTTGTGTTAACTTAAGTTATTTTTTGTTATTTTTTTAATTTAATTCTTGAGCATTTAAGTGATTGAAAATTGAGTTTTGTATTTTTTTTATTTGTTTTGTATAAGTTTATCATGGTTTTATGATTCTGGTTGCGAGTTAAATTTGTTAACTCATGTTTTTTTTTGTTTTTATAATTAATTTTTTTAATTTTATCTTTCAATGTTAAGTTGATTGAGAATCAAATTTCATAATTTATTTTTGTTTGTGTTCTATGAGGTCATCCATATCTCATAATCCAGGTCATCAGTTTTATCAGTTGATTATAATGGTTTTTGTATTTTTGTATTTTTTTTAATTTCATGATTTAAAATCAAGTTGATTAAAAATTAAATTTTATGATTTGTGTTGATTTGTTTTTACCTGTTTATCCTGGTCTCATAACTCAGGTTTGATATGTTAACTTAAGTTAATTCAATTTAATTTTTTTTTATTGAGTTTTGTTTTCAATTTCAACCTATAACATCAAGTTAATTGAAAATTAGGTTTAATAATTTTTTTATATGTTTATCAAAATCTCACGATGTAAGCAAAGAATTAAGGTGATTAACCTAAGTTGATCCTAGTTTCATAACACAAGTTTGGTATGTTAATTTGGGTTGACTCAACTTATATTTTTAGTTGAGTCTTATTTTTAATTTCACTATACAACGTTGAGTTGGTTAAAAATTATATTTAATTAAAAAAATATTTTATTTTTATAAATTTATTAAGATCTTATGTTATGAGTAACGGATTAAGCAAGTTAACCTGAGTTGGTTTGAGTCGATCTTGTTGTTGTTTAATATCTTAAAAAAGATGTCGTCTTTATTTTTTTAGTCAAATTATTTTTATTAGTTATTCGAGTTGTATTAAAACTTATCTAGTCAACAGGGTTACATCTAGTCAATTTTCATATAATTTATTTTTTTTATTAAAAAATGCATTAACAACATATAAATATCTTTTTTAGGTCCAAAATAAATTTGATTCGACCTACAACATAGTGTGGACAATGATTTAAGTATATTATTAACATAACATTAAAATGTGTAGCTAAACTATTAACTTGAATAAAATTTTGATTTTTTTATTTAGTTTTTTTTATCATTTAACAACTCTTTTTTTTATTGTTTAGTTTATCTTTCAATTTCATTCTTTAATATTAATTATTTTAGGAACTATGTTTTGTAATTTTTTTATAATTTTTTTCTAGTAAATTATATATTGATATCATGAATTTAATTTTTTCTCTTAATTTTAATATTTAATTTTAGGTCCAAAAGTGATTTTTTTAATGTTTTTTTATCTATTCATCTTAATCTTATGCAGGATATATGTAAAATGAAATACTGACACAATAAAGTTCATGTTGTTAAATAATATTTATGTTATATATTAAGGGTAGAGTAGTACTTTTAGTTTAGCTTATATATATTTTATTTGTATTTAGGTTAAGACTAAGGACTCATCATATACAGATTATCCAGAATTATGTCTTTTTTTTGTGTTTGATCTTAATTATTTTAATATGATATCAGAGTTGGTTTTATGGAACGAGGCTTAATCGCAAATATATCTTTACGAATCCAATTGAAAAAAATCTGGTATTAGAGTTGGTTTCCCAAACGAGGCTTAATTTTTTGGAGTGAGATTTTGTCTTCCGCTTATGTAAAATTTGATATTTTATCTTTCCTTTAGCCTTTGTAATTTGATATTTGTATCCAGTTTCTATAATTATTTTGGTATTTCATCTTTCATTCAATTTCTTTAATTTGGCAGTTGCATTTAGTTTCTATAATTATTTCACAAAGAAAATATTTATTTAGTTCCTGCAATCTTTGTTTAGTTTTTACAATTTAATATTTTATTTTTCGCTGCTTTTGCATTTTGGTTCTTTATGACTATTGATTATGGCCACTGAAATAGAAGATTCACTTTGATTTGTGAGTGTGAAGTTAAAAGGAAAAAAACTATTCATATTGGAGTTATGTAACTAGAAATTTCATTAAGGGTAAAAAAATATAAGGGTATATTAGTGGAACTTATATGATACCTAAAAATATTAAGGAGGGAGATGTTGTTTTAATAGATACATGAGAAGCAAATAATGTAAAGATCATTAATTGGATCAACAATTCTATTAAACATTCAATAGATACGCAGTTACTGAAGTACAAAACAATAAAAAAGGTTTGGGATCATCTGCAAAGGTTATTCACACAATTAAATTTTGTAAAACAGTATTAATTAGAGAATGACATACGAGCTTTTCATCAAAAGAATATGAGTATTCAAGAGTTTTATTCTACTATGATAGATCTTTGAGATCAATTGACTCTTATAGAATCGACATAATTAAAGGTATATGATGTCTATATTGAGTGTAGAGAGCAGCAACGATTGGTACAGTTCTTAACAATACTTCATAATGATTTCGAAGGACTTAGAGGTTCAATTCTATCTTGTTCTTCATTGCTTTTTGTTGACTCTATTTTTAGTGAATTATTGGCTAAAAAAATTCATTTTCAGTCTTACTTTGAAAAGAAAATTCTTTCTGCTTCAAATCTTTCGGTACGAGCAATACCTTTTAAGCAATTCTTTAATCATTAGAACAAGTCTTACACAAGGGCTAACTTTAATAAGTGCAATTTTTGTAAACAGAAAAGTAATTGGAAGACTTAACGTCCTAAGTTAAGACATCATAATTAAGCTTGGAAGCCTAACAGTCAGTCACAATCTAATACTCATAGACCACCTTAGGGTTATAAATCACTACACCACAATACTGTATCAGTAGCTTTCTCAGGCTCTATTACCGATCCTAATACTTTGGCTGAGCAATTTCAAAAGTTTTTCTCTTTACAGCCACAAGCAATGTTTGCTTTTTTTTTTTTTCATAGGTCAATTTCCTTATAGTTCCTCAGGTATGTTACACTCTGAATAGGTCTTGGACTCTGGTGCTTCCCATCATATGTCTTCGTATTCCTCATATTTTACCTTTATATCCCCTTTGTCCTCTATTCATGTTATAACTGCTAATGACACTCTTATGCCTTTAGCAAATGTTGGTTTTGTTGTCACATCTCACTTGTCTCTTTCTAATGTTTATATTATTCCAAAACTCAAATTGAATCTTGCATTTATTAGTTAAATATATGATTCTGGTGATTATTTAGTCATGTTTCCTGGTTTTTTTGTTGTGTACAAGATTTGCAGCCTTAGAAGCTGATTGGGACATACTGTAAGGAGAATGAACCATATATTTTAGATGAGTTAAAAATGCTAATTGTTGTTGTTGTTGTTGTTGTTGCTGCTGCTAGTATTGCTATTATTGTTGATTTATCTTCCTTTTATTTAAATATTTCATCTTCTAGTTTTATTTATGGTGTTCCTGTCTAGGTCATTTTTTGTCTTCTCATTTGATATTTTTAACATCCACATGAGCTTTAGAAAATTCAAAAACTTGGGACATTTTTTATTGTAATGGATATAAACTAGCAAAATTTTTTCCTTTACCTTTTAATCAAAGTATTTTTGTTTCTTCTTCAACATTTGATTTGATTCATTTTGATGTATAAGAACCTCTTTTTATTGCTATAAAAGGAAGGTCTTGATATTATCTCTTTTATTGATGATCATACTCGTTATTATTATGTTTATTTAATGAAACACTATTCTGAATTCTTTGAGATATATGTAGCTTTTTGAGCTCTTATCAAAACTTAATATTCTACTGTGATCAAATTCTTTATGTATGATTTGGGTGGGGAAAAAACCTATAATAAATTTTGTCAATTGCTTACCTTATATGGAATCATCCACCAAACTTTATGTACAGATACTCCTGAGCAAAATGGTGTTGCTAAAAGAAAATATAAGCATGTTATTGAAACTACTCATTCTCTATTGTTGTCTGTTTTTGTTTCTAGTAAGTTTTGAGGAGAAGTTGTTTTCATTATTATAAGTTTGATTAATACGATTTCATCTTCTCATAGTTTGGGGCTATCTTCTTTTGAAAAGTTATATGGGTATGTCTATGATTATTCATCATTTAAAGTCTTTGGTTGTACTTATTTCATTCTTTGTCCTCATATAGAACACAATAAGCTATCCTCTTAATCCGTTATCTGTGTCTTTTTATGTTATGGTGAAAGTAAAAAGGGGTATTGTGTTTCAATCCAATAACTTAGAAACTTTATTGTCTTGTCATGTTGTCTTCCTTGAGTATATACCTTTCTTTTCTATTCTATACACTGTTCATAGCTTGACTAAAATTGATCTTATTCATATAGATCCCTTTTTCTTAGAATTCTAGTAATGATACCTCTCCCCATGTTTGATCAATTTATAGTCATAACTTTACAGGTACTAGTACTTTACTCTCTAACACTCTTGAAACTCCATTCTCATCTACAACCCTTTAAGCTTCATCTGAGATTATGGATCCACCTCTATTTCAGTCCATCTATATTCATAAGTCTACGAAACTATCATATTTTGCTTATTCTTATTATTCTTCATCATTTACTTTCCTTTTAGCTTCTGTTCACTGTCTCTTTGAGCTTTCTTCCCATAAAGAGACAATTTTTAATCTGCTTTGGTAATAAGCTAAGGAAAAGAAACTTTCTGCTTTATATAAGACAAATATTTTAGATTTGGTTCCTCTACGTCCTGGTAAAAGTGTTGTTGGTTGTCGTTGGGTTTATAAGATCAAGACTAATTTTGATGGATCTATTGAGCAATACAAAGTTAGGCTGATTGTAAAAGGATACTCTCAATAATATGGGTATGAACTATGAGGAGACATGTATCCCAATTATAGAAATGATTACTATTTATACTCTTATTACTGTAGCTTCGATTCATCAATAACATGTTTCTCAATTTGATGTTAAAAATACCTTCTTAAATAGAAATCTTCAAAAAGAAATTTATACGACACTTTATTATGGTATTTCACATGACGCTGAATATGTTTGTAAACTTAAAAAAGTGTTATATGGTCTTAAATAAACACCCCGTGCTTGATTTGAGAAGTTCTCTATTGTGATCTAGTCTCTTAACTTTGTTTTTAGCAGTCATAATTCTGCTCTTTTTATTAAATGCACTGATATAGGTCGTATTATTTTGTCTTTATATGTTGATAACATGATTATTACTGGCGATGACATTGATAATATTTCAGTATTGAAGAAAGAGTTGGCTATACAATTTAAAATGAAGAATTTAAGTTATCCTTAATATTTCTTGGGAATTGAGGTAGCATATTCATTTAGAGGTTATATTTTTTCTCAGTATATGTTGCAGATATTCTTAAACGGGCTAGACCTACTAATAATAAGACTGTAGATACTCCTATTAAGGTTAACGCGAGGTACTTTTCCTCTAATGGTTTACTTTTGATAGATTCTACTTTATATCGTACTATTATTGGAAGTTTGATATATCTCACCATTATTTGTCTAGATATTACATAGACTATCCATGTTGTTAGTTAATTTGTTGCTTCTCCTACTACTATTCACCAAGTAGCTGTTCTTTATATTTTATGATATTTTCGGGGTATAATTTTTCAGAGTCTTTTACTTTTATCCATCTTTCATTTGGAGTTACGTGTATACTCTGATGCTGATCATGATAGTGATCCCATAGATCGCAAGTCTATTACCGAGTTTTGTATCTTTCTAGGTGATTCTCTTATTTCTTGGAAGAGTAGGAAATAATCTATTATTTTTCAATCATCCATTGAAGCAGAATATCATGCTATGATATCTATTACCAAAAAAACTGTTTGGTTACGTTGATTACTTGTTGATATAAAAGTTTTTTTTTCATCCTATTCCTATATATTGTGACAATTAAAGTTCTATTCAGATTGTTCACAACTCAGTTTTTCATGAACGAACTAAGTACATAGAGATCAATTGTCATCTTACTCATCATCATCTCAAGTATGACACCATTATTTTACCTTTTGTTTCTTCTTTTTTACAAATTACAGATTTCTTTACCAAGACCTATTTCATCTCTTGTTATTGTTTTCTAGTTGGCAAACTCTTGATACTTGTAGCTGTCGCATTATGAGTTTGAAGGAAAAAGTTAAATAATATTGATATAATTTTATTTATTAAGGGTAAAATAATACTTTTAATTTAATGTATATATACTTTATTTATATTTAAGCTAAGACTAAATACCTATCATATATAAATTATCTAATTTTTTTTGTCTAATTTTAATTATTTCAAGACACAATTACATTGAAGAAAAAAAATACTTTTTTCATTTGTGTTCTGAAAACCTAATAAGAAGAAACCTCTGTAAGAAGAAATTAGAGGTACAATTGCATCACCTAGAATTTCATCCACTAAAAGCATTCTCGTCGCTTCTTTAAGCACCGAAAAAAAAAATAAAAAATTCCTTTACCACTCTATCTCTTACTCCCACTCTTTTCGCTAACCAATCATGACAAAACGTTTTCCCCCCTGAATTATCTAGTATATGTGAACCAAAATCCAAAAACAGGTACACATTGCTACCCGCGATGACAAGGTGTTTCAGTTTCGTTGCAGCACAAGACTCATACTACAGGTACTGCTTTAAACGAGCCGGGCTGAAATCATCCACAACCAATCTCGGCGACGGCACGATCATGCACAGTTGGATTCCAAAGAAGCACAACCCATCAATACCTACGCTACTATTAATCCACGGTTTTGGTGCCAACGCCATGTGGCAATTCAACGGTCTGATCCCTCATTTCATGTCCAAATTCAACGTTTATGTGCCGGACCTCCTATTCTTCGGAGAATCCTACACAACACTGGCAGAAAGGTCCGAGTCGTTCCAAGCACAATGCGTTATGAGCCTCATGGAAGCCCAAAACGTAGCCAAGATGGATGTGTTTGGACTGAGCTACGGCGGGTTCGTGGCGTATAGCATGGCGGCACAGTTTAAAGAGCGCGTGGGGCGCGTGGCTCTAGGATGTGCCGGGGTTTGCTTTGAAGAGAAGGACGCGGGGAGCATGGAGGTGTTTAAGGTGACAACGGCGGAGGAGGCTGTCAGTATTTTGCTGCCGCAAACACCAGAGAAAGCCAGGGAGATGGTGAGGCTGTCATTTTATAAACCACCACCTAGCATGCCTTCTTGTTTTCTCTGGGACTTCATTGAGGTTAGTCATCGTGTGTTCCATAACATAGCATTTTATTTATCGATATTGATTCTAGAGAATACAGTGCTTGACTATAAATTATTCCTCACATTGCTGCTGATAGGCTTAATAATAGGAAAATTAATTTTTTCTGATGAACATGTGACTAGTTTCATCGCAGACTGCCCCCCCACCAAAAAGAATCAAGAGGAAGAGTAATAGATTGAATGCTTGAAACACGAGATCTAGCTTTCAAGTCAAATGTTTCGAATATTCAACTATGGAGCAAGGTGTTCCAAACATTCGTTCCTAATTCTTTCCTTACTTTTGCGATGATATTAGGACATGTATATAGTTAGATCAAATGTCATCTTGTAAAGCTCCCTCCACGTCTGGTCGTTATTGCCCTCTCCTCGTCAACAAATTAATATCATCCAATGGATCCCTGTCAGCATTGGAAAAAACATCAAGAAAAGCCAAAAACATGAACAATTCCATCGTTTACATTCATTGGTTCATCAAATAAAATAAATGGATAAATTATTAAAATGCAAATAAATAAATAGTGAAATAACATTCAAGTCAAAAGTTTTGGCAAGATAGTATATTTGCGAATGTATTGAGAATCGTGAATTTTTTTCCATTTATATCTAGGTTTTTAATTGTAATATCTATTTAAATTTAGAATTGATTTATCTATTAGTTCATAATAAAAATTATAAAATTATTAAGATTTTCAAAATCAAGGTTCATAATAAATTTTTTAAAATCTAAATATTTAACAGTCAAAATAATGATACCATGGCTACTTTAAAATGAATAACATCCAGAAATTCATATAATTTTTTTAAAAAAATACAATTATAGAATAATAAGTTATAATTTTTTTAAATTGTTATTTTAGTTTAGTGTGATTAGATTTTTTTCTTGGAACTAAATCTATATACTATTACAAATACTAAATTGAAATTAAAAAATGAGAGAAAAAAGAATAACACAATCCCATTATGATTGAAACCAGAATTCATTCTATATATCTTCATTCAACTCAAAGAAAAAAAAAATCAAATTGAAAGACTTTCCTAATTCAGGTAAAAAAGCAATAAATACTTTTTTTTAACAAGTTGACAAGAAAAATTGCTTTCAACTCGAATAGAAGGAAAAAAAAACATATTAACCCAAATTAATTAATATAACACAAAAAAGTACAATTTAGATGAAAAAACTGAAAAATAATATTTTTATAACAAGCATGGAATAAAAAAATCCTTTAACATTCAAGATAACATTACTAAAAGAAGCAAAGTTGTAAAATCCAAGAAGAATCATGTTGGGGTTTAAGATTCAGGTTGAACAAATTAATCCTAGTTAATTAATTTATTTTTTTAATAAAAAATCAAACTGAATTGTAACTAT
The DNA here is from genome assembly GCA_015708895.1 of Populus ilicifolia. Classification (NCBI taxonomy): domain Eukaryota; kingdom Viridiplantae; phylum Streptophyta; class Magnoliopsida; order Malpighiales; family Salicaceae; genus Populus; species Populus ilicifolia. Next base: position 1,283,093 of record SRLM01000046.1, read on the forward strand.
ATTGTAAATTGACCGTTCAATTAATTGGGTTAAATTTAGTTAACAATGTGTTGATTTTTTTTTTAAATGGTTTCAGACAAGGACCAGATCCGCAAAACCAGGTTCTGTAATTGTAAAAAGAAGGGAGTTTTACTTATTAAGAAGCCTAAAAATAAAAATAAAAACACCTCTACAAGAGATAAAAAGAAAGAAAGAAAAATCTACAAAACAAAAAATCTGAGAGCGACCTCTGAATTAACTTCAAATGTTTTATGCCCCCATCCCCACAGAAGACATTGCCCAACACTTCCTTACCACCACCTCCACCACCACCACCACCACCACCACCGATCGTCTTTCTCTTTCGCTCACGTTTTTTCATATATTCTCATCATAATAGAATCCGTATAATTCTTTCACCATCCTTTATTTTTCACCAAGCTGATCACAAAATATTTCTGAAACTAAAACCGCACAAGAACCCGCTATCCCTCGCTAATCTCCTCCCCTAAAGAAACTTACCCCGATGGCAAAGTGCTTTAGTTTTGCTGCAACACAGGACTCATGCTACCGTTACTCCTTCACTCGAGCAGGCCTAAAATCATCCACAACCGACCTCGGCGACGGCACGATCATGCACTGTTGGATCCCAAAGAGACACAACCCATCAAGACCTACGTTACTATTAATCCACGGCTTCGGTGCCAACGCAATGTGGCAATTCAACGGTCTAATCCCCCGGTTCATGCCCAGATTCAACGTTTATGTACCGGACCTCCTATTCTTCGGAGAATCCTACACAACAAGAGCAGAAAGGTCCGAGTCGTTCCAAGCGCAATGCGTTATGAGCCTTATGGAAGCCCAAAAAGTAACCAAGATGGACGTGTTTGGGCTGAGCTATGGCGGGTTCGTGGCGTATAGCATGGCGGCACAGTTTAAAGAGCGCGTGACGCGCGTGACTCTAGGATGTGCCGGGGTATGTTTCGAAGAGAAGGATGTAGGTGAAGGAGGATTGTTTAAGGCGGTGACAAGTATTGAGGAAGCTGCTAAGGTGTTGATTCCACAAACACCTGAAAAAGCTAGACAGTTGGTGAGGCTGTCTTTTTATAAACCACCACCCAGTATGCCCTCTTGTTTTCTTCAAGATTTTATCGAGGTTAGTTTCAAGCTTTCACGAGTTCGGTGCACACTTCATAGTTGGATAGATGACATCTCTTGCTATAAAACTAAGTAGAAAGAAGAAGAAAAAGTTTGCGTTTTCTTTTTCTCTTTAATAATGAGAAAAGCTAAAATGTGGACTCAATTAGTTTATACTTCATATTCATAAAAACGTTTTGAAAAATTCACTATCATTCACGTCTGAATTCTCGACTTTTAGATTGAACCTACGGCCAAAAACAGGACAACCAAACTACCTAAGAGCACTAGCATGCGCCAGACGAACCCTTTCAATAGTGCATAATCGTCAATGCTTTCATAGCAATGAAGTTATTATGATCTTATTATGATCTTAGATGTTGCTTTGAACGCACATATAATACGTTTGAGACCTTGTATATTCATGTGTGGAAGAGCATTGATTGTACTTTCAGATTAAAAACAAATGTGTATTAAGCTTGGAAAGGAAAATAGTTGTATTTAATTCTTTAGGATTTTAGCAAAAAATTGTCATATTCATTGAAATTGAATGTCATTTAATTGCTAACTACCTTGATAATTCAGTAAGCTATGACGCGTTCACATTTTAGTCTACCGACCTTTCCTTATGTGCGTGGGGACAGTTTTATTGCATGGTTTTTAATGACCCTATTGGTGACTCTTACCTTTCCTTTTCTGTGTGGGGGCACAATTTCACTGCGCTGGACAGGGTAGTTGTTAATGCAGCTTAACTCTGACATCTACTATTGAGTGTGGGTGAGAAAAAGTTTGGCCCTGAATGACCCTGCATCAGATAATTTGGTTGCTGTGATTTTTAGAGAGAAAGAGCTTGCATGGCATGAAAAATAGTGGGGCAGAAGAGAGTGTATTCGTGAATCTGCAAAATGAGCAGTGTTTTTTTTTTTAAAAAAACTTTTGACATGCCCTTTTGAATATCCCACTTATATTTTAAAGAGGTCGTTCATGATCAACTCTTAATGCAAGATCAATCAGTCATGTTCCAGTTTTATAGAACTAATTGTCCATTTACAGAGTCGAAACTGCAACAGTAAGTGCCTGAACAAGGAGACAGATGTTATGTCATTTTCGGACAAGAAGCATAGCTATTATACTAAGATTGATTTTGAGGTGATCACAAACAACTGATTAGGAAATCTGTTAGGCTGCTTATTATATAGAATCATGATATCCAAAGAAGCCAAAGCTACAGAGGTGATGGTCTTGAAGAGTAGTACTAAGTCATTCCTGCAAGAGAATTTCAAGTTAATTGGCAAGAATAGCGAGGGCTTTGAAATTCCATGCTACTTGGCCTGAAGATTGAGAAGTTAATATGAATTGCATGTCTTAGCACATTTCTCATTAATGTAGCTAGTCTTTTCTAGAGGTTGCTAAATTTTTGTTTTTTTATTTTTCACCTTGCGTCGCCATTCTCATCTTCGGCATCATGTTAAAGGCCTTCAGAGAGGCCCTTGAGGTGTGTTGACTGTAGTTCATTGACCGAGTGCATGTGACTCAAAAAACATCTCTTTGTTGCAGAAAGTGGAATCCTGTCACATATAGTGCTATTTCATTTTCATTTTTTGTCTCAAATTTGCACACTATTCGTTTATGTTCCATTTAAGTTGTTCTGAAGTAGAATGAGTTGTGTTTGGAAGTTTGGTTGTCATTTTTGTTTTGTGAACAGGTAATGTGCACTGAATTCCGTCAAGAGAAGGAAGAATTAATCCAGGCATTACACAAAGATAGAAAGATGTCAGATCTTCCTAAGATAACTCAGGTACTGTAATTTTAATACCTCTTTCAATTCCAATACATATGTGTGAATATTTTCTGGTTCAAATTTAGCTGTTGTTGATCTTCTTGAGCACCTTCTAAAAGGAGTATGTTTCCTCTATGCAGCCTACACTAATAATCTGGGGAGAATATGACCAGGTTTTCCCCCTGGAATTGGCACACAGATTAGAAAGGTAATCAATTCTTGAGTACCTGTTCAGCTCGGTGTACTTTTCAAGCTTTCATGTCTATCTAATAGGAAAGAACATAAAAGCATCCACTTTTGAACAATCTTGGAACCTGCTCTGCCTACTGTCCTTCCTGATATGGTCATCTATTCAGCAACCAACTGGGACTTTTGTGGTTAGTAACTGTGCTAGTTGATGCAATAATAAGTTAATGATTTTTCTTCATTGACCCGTGCAGGCATATCGGTGATAATGCAGAATTAGTGATAATAAAGAATGTCGGTCATGCACTCAATGCAGAGAGGCCTAAGGAGCTGTATAAACACTTAAAGTCTTTCTTCATTGACAATCATCCTTTATCAAAGCAAGCAAGACATGGAAACGGTACTAAGTCAGATTGAAATACCTACCTAGAATGATGAGGAGAACTCAGGAGTTTCTGACTTCTCTATTTTGATTGCAACTTGCGTGCACTGAAGACAATTCGAAGCTTATAAATGTACTCATTTAATTATTGAGAGAGGATAAAGTAGATCAATTCAAAGAGATTTGAGCTATGATCCCCTCATCTCTGAGGAAACTGGTTAGTAACGCTTGCAATCTCCTATTTCGAAAAGTTTGCACTGCAAACACCGGATAAATTTTTCTGTGATTGTTGCATCCCTTTTGTTGCTGACAGAGTTTTGGATGCTCCTCTGTATCTCTGTATGTATATGCACATTTATTTTTAATTTATTTATAATATTCTATATTAATTATAGGCTTATCCAAATATTGCTTATTCGTATGTTACTGAATGAAAGCTGAAACTGCCCTTTTTCTACACCATCATAGGCATGGATGTAGGACTCAGAGGCCTTTGCTCTACCTCGAATCAAAGCCTTTTGGAAGTTGTTTGAATGGTGAGGAATTATGTAACTAGGAATTTGAGGGAGTTGAAAGGGAGTCAAAGCTGAAGAGTGATTAAACAATTTTTATTGGAAAGAAATCATGGTAAGTGGAACTACTAGAAGAAGTATTTGGAAGCTACATTCATCGCTATGATCACTTGAGTTCAGGGTGTTTTTTTGTTCCCTTTCCATCAGTCCAATGCATATGGAGGGAGAGTGCTATACTTATGAATGAATTTATTACAGGCTTAACTGCTTTATTCCTTGTATAACTGGTTAACCAATTGTCATATATATAAGAAAAGTAACTAATTTGAATTAATTTTTTATTTCGTAGTTTTTTTAAGTATAATTAATATTTTTTTATTAATAACGTTTTGATTTAACATTAAAATATAAAATATATCTATTATATTAAATTATATTTATTTTCTACTTAAAAGTTTGAAATTCTTTTGAAATTTTATTTTTTTGACAAAGAATTTCTTAATAAATACTATTTGAGAATAAATAAAATATTTTTTTTAATTCATGAATCCTTTCTTAATCACTCGGGTTAATTAAAATAATATATAACAATATTAAAGTATAATATTTTTTATATAAGACAATTTAATATTCTTAAGTTTAAGAATTATTTATATAATCGTTTTACCTAGAAAATAACTTTTTTATATGAAATTCTAAAGCGGGTCAATTCAGTGTACATGCTTTATGATAAATACTTGTATATTAGTTCTAGATATCTCTTATACCTTAACTTATAAAAAAAATTGTTTCTTTTTATAAATAAATTAAAAAAACATCACATGTACTAATCTCTTCAGTTCTAACCAATATTCAATATATAAAAGAGTATAGATCAATAATATTTTAAAAATAATAGTTTAATACAATAAAAATCTCATTATTATAATAATTTTATAATTATATTTGCAAAATATTTTTTTTCTATATATATATATTTTAGATTTTATCTTTTTTTTTTAAATTCATAAATTAAATATTAAATTTATTAATTTAATATTAAAAATAAATTAAATATTTATTAATAATAAATATATATTCACATAAATATAATAATATCATAACCCCCTGTCACATTAAATAAATTCTGCAGGCTGTAGGGATCGCACTCCGTAGCGGTAGTGATTTTATAACGGCACAAACAAACGAACAAACAAACAGAGGAATTGCCAGGAGGAGCGTAACCACATATTCCACTGCTAGTCTCACAAGTGCAGCCCTTGTTTTCCATGTAATAATCATCTAAACCCCCCCCCTTCTGTACTTCAATATTGCCCCATACTGCCATTGGAAAGGATTGGTAGGATAATCCTGAAGGGACATATCTGAAGCCAAGGCCAATCACGGATGTACACGTGCAAATCGATGGGCAGAGATAAGAGGAGGAGGTGTCACAAACAGGTGAGCCCTTGGTGGTGTGACAGGAAGTTGAGGGTGTGCATGGGAGGAGAGAGGAAGTTGTTGGGCCAAGCTGGAAAGGACTTGCCCAGTCGAGGCCTCAGTTAAGGGGATTGTTCCATGGAGGTGCATGTGGACATGTGTGTCGTGGAGGTGTAGGATATGGAGGTGATATGGTAACAACCTGTGTAAACTATGAGGAGGAGCTGGTCACCCTCAGTTGAACCAGCCATGTAAGGATGGAACCTGGGTGAGCCGCAGGCGTGGCCGCTGCCAAGAGGGTACATGACCTGCTGTATGGAACCATATGTGGTCCGGCATGGTAGGTCTTGGGCTAATGTTCGCCCGATCTAGTATGAATTGGGTGACATGGGAGAGAAAAAGGATGATGACGTTCAACAGTAGAAGATTTCCATGGAGAATTTGATGTGTCGGTTGGCGAAGGAAAAGGGCAAAGTAAAGAGGAAATTAAGCAATCGTTGTATGCTTTCGAGGATTTTTATCTTGTATGTTTTGTTCTTGAGCTGAACACCTGTATCCTAGCATGTAATGTAAAATGTGGTCCTTCCCATGGTTACTTTTGTGTCCTGAAGCCCATCCAATATTCCAATCCCAGATTGATGTCCTAGTGCAGCTATTTAAGGCAGCAGCTCGTATACAGACTTTTGGGTTGAATCTCTAAAATCCTTTTGCTAGCCATAGCACCGCGTGGTCGACATTAAGAATTTGTTTTTGTCACTGCGAGAGGCGAGAGCCGTGTTTAGCAGCAAGTAATCTACTAAACCCACTCAACCAAGGCCAGGTTCGTCCTCTGTCCAAGAGGAAGTAACCAAATTAAACCTCGTGGACCTTCACAGAGACAGGTGTGGAAGCTTACAAAGGCAGGGGAGTGGAAACCATAACAAGACTCCCACACGAAAGGCCACCTCCCGGCAGGGTTAAGTAACTTTTTTTTTTTTTTTGAAGAGGCTAAATAAGAGGAAGAACTATATGAATATGTAAATCCATAGGTAAGTCTATATGTTTGTGTTTATTAATGTAAAAACGAGGAGTGCAAGATGCTTAACAGCACCACTCAGTTAATGGGATTTGCTCTCTTTCCGAAATGGTACTTGAATGTTTCTCAAAAGCAACGTGTTATTTGTCAAAGAATTCTATGTATAAATTGGGATAACTTCAGTTAATTTATTAGAAAATCCGAAGAGCAAGGGAGACATTAGTCTCTCCTGCTATTAAAATTTAGAAAAAATAATTAATTCCCATTTATTTTTTCATTTTAAAAATATTTTTTATAAAATTTATTTTTTTATTTAAATTAATATTTTTAAATAATTTTAATATACTAATATTAAAAATAAAAAAAATATTATTTTAATGTAAAAAATATTTTAAAAAATAACTTCAATTACTTGCTAAAATATTACGACTACAGCACAAAAATTTATACGCTCATCCCCTCTCTCTGCTATCGGAGACAGAGACATGGTGATCCTTAAACCCGCCCACCATCTCTTTAGACGCCTTTTTCCCTCTCCTTTTCAAATTTCTTACCATTCATCTTCTAACTACCTTAACTGTCACATAGACTCATTTCTCTCTAACCAGACCCAAACTCTCCAAACTCTACACAAATCCCATGCTCTCATAATAACTACTGGCAATGCAAGCAATGTTTTTATATCATCAAAACTTATCTCTCTCTATGCATCTTTCAGAAAACCCCATTCATCCACCTATGTTTTTGACTCAACAAATAAAAAGGACACCTTTCTTTGGAATTCTATCATCAAATCTCACTTTTCCAATGGGAATTACTTCAAAGCTTTTGACTTTTACATCCAAATGCGGTATGATAATACCCCACCAAACCAATTTACAATTCCCATGATTGTAGCCACTTGTGCTGAGCTTTTGTGGCTTGAAGAGGGAAAATACATTCACGGGTTGGTCTCAAAATCTGGATTTTTTGCGGAAAATTCTGCGGTTGGGTCATCTTTTGTTTACATGTACGCTAAATGTGGGGTTATGGAGGATGCATCTCTTATGTTTGATGAAATTGTTGTTAGAGATGTGGTGTCTTGGACAGCACTTGTAATCGGGTATGTGCATAATGATGACAGTGAGAAGGGTTTGGAGTGTCTTTGTGAGATGCATAGAATTGGTGGGGATGGTGAGAAGGTTAATTCTAGGACACTAGAAGGTGGGTTTCAAGCTTGTGGGAATTTGGGCGCAATGATTGCAGGAAGGTGTCTCCATGGTTTAGCTGTGAAAACTGGACTTGGGTGCTCTCATGTTGTTCAATCTTCTCTTTTGTCAATGTATTCCAGGTGTGGGAATGTTGAAGAGGCTCATAAATCTTTTTGTGAAGTTGTAGATAAAGATGTTTTCTCATGGACATCAGTAATTGGTGTTTGTGCAAGATTTGGGTTTATGAATGAGTGCTTAAACCTGTTTTGGGATATGCAGGTTGATGATGTGTATCCAGATGGGATTGTTGTAAGTTGCATCCTTTTGGGTTTTGGTAATTCCATGATGGTGAGAGAGGGAAAAGCCTTTCATGGACTTATTGTAAGGAGAAACTATGTTTTGGACGATACGGTTAACAATGCTTTGTTATCCATGTATTGCAAGTTTGGAACTTTAAACCCCGCAGAGAAGCTTTTGGATGGTGTACATGGATGGAGTACAGAGTCATGGAACACTATGGTTTTTGGATATGGTAAGATGGGAATAGAAGGGAAGTGTATCGAATTATTCAGGGAGATGAGAGATCTAGGCATTGAAGCTGATTCAAACAGCTTGGTCTCTGTAATTTCTTCGTGCTCTAAATTGGGACTGATTAATCCATGTCGATCAGTTCATTGTTACATAATTAAGAATTCAGTGGATGAAGATGTCTCAATTGCCAATTCACTTATAGACATGTACGGAAAAGGTGGTAATTTGTCCATTGCATGGAAAATGTTTTGTAGGACGCAGAGAGATGTTGTCACATGGAACACCTTGATCTCATCATATACTCACAGTGGGCACCACGCAGAGGCTATCACATTATTCGATGAAATGATTTCAGAAAAATTAAACCCCAATTCAGCAACATTGGTTATAGTTCTTTCATCTTGCGGTCATCTCCCATCCTTGGAGAAAGGAAAAATGGTTCACCAATATATCAAGGAAGGAGGATTTGAGCTCAATGTTTCTCTTGGTACTGCATTGGTTGATATGTATGCAAAATGTGGTCATCTTGAACAATCAAGAGAATTGTTCAATTCAATGAAGGAGAAAGATGTCATTTCTTGGAATGTAATGATCTCAGGTTATGGTCTGCATGGAGATGCAAATTCTGCAATGGAGGTTTTCCAACAAATGGAGCAATCAAATGTTAAACCGAATGCAATTACCTTTCTATCACTCCTCTCAGCTTGCACTCATGCAGGATATGTTGATGAAGGGAAGCAACTGTTTGATAGAATGCAATATTATTCTATAAAACCCAATCTAAAGCATTTTGCTTGTATGGCAGATATTCTTGGAAGATCAGGTAATCTACAAGAAGCTGAAGATCTGGTTCAGTCAATGCCAATTTGTCCTGATGCAGGTGTTTGGGGAACTTTGTTAAGTGCTTGTAAAATTCATAATGAAATTGAGATAGGAATAAGGGTGGCAACGTGTGCTATTGAATCTGACCCAGAAAATGATGGGTACTATATAATGCTTTCCAACATGTATGGTTCTATGGGAAAGTGGGATGAGGCTGAAAGAGCAAGGGAATTGATGAAGGAAAGGGGAGTAGGGAAGAGAGCTGGTTGGAGTGCAGTGTAGCTTAGAGGGAATGTCATTTGTTATTGTTGGCATATCTCCATTGAACCTTAAACTCATTTAAGTATACGAGGAGTTTTGCAGGCTACCTTAAATGTGACATTTTCTGACATGAAAAGAGCTCTGTATACAGCTTGTTAGGGCCAAGAATTGATGGTCATAACTAGAATTGCAAGAACGCATCTTGCGGATAATCTTGTTCATCACAGTGGGTTGCAGCCTTCTATCATTTTCCATGGCGTTTGGGTGTTGTCAATACGAAGTACTTAAGCAGACTCATCATCATAAAACCTATCGAACACTTTTTGGGGCAATAATTGTCAGTTTGACAAGTTCAAACACTGCCTGGCGTTTCTGACTAACAAAACCGGGGTTGTAATCAGTGACAATAAGAAATCCGTGGATGTTAAATTCTAACCTCTGTGAGGACGTTTTGTCAGATTGCTCTGGAATAGGTGCCATCTTTTACGTTCTAGTCCTGGAGTATGTGCTGCTATCTTCTGGAAGATGTTGTCACTGACAGGTTTTCAACTAGTCTTGCAGCTCTATGCCTTAATTCTTCTTTCTCCACTTGCAAATTTTACGCTTCATATGATTTTCAATTTGTAATTGATATTGCAGTGGTACTTGGAGGAGAGCGATGGTATTGTGGAGGGAAGGCATCTTTTGCTAGCCTGTGAGAGTTACCATGCACTACGTTCATTCGCCATCTGGAGTTGGTGCTGTGTAATAAATAACGTCAGCTTTTCTTTAGTCATGATATAATTAGATGGTCTAATTTGTCAGAATATATTACCTTCTTGTGCATCTACTCTTTTGGTTTCTCCAAGTCGATGACAATCATTCTCTAATATCATGAAGGATGTTTTCTTGCTATTATAGGAATCCACTACCAAGTATTTATGAGAAAGGTTTGACACTTCATTACTATAGCGTTTTTGCTATTTTCTGCATCTTTTATTTGCAAATACGTACTGTGAATTCGATTAAAAAAAAAAATCCCTTATCTGCATTTACTTAATTATATGATTAAAAAATTGGGCCCGTTCACCAAAAAATGAAGTTCGCCATGATACTGTGAGTTTGCAAGGGTATGATGCGACTGAATTCGCTATCCCATGAATCAAAAACTGATCTCGCACTTCAATCCACCGTATCATCAATGGAGGCCTCTACCTTCCGACCAGTGACCAATTTTTTCAGAAGACTTCAGCAACCAATTTTTAATAAGTTGTTTTAGCATTTTTTAATCCAAAAGGGATCACTTTATAACAGTACATGATGAAATGCTTTCTCATTTTAACTTTATTTTTCATCTTAATTTAGTGATATTTGAAAAACAAATCTAAAACACTCAACATATGATAATCTATCGTTGAATCCATAAGTTGATTAATTTTCATGAGGGGTAACTATCATTCAAACAAGCTTTATTTAGGGTGGTAAAGTCTACACGTTTTCTCCACTTTCCATTTGCTTTCTTCTCGAGCATCACATTGGCAAACACTTCGGATACATTTTCTCCCAGGTTTCAGCAGTAAAAAATGGTTAAATCTGCTACTCCATGGACGAACTTGATTAAGGAACCATGTAAATCTGTTTGTTAACAAGGCATGTCCATGGAGCAATGAATTTCACTATATTGAAGGAATGATACAATCACTCACCAGAACCTCAATAAAAAATCAAGACAAAGATCTCTATCTATTTCCTCTCTTGCAAGTTGCTCACTTCTAGCGCACTCAATTAATCTCACTCTCCCTTAATTTTTTCAATAATGGAGGGAGCCTCCTATTTACAGGGACTAAATGGTGCCATCATGTATGAAGTTGGAGGTTTGGAGCTGGAGAGTTAAAGAGATGGTTAGAGACTGGAAGTTGGTGCTTAGAGGTCAGCATGGTTATGGAGACAGAGGATGAGGGAAATCTAGACAAATTGCCATAAATTTCTAACCTTGAGAGATTTTTCCTCCTAGTATTCACTCAATGATGCCTTCAATGCGTCATATGATGCCATGCACCTCAAGGGTACTTAACACCGAGTGATATTGATGTTCAAGCAATATTGAAACTTGATTCCTTAAATAATTTTTGTGAGCATGTTAACCATATTATTTGTAGCACCAATTTTTTGTAGTATAATATCCCTTTCTTCCCTTTAAGATACCTTTATTGAAGATTTTTATCGCTACCATATATTTTGCCTTAGTAGTTGACAAAGATATTATTGATTATAGTGTTAGCCTTTAACTCAGAAGTCCTCTAATAAGTGTAAATATAATCTTATAATGAAACAACACTCGTCCAAGCTATTTGTATAGTTTGAGTTTACATAACTAACTAAATTACATTTGATTCTATCTTTTAAACTTTAAATTAATATCAATTGTGTCATGAATGTATCATATGATCTATTTTGTTACTTGCTAGTAACCCTTTCTTAGATCATATATATTCCTGCTCATCATATTAAAAGCATGTGAAATTTTAGTCTTGGATACATTAATGTACTAATTGCATTTGTGTGCAAAATTTAAGCAATATGTTTATGCTTATCCTCCGTCTCTGAAGACAATGAAGCAATGAGTTTAAAATAAAGGGTTAAATATGTACTTACAAGCTTGGTCTTGCCATTTACATCAATTCTCTGCATAACTTTTTTCAAGTAATGAGTTTTTGTCAAACAAATTGTGCCTTTTTTTTTTGTCTCTTTAAATCTTCATGCTAAAAATCTTTTTAGCTTCTTCAAGGTCTTTCATAAACTCATTCTTTCATTCTTTAATTGACCTTTTAGTTAATTAATCTTCACATTTGTTTTTAAATACAATTGACATATCATCCATATATAAGAGCAAATAGATGAAAAAATCATTAAAAATCTTACAAAAATATACACAATGGTTAAATTGACTTTATATGCATCTGTGTTTTGCCATGAACTTGTTAAACATATATGCCACTAGCATAAAGATTATAAATCCATACAATTACCTTTTTTAGTTTACAAGCCTAATTTTTTTTCTTGGTGACTTTGAAACCATGTGATTGGGACATAAAAGTTTCTTCTTTTAAATCTCTATGTAAGAAGGCAATTTCACATCAAGTTAAGCTAAACTCAAGATCAAATTGTGCAATCAAAGCTAACATAATATGGATTCATGAATGATTAAAAATCAGGGAGAATACCTTGTCATAATTTATCCTTTATTTTTTAGAACAACCTTTTATCATAAATCTTATCTTGGATCGAATGTTATTTTTTTCAAGATTACCTTTCTTATTGGAATAGACCTATTTGTAACCAACTACCTTTATTCCTTAAAGAAGTTATATTAAATTCCAAGTCTGATTATTGTTAAGATATTTCATCTCTTATCCATTGTCTTTTTTTATTTTGTACTTTTTGTACTATTTCTTTGTAGGTATATAGGATTTCATCATCAATCATAAAACATCTGAAGGCTACCATATTACAATATTGAGTAAGTTTCTTAACAATCCTTTTTAGTTTACTTGTTGTCATGAATTCTTGTTGTTATGTGGTTACTAAAGTTATAACATCCTTTTCATGTGAACTTTCATATAGATCTTTTTCTGCAAGAAAATTGATTGTTTGAATAATCTTTATAAGAATGAGTAAAGTTTCAAACTTTATGCATCATTTTGTTGTTTCTCACTCTCTATGATTTTTTTTTGTTGCAACATGCTAGACTCATAAAAAATGACATATCTACTCATTGTCATTTTTTTTGATTCAGAATACTAAAATCTATAACTTTTTATTATCTAATAAAACTCAAGAATATAGTTTTTTTGGCTCTATAATCTAGCATAAAATCAATAATATGATAATATATAGAGCATATAAATACATGTATTGATTCATAATCAGTAGTAAGAGAGTTTGGCCATACTTCCGAGGGAGTTTTTCCATTTAAGGTTATTGAATGTAATTGATTGGAAATATAATAAGCATTGCTTAATGCCTCACCATAAAATGCTTTTCTTAGTCATGAATATGGTAGTATAAGTCAAACTTTCATTACCAATATGCAGTTCATGTGTTCTACGACTCCATTTTGTTAAAATGTTTTGTGAATAATGAAATATTACTTGATCCTTTTCTTTTTGAAAACTTTAAAGAAAGAATTTAAAGTGTATTCACCATCATTGTCTGTTTGAAAAACCTTTCTTCTAATTTAAATCTCCATCATTTTCTTATATTTCAAAAAAATATCAAGGGTGTCATCTTTATATTTCATCATGTACAACCATACTTGTCATGAGAAAGCACTAATAAAAGTAACAAGCCACTAATTACCTCCAATAGATTTATTATTTGAAGGTCCCATATACATTTGTGTGAACATAGTTTAAAATATATTTTGTGTTGTGTACAACGATGCCGAACTTGATCCTTGTCTATTTTTCAAGAACATAATGCCTGCAAGACCCATGGTTTCTAGTTTTACGCTTTTTAATAGACCTTGTTTGATTAACCCTTGCAAAGCCTTTTCACTAGCTTAGCCTAAACGTATATGCTAAAGAATGGAATCATCTATTTCATCATCTTTTAAGCTCTTTAAGATGACAGCTCTATTAGTGATTTTTCCCTAATGCTCACTTATTTTTACTATTAACTCTATTTATAACATATCTTTGAGTTAAAATAAGGTACCGACCTTTTTTTTCTTTATTGTATTTCGTTATAGTTAATCATGCATCTCTAGAGAAATCACATTTCTATCATATCATTGAACATGAAGAACTCAATCATCCATTTGTCATTAACTTTATAAACTACCATTGTTGCACTACAAACTATAACATGTACAATAATAATATCGTGCGAATAATACTTTCATTAAGTAAGTTAGCATGAAAAGTTAGAGGGGTCACTAATAGTCCCATTTAAAACCTAATCTCTTTAAATAAAGTTTCATATACCATATTTATTTATCATATTATTTTTCAAAATATGTAATGAATATCATTTATATGAACAATATCATTGTTCAAAAATAACATTAACTTACTAGGTGTGCTGCGACTATTCTTAATTCTTTCATTGCATACTTGGTTATGAAGTCTCATTTTTTACTCTATCATAAATAATTTGAACATTCTAGGTATTTATAGTTTGATTTATTTATATATGGTGAGACTGCCAATATTACCAATTCATTAGGATTGGTCTTTTATAATTTTTCACTTTACACCCTGATCTTCCACATTCCATATAATTAGATGTATAGAATATCCTAATTTTACCTTTTTCTTGAGGCTTCGAGTCATGCTAAACTCTTTTTAATAAGGCTGACTTATCACGTAACAATTCAACACATATATTGGGCCAATATGTGCAACTTTTTCTTTTTAATCACCATCACTTACCAAGATAATTACCAAATGCTATATTTCCTAGACAATTCATGTCATTATATTACCTATATATCAACAAATAGACCATATTAATGCATCCAAAACAATTAAATTATTGAAAAGTAAGTATGAAATCAACCAAATCACATTTTAAATGGTTCTAATTTCATCAACAAAGTCTTGGCCTAATAAATGGTTCATTGACATGACAAAAAAATTGATATCTTCTCCCAAGTGCAGGAGTGTCGAAATAATAAATAACCCGGCAAGACCAGAGTCGAACCACAAGGAGGTTACTGTACAAAATATAAATAACAATAATAACAATAATAGTAATAACAACAACAACAACAATAATAGTAATAGTAGTAGTAGTAGTAATAGTATTAATAATAATAATAATAACAATAATAAAGGAGAAGGAGAAGATGAGAACTTTGAGATGAAATATTAAAGCAAGGATTAAACAATGATAATAACAAATGTCAAGGTTAGAGGTTCCACTAATGGTATGTCAAACAAGTATAGTATAAACTCTTATTATTCAATTGGAAACCACACACAAAGGAGGTTCCAATCATATTATAAATTGTTAACATGATTACATTAGTCATCTTATTCAATTAATGCTAATACTTGTAAATTTCGTCAAGCATTCATGATTATAACTTATGTTAACAACAAATCAAGTTCCTTTCATAGCTCAGGTGTCGGTTATACCATACAGTATGGGCTATGAAAGTGCCAAGCATTTGTTGTACCAATTGTTATACAACATAAATCAAGATTAATCATTTAACAAGCAAAGTATTAAAGAGTGAACAAGATAACAAATATAAAACATGTTAGTATTAAACATTAAAGTCCATATTAAGTTTATACCATACTTATTCTTACACCATTAGTGTAACCTTTTCACCTTGACATAATTAACTTAGCTAGACATAATGGAAGAAAGAAAAATAGATAAACAAAATAAGAACATAAAAGTTAACTAAGGAAAGGAAAGGAAATGAAAGGCATAAACTTGATATTAATGAAAACAAAGCATAAAGAATACAAAGAGAGAAAACAAGAGCATGATCTTGATCTGGACACCAAGATGCCTAAATGCATGGCAAATGCCTTCTTTTATAGGCCAAAATTGGGAACTATTGATTTGATGACTAATTGATGAGTAGATGGCTAACCCTTGACTTGGTGGCAATTCTTATCTTCTCTTGTCTGCCCAAACCGTCATTGATGAAGTCAAAATTAGAGCCACTTGAAACAAGAAAGTTTTAGGCAATTGTCTTAGCTTTCTTGTGTAAAAAATTCAGCTCATTTCGACTTCTAGAACTCCAGATATGGCCAAAATATTGAACAATGCTCGGGCTGGAGGACAAATTGGGGCTTTTTTGTTGTTGCAATAATTTAAACTTGAAAATGACCTTTTTAGATCTTGGGCTCCATATGAAAGTTGTAGGCCTATGTCTTACCTTTCCATCCATATAAAGTAGACCTAAATCTGAGATCTATAGCTCCAGATATGACCCAATTACCGAACAGTGTTCCGGTTTGGATTGCACCGACATCTCTTTTCTAAGTTTGATCATCTCTTTGCCTTTGCAATTGAAGTTCTTAAAGTTATCAATCAATCTTTTTATTTATGTGATAAGACTGCATTTAAAATGGACATTTACCACAAATTAAAGATATCTTATATTATTAGATAGATTATTATAAAACGTATTTTAATTAAGGAGTTATTGATACTTTAAGTGCAAAATGATGATATAAAACCATGATAAAAATGTACTTTTGAGTACTAATCATTCATATTAATTTATATATTCAGTTATATATAAGATCGATTACATTGAATCCCTACTTGCAATTGAGACTCAACTCAATTCATATGCAACTTGATGATTTATAACTCAATGGCATGACCATGTTGATATGATGATGATTGGTTACTTGCATGAAATGATGACATGCTATTTTATTCAACATGGCTTCTATCGGCAAATTTTTAATAGCATCATTTTAGCTGCAATTTGCATAAAATTTTCATGCTGCTATTGTTTTTAAAATGGTATGTTTAAAACATAATTGAGTTAACTTTAATTTTTTTATAAAAATCAAACACATATGATTTTATCAAACAACTATGATAAAATAATTTTTTTTTTAAAAAAAACTCTCATATTATAACCACAACTAATTCAATTTTAAATATCTTAAAATGATTTTGTAAATGGACCTACGTGCATTTCTATATTTATTTTCTTGTAAAAGCATAAAAAATATTTTAAAACTGTTATATATTTATATTTTTTAACTAAATATGATTTTTTTATATTTATTTGTTATGTTGTGAAATTCTAATTATACATAACATGGTTATTGATTAGGTATTCTTACAGCAGAGATTAAATTAATTCTAACTTAAATCTTAATATCTTAGTCAAACCGTGGGAAAATTAAGATTTAAGTTAGAATTCATTTAAATAAAAATGTTTCCCGATATGCAACAACTTCGCAAGTGCACTCCGAAAAGTTTGGAATAAAAAAAAAAGAAGAAGTAAAAACTCCATTTATTTATTTTTATAATAGGAAGAGTACAGAGGAGCACATGACCACAGAGACTTGGGTTTTAGACAGTATCAAAGAAAAGGAATCTAAGACATAAGATGAAACGAATAATATTGAACGGCAGAGATGTAGGGTACAAAAAGACAACTAGTGAGGCAAAATCACCTAATAATAAGCCGATTTAAATTAGATTTTCCTTTTCTCCAATGAGAAACCTCTAGCCTCATCCTCCTTTTACTTGCGCTTCCTTCTACTCCTGCCTGCCACCAAAACCTTTCCCTCTTTCTACCTCTGTATGAGCGTGAGAGAGAAGCAGCTAAGCAGGCAAGCTACTGAGACTTGAAAAGAGAAAAGAAGAAAAAGAATACACAGAGAAGGTTCCTTTTATATAGGGCGCTTTGCTTTCTCTTTGACTGCCCTACTTTTGTCGGACTTCTTATATATAGCTAGAAATATACTTTTTTTTTTGTTTTTTTATTAATGGTTATGTTTTATCATTTAGGTGATGCTGTTATTGAATATAGGGTCCTTTTATTTTGTTATTGGGTCACTGGAAACTTTGTTATTTCACATGAATACCAAATTGCAAATTGCTTCTCTTTTGGTCTCCTATTTTGAGGTGTTTTTACTGTTGTTGTTGGGATTGGAACCCTAGCTGTACATGTAATTTTGTGTTGTTTGGTTGGCATTTTGAATGTTTTTACTGAATTTGAAAGCTAAAAGTTCCATTCTTAGTTCTGAGAAACAAAGAGAAGCTCTTCTAAATTGTTGCCAAACACAAAGGGAGTAACTTATAACGAATGGAATAGAGCCCCATAAACAGATGTGTTAAAAAATGGTTAATTTTTCTTTTGCTAATTTCCTGTTGTCTTGATGTCCTGCATTGTTACCCTTATGCGGGCATGGGATGGAAGTGTTAATCAGTAAGGTTTTAGCAGGAGTGTCAACCACAAGTCGTGTGAAACTCTTCCTGTTGTTGAGTGAAACTTCTGGTGGTTTCCTGTTATGTCTTAGTGGTTTTGATACAAGCATTTGTCATTAGGTTCCCAGCAAGGTTCTATGCTGATGACATAGAAACCTATGACCAGTGATTGGTTTCACTGCAAGAAATGGTTTTCTGATTATGTTTTTTTTTTTTCCTATTAAATCTGCACATGGCATCTCTTGCCTTATATATATCAGTTGGTCATTTGTTTTTTGGGAAAATATGAGCAAAACCCTGTCCATTGTGTACATTTTATGCAGTAATTTGTTCGATTCACTCTGGATTTTATTGTATATGGTAAACTAAACCTCAAAGCTTTATACTTTTTTCAGCTTGAAGAAGGGCATCGGGCATAAACTAGCTGATAAGGTCTTTTCTATTGCTGAAATCTATTTAGATGGCAATTATGCCTTGTGGAAGCACATCAATTGCTCAATGGGGTATTCGCCCTGAGTTTATGATAAGATCCTATATGCCAAAAAGGGCAATGAAATCTCGAAATGGGTGAGCATATCTATTTAACCTCTCTCTCTCACACACAAACACGCGCGCGCGCGCACTAGATTATACATATATATTTGTCGGTCCCTTTGGGCCACCACAACTTGTTCCTAACTGCTTCGAACTAGCCATGCCAGCTCATGCTTACTCTTGGATCAGCAAGAGCTCACTTTGTTTTACATGGATACATGCAGATAGCTAAAAGTAGTAGTATAGAAATTTGCCAGTGGTCAGGCCATAATATTAAGCACTGTAGCATGTCCTTGATTGCAGAAAGCAAATTCTGTTGACATGCTCTGTAGTGACATTTTTACCTTTTTGGACTGACAAAAATCATGATCTCTTCTTCACTTGAGGATCCTGATAGCCTAATATCATGAATGGTTCTTCAAGTCCATAGGTCTTCTACAAAGGCAAACAGAATTCATGTCCAAATAAAGTGAATTTATTGGTGATTTTTTTTTTAGAATGCTGCTTTCAAAATGATCACGTAGACAATACTAGTATTTACCAACACAAAAAGAAGGGCAGGACAAGGTCCTTTTACAAGTCGAGGAGGAAAGCACATGTTTACTATGAAGAATGGGTCCCCTTACATGGTTTTGTTTGTCCCTCTTCTGAAGCTAGAATCAAATGAATAACCTTATTCTGTTTGCTTATGAGATCAACCCTGATGTGTTTTTTTTAAATGGACAATTTGACACAATTTGGTGCTCCTTGAGGCCCCTGGAGGTTAACATTTCTTTTATCTAAAGATGAAATTCGATGCTCTTTCACCTGGTATGGGTCCAAGCATTAGGTGCTTTTCTACTTGTAGGCAGCCATATAACTGAAAGCTGTTTTAAGTTATTATCCTAGGATAGTTCCTTTCAAAATTAGTTATATGGCAGTTGAAGGAGTTCAACTATTTTTTTGGGCATTAGCATTGTATAACAACAGTTTATTGTTATTGGTATCATGATTTTTGTGTCATGTGTTGCCACATGATTTATTAGCATTTTGTAGCATGGCGTTTTCATCCGATCATGTGCTATAATGAGTTCTCATAATTATTTTGTACAGATAGAAGGATAATTGACTGTATTTAAAACCATCTTGCAGTATTAACACCATGATGAGCTACTTGGCGGCACCAAGCTCAAGCTTGTTCTCACGGAATTCCTTCCCTGTGTTATCTTATACAGGGACTTCTCAAACTTCAAATCAGTGTAGGGGAGCACGGCTTGTAGTGAGAGCGGATAGTGTGAGTCTAAACTATGGTTTTATTTTTTTCTCAATGATGACATTGGTGGCAGCATTGACTCTCTTTTTTTGCTTATTAAGTTCTTAAATGTTTGCTTGACTTAGAACTATAACATTTTTCTCATTTGCAGGATTACTATTCTGTTCTTGGAGTGTCAAAAAATGCAAGTAAATCTGAAATTAAAAGCGGTATGTACATGGTACACCTACTATCCTTCGTTTATTGAAGCCTAATCCCATTTCAGCAATGACTTTTTTGTGTAGGAGGCCTAATGGCACTGAAAAGTAATGTTTTGCTTGCCCCATCTTCAGAACTTTATTAATATTGCCTCTGCCATTCTACTTATCTCATTTTATGTTCTTGAGCAATATGCTTGAATGGTTGTACGACATCCTAATACTCATGCCTGTTGATATCCAATAGAGGATAAAATTCATCCTGTCTATCTGGCAATTGACAGAATTACTATTCTGTGATTAATGTTGGTATGGTATATCTTAATTGTACAAGTGTTAATCTGCTATGACAATCTAAGACTGACGATACAGTAGCCCTGGAAATTTTGTAGAATTTCATAAAATATTGCCTTTTTGGATCGCATAATGTACACTTAAAAGTGCCAATCTTAATACTGCTGTAAGCTTCTTCATGAAGCCTTACATTACTGGAGGGAGTATTTGTGTATTTCAACGAAAGCTGTTAAAAGAGAGTATTAGATGCTATTAACATAAAATTCATGCCTGACTTCCAATCTATAGAACAGTAGAGCAGCAGGTTTGCTGTTGCTGCTTCAAATTGTCAAGTGGAGGGCTAATGCTGTTGCTAGATTCTGATTTTAAGGATCTTTTAGGTGAATGGAGGAAGCTGGGGTCTTCAAATTGGTGTAAAAATCCAGCTCTTGTTGCTGATTCATTGTTACAAATCGAGAACTTGGGTTCATGAATATTTGAACTGTGGCTGGAACTAGAAGAATTGGGGTTGTTCCAATAGGGGTTATTAGGTGGTTAAGTTCTTAGAAAATAGTGTAGTGGGAGGTTGTGATTAAGCAAGAAATACTGCACCATGCACTGAGCTTGTCATCTGTGCATGTTGACCGTTGCTCATTTGTCTCAATAAGGGCAGTGATAAGTGGGACAAGTACTTGAGATCAGTAGGCAGCCTTTTAAAAAGGATTTTGGCTTTTCATGGGTAATATGTTTTTAGGTTTAAAGCATGCCTCAAAAGATGGTAAATAATTGTTTCTATGTACTGCCAGCCAATTGCAGGGTGGCAATTTTTTTTTTTTTTTAAATGATGAAATTGACTGGAAATAGTTGAGAAACAAAGAAAACTTTTAGGGATATACGCCTGAAAATACGAGCAATCACATATAAGGTCCTGGTGGGCAATCCTTGAATAACATATGCATCAGTACTGCAATCTATGACCTAAAAAAATTGAACTGCCAAAGTACTCTCATCTTTGGAATTGATATGTTAATCTGAACAATAATAAAAAGAAAGCTCAACATTAACTAGAAAAGATTATGCCACAAACACCCAGTTTCAAATTTATGTTACGATGATCTAGTGCACTTAGTTGTTCTTCAAGGCTGATGTTTCAGCTTTCCTTCTTCTTTAGATACATTTTGGTGCTTTTTGGAGAACTTGGTAACCTTAATTACCTGGCTGTGCACTGGAGGAACAAAAACTGCTCTAGCAACCTTATGTGTTTCATTTCCTTTCTCAAAGCCTTTATGTAGAGAACCATTAATGCCCGTTGCTGTTCATGTTGCCTATGAAATAAGTTTGCATTTGTATTTTTGTGCTCACTGAATTTTTTGTGGTGGATTTATTGGTATCTTGATTGTGGTTGGTATGTTATACTGTTTTTCTGTCATGATTAGTGGTACTCCTATATCGATCATGAATAACCAAATGGGTTGACTTTGGTTGATCTTGAAAAATGTCTTCATCTGGATGAAGTAGGGAAATCAAGCACTGTAATGGACTGATTTTTTTTATCTACAGAATAAATAAATAAGAGATTTTGTTGAGTAGGAATATCTACTTCTGGAATTTCTGCGAAGGCTGGGTTTATCTACATTAATTGATAAGGTCACTTGTCTTGATAGGGCAATTCTTCGAGTTATTTCAGGAATGAACTTGTATGCTTGCCACAGAACAAATTTATTCAGTTTATTACTGCTTTTAGCATAGCTACCATTGTTCTTTTATAAAATATGTTCTGACCTTTTTTATTCCTAATGCGTTTCAGCTTATCGGAAGCTTGCTAGGAGTTACCATCCAGATGTGAACAAGTAAGCTGCTTTTTTTTTACAACTTTGATTTATGGGAACTGTGTATCATATATTCTGCTTGTTAAGCTTTAGGACTAGTTCTGGGTGGTTTCCCTTTCCTTCTTTTAGAGACTGCCCCATATGTTTGTAATTTGTATGGTAATGTATGGTGATATGGACAAGCCTTCAGTGAAGGCATGAACAGACTTCTTGGATTGTGTGAGTTAACATGTGCTTAATTGCTAGGTCATGCCTGCTACATGATCAGGAGAAGCACTTTGTATTGGACTAATCAAAGCTATAAAATCCATTGATTTTAAGAGATTGGGTAAACGGTAATTTAATGTTCCAAGTCTCCTACTGGTCAAGCCATGTTTTAGAATTAGCACAAACACTTGAAAATTGGAGAAATCAATTGTGCTCTTCAGTGTAAAGTCAAGTGCCCTCGGCAGCATGAAGAGAGCTATAGCTTCCATATTTCAGTTCCATTTAATACTGAGAAATGAGGGCAGCAAATGAATTTTTTGTCAACTTAGAACACTGGCAATCATTTGTTATGCTTCTTCCATTATTTTGTAGCTACTAATATAGAAAGCCCTCACCCATTTGAACCTTGAATGCCATCTTAAGGCAGCAGCTTTTTCTCTAATTTCCTATTTCATGTTGCCTTTTAAGTTCCCTACTGATATGATGAGGTCAATATGGACAGTTATCAATGTGTTTTGATTGAGAATTTGTATGACTTTGGACAAAATTTGGTTACTGGCATTTCATATCGATTATGCATGAGAACTAGAGGATTTTGATTTGGAGAGTGGTGATAGGAGCTGGCTCTGAAGTTCAATATCCTGCTTAGAGGATTTAAATATCAAATATGGAGGTTAATTTCAAACTCTAACATTCCATAAATTCTAAATAAAGGATCTTCACCATCAATGATCAATGTTGTTATCAAAGAATAGGAAGATAATGCTGTGTTCTATCCTAATTTAATACGGAAGCAACCAATTTTGGGGTCTCGTAATTATTTATATTAAGTTTCATCTTCACGTAACAAATTTAATTTCCAGACTTGTTTGATAATATTGAATTTCTGTGCTGCAGAAAACCTGATGCAGAGCAGAAGTTTAAGGAAATTAGCAATGCGTATGAGGTAAAAGCGCAGTTTTTTTGTCTATGATTTGAGTTGTGATTTTGTGTTCCATGTTCTTAAGTAGTTGATTTGATCATAAACTTGTCTTGCAGGTATTATCAGATGATGAAAAGCGATCTTTATATGACAGGTATGGAGAGGCTGGACTTAAAGGTGCTGGCATAGACATGGGAGTAAGTTTCTAATGAAAATTATGAAAAAGTCACTTGTTTTAAAGGACTTAAAGGTATTATCCCGTCCATATTTTTTGCCTCACCCACTATTTTCTCATAACAGGACTTCAGCAATCCTTTCGATTTGTTTGAGTCACTATTTGAGGGCATGGGGGGCATGGGTGGCATGGGAGGCAGAGCTTCTCGAAATAGAGCAGTTGATGGCCAGGATGAATATTACAATCTTGTCTTAACTTTTAAGGAAGCAGTTTTTGGGGTTGAAAAAGAAATTGAGATAACCCGACTAGAGAGCTGTGGGACTTGTGATGGTTCTGGTGCCAAACCTGGCACAAAGCCATCTAAATGTAGTACTTGTGGTGGACAAGGCCAAGTTGTTTCATCAACAAGGACTCCTTTAGGTGTTTTCCAGCAGGTTATGACCTGCTCTTCATGTGGTGGGACCGGGGAAACATTTAGCCCTTGCAACACCTGTTCTGGGGATGGACGGGTAAGGCGGACAAAGCGTATCAGTTTGAAAGTTCCGGCTGGTGTGGACTCTGGTAGCCGTTTGAGGGTCCGATCTGAAGGTAATGCTGGAAGGAGAGGTGGATCACCTGGTGACCTCTTTGTCTCTATTGAAGTCATGCCAGACCGTGTGCTAAAACGTGATGACACCAACATCTTATACACGTGCAAGGTATCATACATAGATGCAATTTTGGGTACCACTATTAAGGTTCCAACAGTGGATGGCATGGTTGAGTTGAAGATCCCAGCTGGAACTCAGCCAAACACAACTCTTGTAATGGCCAAGAAGGGAGTCCCTGTGCTAAGCAAAAGCAACATGAGGGGTGATCAGTTGGTCCGGGTACAAGTTGAAATTCCAAAAAGATTGAGCAGTGAAGAAAAAAAGCTTATCGAGGAGCTTGCAGACCTAAGCAAGGGCAAAACAGCAACCAGCAGAAGATAGTTGCCTAGACACTGTTCTCTATTCGCAACATGTTGCCTTTTTGTTGGTGCAAAATTTTGATAACAATGTTAGATGTTTGGGGAGGGGGGGTGCAGTTCTCCATCATTTGAACTGTGAAAGGAGTAAACAGGTGTTTGCAGTGGTAGGTAAAGTCATTGTGATAATCTTGTCCCATATAGATTATAGCTTCAAAAGGAGCAGATAAAATAGGAGATGGAACATGTAGACTTCCTGTTATTCGATTTTTTTCCTCTGAATTTCGTTTTTTTTTTTTTCGTTGAACAGGTAGGTCACTTGCTTATTAATTATTCTTTGGGATAATAGCTAAAACATGTGCAACAACCTTACCTTTTGTGCTGATATTTTGAGCTGTGAGGTTTGAACAGCCTCATGAGAAGCCTTTCAAACAAGAAAAGAATTCACTTTTCTTCTTTTTTCCTTTAGTTTTTTTTACTGTAACTCGTTTAGCATTTGATAGATGGTGCATATGGTCAGTCAATGCACGGATTACTGTCTGTCTAATCCCCTTTCGCCTTTGTTTTCTTGCGTAAAATGCAGGCAGGTAAACTTTCTTGGCAGGTTATATTTGTTTTCATAGCCTCCGGGCAAATGTGGAGGCATATCCACTCCTTCGTACTTTGGGATGCCTCCGCTGGTATGGTAATATAAATATATAGTTGCCATCGACATAGAAGTTTAGAAAAATTTAGGGACTTTTTTGGATCTATTTATAGGTTCCTCATATTTTTTTTTAATAATTTAGTATTGAGTTGTAAATTTATTTTATGAAATATATCTCTATTTTTTAAAAATATATATAAAAATATATGTTTTGTTTTTAATTCAAATCTTACTAGTTTATATATTAATATTAAAGTCAATAATATTCATATGCATTAATGTTAAAATTAAAAATATCCTTGATGTTTGCTAATATTATAGTTAGGAATATTAATAATAAGATTGAGATTTATTTTGAATTCCTGATGTTAATATCATACTTTTTTGTTACATAATATTTATTAGTATTAGAGTTCAAAATATTTATACTTAAATATTTACTAACAACAACATTAAAAAGACTATAAAAAATAATATAAAAAAAATTATTAGTAATTTAAAATAGAAATAGTAATACAATTCATATAAAATACTGAAATGATAATAATATTTATAAATTTATTCCTTAAATCAAATTATTTCTTCTTTAAAAATAGGATATATATACACTATAAATTATTAAACATCATCCCCATTGGCGGAGCTACAACAAAAAATAAAAGGGCAAGATGCATCCACCTTACTTGTGTGGTGATGTGGTGGTCTGGTAGGGCTTGAACTCAAACAATGAGTTAGGAGACCGGAGATCTTTTCCTGGCGAGATGAAATTGTATCTCTGCATTGCAGATTCAGAGGCTCTAAAATGATGTTACCATAAATTTTGCAGAAATTCTTTCATAACTATGCGGATCAATCTCATGGTTCTCGAACCATTTCGAGGGCTTAATTTGCCACGGATGGACTCACACGTGTTATATAGTGCTTGGTATTGTTAAAAAGGAAAAACAAAACGCTGGGGTGAGAGAGGCTCGAACTCTCGACCTCAGGATAACTCAGAAGCTATGAGACCTACGCGCTAGCCAACTGCGCCACCACCCCTTGCATGGAACGTGTAGGAACATATATTATAGAAATATATTCTACGACGACTCCATGTAAAAAATAAAAATAAGGGAGCTAATGAAACAAAAGGGTATATAATATTGTTTCAGCTCTTTTATTAAAATGCTTTTCAAATTATTTTTTTGTATAAAAAATTCATATATTTTAGATAGTTTTGATAAGTTAATATCAAAAATAAAAATATTATTATAATATATTTTTAATTAAAAAATATTTTAAGAAAAACACCCGAGAGAAATTGTAAAAGACATTGATCCTTCCTATTTTAATCAATCATGAACTGCTGACCATTTAACAAGGGGAATATCTCTAATCAAAATTAGCAAATAAAGTTGGATAAATAGTCTGAACCTTCTCAAAATCCCAAGAATGATCAGTAGAAATAATGTTAGGATCAATCTGATCCACTTATCTACTTAAGAGGATGATCACAAACCCCCTGGTTATATCAAAGGAAAACAGATTTACCATGCATGATAAACAAGAGCCCAACTCAGTTCTGTACGTGAATTATGGCAGCATCAAGGGTCAAGGAGTGTAAAAAGCTAAGGTGGGCTGTAGCCCAAGTTAAAAAAAAATTATTAAAAAACTTAATACTCTCCATGCATAACCTTTAAATTATCTTTGTAAAGGAAATTAAGAGTCGCTTGAACCGCTTGCTTTCTGCCTGCGTTGATGATATGGTAATGGCCACTGTCAAGAAGGGGAAGCCTG
The DNA here is from genome assembly GCA_015708895.1 of Populus ilicifolia. Classification (NCBI taxonomy): domain Eukaryota; kingdom Viridiplantae; phylum Streptophyta; class Magnoliopsida; order Malpighiales; family Salicaceae; genus Populus; species Populus ilicifolia. Next base: position 1,309,962 of record SRLM01000046.1, read on the forward strand.
ATCTCAGGAAAAAGGTTATGCTTGCTGTTATTGTTAGGCACGTAAGCCTTGGCGTGAAAAGGATGGTGTATTCATGTATTTTGAAGATAATGTTGGTGTCATTATGAATCCCAAAAAAGAAATGAAAGGCTCAACAATTATTGGTTCAATTGGAAAGGAGTGTGCTGATCTTTGACCTAGGATTGCAAGTGCAGCTAATGCTAAGAGCTTTAATTTGTCTATTTCTTTTTTTGAAAATCATACTGTTGTTAAGTTCTATATATTTTTATAGGGTTAATTTTTTATTTTGACTAAATTTTATTTGAAATTTTTTCTACAGTAATGAATTTTATGAATTTCATACAAGAAAAAACATATTTTAGGGCTTTATCTTGAACCCTAGCAGAAAACCGTTGTTTTCTACAAACACATCTATTAAAATAAAAAAAATAAAAACTTTTTCTTTTGTTTTTTTATTGTAAAAACTCGCTCCTTATAAAGATTTTATCTTTTATTATTTATTAAAATCCACTCCTTTACCTTTATCAATACTTGAGAAAGCACCATGGGATTTTAATTTTCTTCTTAACAACATCGGGTTTTAGCTTAGGTTTCAAAAAAGAATTTAAACAGAAAGTCATGAGTGCAGAACCATCAGGATGAAGTAAGAATTTTCAAGTTGTAACTTAGCTCTACAACAAGGGATAAGTAATAGTTTATAGCGCAGGATAAAAAAAATTCCTAGCTTCGTCGTTGGGCAGCACGACAATAGTGACAGACCAACAGTTCAAGGATTTGGCATGGGGGCTGGCAAATTGCAATCATCCATTTGTATGGATGGTACTTAGGCCTGATATTTTTACCTAAAGAATATCACGGGGAGATCAAGAATAGAGGGTTGCCAGCACCTTGGCGTCAGGATGAGGTTCTTTCTCATCCATCAATTGTAGCTTTTTTGACACAAAGTGGATGGAATTCTAACTTCGAGATTATATGTAATGACATGCATATATGCTTTGGTGGCCTTTCTTCGATGAGCAACCGATGAATCGCCAGTATTCTTACACTGTTTGCAGGACAAACGAGAAGAAAGCTGAAGCTGCGGGTACCATTGCAGGCTCATCCGACAATAAATTCATTGAGACTGTTTTATGCTTGTATTATTTTTTGAAAAAAACAACTTATGTACTCTATTCTTCAAGAATAACCTTTTAAATTCTTAATTCCCTAACAACATCATGTTGGACCACAAAGCCAATGTTTCCTACCATTTTCGCGAGTTCCAAAGCACAAACCAATGTTTAATCTCCTTCTTGAGTTATCTGTCTCTTTCATTACTCGGGCAAACGCTACTGAGAGTTGGAAGCTTCTCTGGCTGAGTTCACATTTAGTCTCGTTTCTTTTTCACAAGAAAGTTCTTAAATACTCATATAATAATTAGGTGAAAGTTCTTAAATACTCAGGTAATAATTAGGGACAAACCAAAACTTGTCCTTAAATGCTGAGTATGCCGTCGGCAGCCGTTACAGTAAAGAAATTCTGTGGGCAAAACGGATGCCATGCTTGTCAATGCCGGAAAATTGAGACTGAATACCACATTAGTTCTGACAGTCCCAAGCAGTCTTCAATACATATAAAATGGAAAAATACATGGTGAAGCGTACAAGAAGTGAGATGACAGAAACAAACAGAAAAATATCACACCCATACAATATCGTTTATTCTTTTACAGTCTTCTTTACACAGAAAAAGAGCCTCCTTGATGAATTTTTCGAAGTTATTGTAAGATGATCCTCCAATACTGGTAGCTGCTTCTGCTATATCTTTCCACTCCAAAGCCTTTTGCCTCATTTGCTTCCCGCTGTCCCCTTCTATCATTTCCTTAACAAGACTTTCAATCTCGTTTCTCTTAACATCATGATTGACCTCCACTCCAATCCCCCATTTGGTGCATGCATACCGGCAATTCAGTTGTTGATCAGCAAAAAAAGGCCAGCAGATTACTGGGACGCCACAGGATATAGTTTCAATCATAGAATTCCACCCACAATGTGTCAGGAAAACCCCAACTGATGGATGTGCAAGAACTTGATCCTGTGGACACCAACTTGCTAATAATCCTCTACCATCAATTTGCTCAAGAAACTCTTCCGGCAAGATTGCAGAATCACCCATCACTGCATCAGGCCTAATTATCCATAAAAACGCTAGTTTACTATTTGCCAGGCCCCAAGCAAATTCTCTCAAGTGGGTGTCTGTCATTACGGTCACACTTCCATAATTAATGTACACAACAGAATTATGTCCTCTTTTATCGAGCCAATCAAGACAGTTTAAGTCTTCTTTCCATAAACTTGAACCAAGTGACCTGGATTCGCTTTCAGCTGGTATATGCTTTAAAAGCAAGTGAAGAGGACCTATTGTATAAATGTTAGGGAACTTGGTAGCAATTATAGACTCCAACACCTCATTTTCGAATTCGTTGAATGTGTTGAAGATAATTGCAGGAGAGTTCAAGCAGTTCTCTGCTTCTGATCCCATAAAATCAAACATTAGTTCATCGTTTGTGGTTCTGATAAAGGTTGGCATGTCTTTTAATCGGATGTTACTCAAACCAGGGATCCAATCAATAGGTGTATAGCCATCTCGAAGTAAATTTTCTTCTGAAACAACGGAAGGATAAAGTTTTATGTTCATGATAAACATTTTTCTCAAACTATAGAGAAATATCCAGGAGAGCATGCTGCATGCCCTCTTGGATAGTACAAAACAGATAAACGAAGAAAAGCCAGGAAATGCACACCTTTGTATGGAACGAAGCCTCTTCTTGTGAGTTCACTGAAATGCAAATATCCCATGAAGCTACAAGCTGAAGCTGTCCAAAACTGAACCTGGGGAATGTTAAACTCTTCTGCAGCTTTTATGCCAAAGCTCATGACTCCATCTGAGATTAAGCAAGTAACAGGAGGCACTTCAGATGATGAATTCAACTTTTTAAGGAGCTCTTTAAATGGGGCCAAACAATTTTTCCTTGTTGAATCACACAAGGACGGAACGTCTTGTGTTGCATCAAAATCAGATGGTGGCAAAGGCAAACCATCTGGTATGGTCTCAAACCGGAAATCAGGCAGGCCTTCGACAGAGTCTGGTCCTCTGGACCGGATTAATCTCCCGTGGTTGAACTCAGTGTTAACGAAGGTTATGTGAAAGCCTCTTGAGTGCAAAAGCTTGGCTAGGTGCATCATTGGGGTAACATGGCCCTGTGATGGATAGGGAACACATACTGCATGGGGTTTTCTGGCTCCAGTTGAACTCATATTTTCTCTGAGGCACTGAAATGAAATGCTTTCCTGGTTTTTCTTGGCCTAAAAATAAAAGAGATGTTCCAGTCCACGAGCATCTTTTGATGACAAAATTATCAGACTGGGTCCCTGTATTTTCTAGTTGACATATCACAACGTGATTGGCTTACGGCACTGAATTCCAACAAGATGGGACGATATCATTAATCTTCATGTGACAAGCTGCAAGGAGGGTTTTTTTTGTTATGGTTAGACAGAAAATGGTGGTTGATAATCATATCAAACATGGTTCCATAATAAAAGTCAAAAGTAGTTGTATAAACATTAAAAATAATGGATGCTATAATTGACTAAATGAAAAGGATTGTCTACTATATCAATTATAAATAGAAAATAATATTAAGAGCCGAGATATATATAAAATAAAGAGAAATAGAAAAAAAGAGATAGAGAGAGAGTTTAGTTGAGTAGAGAAGAATTTTCTCCTCCTTTTTATTTTATTGTTTGTATTATTTCTAAGCAAGATTAATACAAATCAGTAGCTCTGTGAAGTAGACAAGTTGTCAAACCATATAAACTTGTGTGTGTTTGAATGTTTAAATATCCTAATAACTGGTATCAGAGCTTGTTCTTAAAAAAGAGGTTGTTTGATCCAAACTCAAAAATCAAAGTTTTCAAAACATGTTTTTGAACATACCATTGTTTAGGGGAGGATGAGATAAATCTACTTGTGAAAACTCGATGAAGAACCGATGTCCTGTATGCTTATACGCACCAACACGTATCGATGACAGCACTGCCCACGCGCATCAACGTGCCCCATGCGTCTTCTTCACCCATATATTTGGAACTAAACTAGGTTGACCTGATATGTCAGCACACAATTTGCAGCCACAATAGCAATTTTGCACAATCAGTAGCCATATTATTAACCACGCCAGCGACGACACGCCAGACAAAAAATCCATGTGGATCTGCCACGTCATCATATGTGGGCTCATTTTACTTACATATCCGACACATCATTATAGCCATATCAGCACACTGATTTTGATCCAATATGACGCAGCCAGTATTCCTCTTGACACGTGGCTTTATCTACAGGTCTAGTGATTCAAAAGTTTGATTGATAAAATATGAGCATCTAAAGTCCAATTTACATGATTTTAGTGTCGTTTCCAATATCTTTAGTCATTCAAAACACATCTGTAAGGTCAAATTTGGAAAATTTAAATCCGAGATACATTAAAAATGATAGATGAAATAAAGTCCGTTGGAATTGAAAATTTTGATGGAACAGATTTTGGATATTGAAAAATGGACATTGAAGACTATCTATATGGGAAAAAACTTCATCTTCTTCTGTTAGGAAGCAAACCAGAAAATATGTCAGAAGAAGATTGGTAAATTCTTGATAGACAGGTTTTCGGCATTATCCGGCTATCCTTGTCAAGAAGAGTTGCTCATAATGTTACAAAAGAAAAATTCACTATAAAATTGATAGAAGCCTTGTTTGGGATGTATGAGAAGCCCTCAGTAAATAATAAAATGCACTTAATAAAGAAGTTGTTTAACCTGAAGATGATAGAAAACACCTCTATTACACAACATCTCAACAAATTTAATACCATCACAAGTCGATTATCATCTATTGAGATTGAGTTTAATGATGAGATCCATGCACTCATTTTGCTAGCTTTACTTCCAAGCAGTTGGGACAACATGAGAACGACCATAAGCAACTAAATTGGAAAATCTAAACTGAAATATAATGACATCCGAGACTTGATTTTAGTTGAAAAAGTGCGAAGAAAAAACTCAGATGAAAGTTCAGGTTTAGCTCTCAACATCAACATTAGAGGGAGGAGACAAGATAAAGGTTGATCTAAAGTAGATCAAAATCAAGGTACAAAAGTAAAAGCAAGTCTGGACCCAAAAAGCAGGTTGAATGTTAGAATTATGGTAAAACTTGTCATTTCATGAGGAATTGCATAAAACCAAAAAAACTTGAAGTTGACTCTGCAAACATTACTACAGATGAGGTATAAGATGCTTTAATTGGGTCCTCGATTTTGGTGCTTCATTCCACTGTACACCACACCATGAAATAATGTAAAACTATATTGTTCAAGATCATAGTGTAGTTAAGGACCCAATTAATGATTGAGTCCTCGATTCTGGTGCTTCATTCCACTGTACACCATACCATGAAATAATGTAAAACTATGTTGCTAGAGATCACAGTGTAGTCTATTTGGTTGGTGGACAACCAATGGATATTATGGGTATAGGAGATGTGCAAATTAAGACAATAAATGAATCTATATGGAACTTACAAAATGTAAGGCATGTTCTTGGACTAAAGAAGAAGTTGATTTCAATCAGACAACTTGATGATAATGGTCATTCAAATTTTTTTTTAAAGGTATGTGGAAGGTATCAAAAGGAGCAATAGTTTTGGCTTGTGAAAAGAAAACTTGCACCTTGTATATAATCATAAGATCTGTAGACATAGTTATCTCTACTGAAGCAGAAAATCAGGCACAGTTATGGCACTGTAGACTCGGCTATGTGAGGCAAAAGGGAATGACTATACTTTAGTTAAAGGGAAAGCTACTAGAGTTAAAAAAAATATTGATCTAGATATTATGAAAGTTGTATTCTCAAAAAATAGAAGAAGCTCAGTTTTTTAAAGGTTGGCAGAACCTTAAAACCAAGAAAGTTAGAACTGGTACATACAGATTTATAGGGACATGTTCTACTAACATCTTTTGGATGTTCTCGGTATTATATGATTTTTATTTATGATTTTAGCACGAAGGTATAGGTCTACTTTCTGAAAAATAAATCTGATGTGTTTGAAACATTCAAGAAATGGAAGGCTATGTTGAGACTGGATCAGGTCTGAAGTTGAAATGCTTAAGGTCTAGTAATAGAGAAGAATATATTTGTAGAGGTTTCAAAGAGTATTGTGTTGTCAAGGTTATCAGAATGGAAAAAACCGTTCCAGGCACACCACAATAGAATGACATTACTGAACGGATGAACAGGACCATCAATGAACAAGCTAGAAGCATGAGGTTGCATTTTGGGTTACCTCAAATATTTTGGGCTGATGCGGTTTATACTACAGTTTACTTAATCAATCAGGGACCATCAGTTTCTTTAGAGTTCAGAATGTCCGAGAAAATGCCAAATCCAAGAAATGTTTCTTTATTGGCTATGGAGATGAAGAATTTGAATTTCAGTTCTAGGATGATCAGAACAGAAAGATTATTAGAAGTAAGAAGATGATCTTCAATAAAAAAGCTTTGCAAAGACAGATCAAGTATAGAAACAGATGCGGCTGATTCAGATACAAGTCCATAAAAGTCTGAATTCATTAGATTAGAAGGGCTTTCCAATGTTTCTGAGCAAAACAAAACTCAAGAGTCTTTACAAGAAGATTCAAGCATATTTGTTCACACTACTACACAAGAAGATGCGGAACCAAGTGATCCAGTTGTTTATGTTCGCAAGTCTTCAAGGATTGTAAAGCCTCCATAAAAATTCACATTTCTACTAAATTATATTTTGTTGATAGATGATAGTAAACTATTAACTTATAAAAAATCCTTACAAAATGGAAACTCGAGCAAGTGGGAGATAGCCATGAAATATGAGATGGAGTCGTCGATAAAGAACAAGACTTGAGAGCTAACCATACTACTTGAAGGAAAGAAGGCTTTGCAAAATAAGTGGGTTTATAAAGTAAAGACTGAGCATGACAGAAGCAAATGGTTCAAGGCAAGACTTGTTGTGAAAGGGTTTTAACAAAAGAAAGTATTGACTACTCTAAGATATTTTCTCCAGTTATGAAGTTCATAATAATCAGAGTTGTTCTAAGGATAGTAGCTATAAAAAATTTACATCTTGAACAATTAGATATAAAAATAGCATTTCTTCATGGTGAATTGGAGGAAGATATTTACATGCAATAACTAGAGGGGTTTACAATACAAGGAAATGAGAACCAAGTCTGCAAGTTAAAGAAAAGTCTATATGGTTTGAAGTAAGCTACAAGGCAGTATTACAAGAAGTTTGATAATTTCATATGTAGTTCGGGATACAAAAAATACCAAGTTGATCATTGTTGCTATATCAAACATTTTGACAGCTCCTATATCATTCTACTGTTGTATGTGGATGATATGTTGATTGTAGGATCCAACATAGAAGAGATTGACAAGTTGAAACAACAGTTTGAAATGAAGGAACTTAGAGCTGCTAATCAAATACTTGACATGAGAATAATAAGAGATAAAGAAAAAGACATATTAAAGCTTTCACAAACAAAGTATATCAAGAAGGTTCTTAGCAGGTTTAGTATGGATGATGCTAAACCAGTAAGTATACCTCTGGAGAATCATTTCAAGCTTAGCAAAGACCAGTTATAAAAAACTAAGCTAGAATGTGGATACATGGATAAGATTCCATACGCTTCAGCTATAGGCTCTTTGATGTATGTTATGGCCTATACCAGACCAAATATTGCCTATGCAGTGAGAGTTATAAGTCGATATATGAGCAATCCTGGAAAGCAGCATTGAGAGGTAGTGAAATAGAACATAAGGTCCTTAAAAGGTTCATCGGAGATATGTCTTACCTTCACAGTTGGTGGTTTGAAACTTGAAGGTTTTGTAGACGCTAATCTAGTAGGAGATATTGATACTAGAAAGAGTACTACATGATATATATATATATATATATATCATGTAGTACTCTTTCTAGTATCAACATCTCCTCTAGGAGGCACAACTATTTCCTGGAGTTCTACCTTACAAAAGATCATTGCTCTTTCAACAACAGAAATTGAATATGTTGCAATCTCAAAATCTAAAAAAGAGATCATATGGTTGCAGAGTTTCTTGAAAGAATTGAGCAAGATGAATGGAAAAGATATTTTGTTTAGCAACAGTCAGAGTGCAATCTTCCTTGTCAAGAATCTAGCATTTCACTCTAGAACTAAGCATATTCAGATCAAATATCACTTTATTCAATAATTGTTAGATGACGAGCAACTAATGCTATAAAAGATTTATGAAAGTAAGAATTCAGCTAACATATTAACCAAAAGAGTTACTCTTGATCTCAAAGATTAAAAGATAGATCTAATGTTATTTGTGCCCAAGTAGGAGATTGTTATATATAGACACAAAATGGTTGTTGGCAACCATGTCAAATATGGCTACATGATAAAAGTCAAGAGTGGTTGTCTAAACATAAAAAATAGTGACTGTTATAATTGACTAAATGGAGAAAATTATCTTTCATATCAGCTATAAATAGAGGATGTTATTGAGAGCTGAGATATATATGAAATAGAGAGAAACATAAAGAGAGAGAGTTAGAAAAAGAGTTGAGTTGAGTAGAGTATAGAAGAATTTTTTCCTCCTCCTTATTTTATTGTTTATATTGTTTTTAAATAATATTTATACAAACTAGTAGTTAAATAAAGTAAAAAAAATTATCAAATCATGTAAATTTATATATGATTGAATCTTTGAATGTCCCGAAACTTTTGAGGTCGGTATAGGTTGGTATTGTGAAGCTTTTCCGAGTATTATTTTTATTCTTAAAAAATGGAAAGATTCGCGAGCTCTTTAGCAACCACATGCATAGAAATCACTTGAGGATGATTAATAATGTCAAATTCGATGATGTAATGACGTAGAAAATAATGTAAGATATCAAAGGTCCAATGAATTCCTAGTAGCAGACGTCTGCGCTGTGGAATTGAGTCCTATCTTCTTGGCCTCGTTTTTCTATGCTTGTGCGTGGGAGGGATGCCGAATCTTTTCTCATGGCCTGCTGATAGCAACCGAAGCATGACCAGCCGAAAACGAGGACAATGAATAGATGAAAGCATCTCTGACAGAAACTTGAATGAATAGCTGAAATGATTTTTTTATCAAAAAAAAAAAACTCATTCTTATATATTTATTAAAATAATTAAAACATTAAAATATACTATTTACTTTTATCAATTAAATATTTTTTAATACACAGATGGTTTATTTTTTATGTGTGGACTGCACATTAAAAAAAACATATTTATACCATTCAAAGCCTTATAAACAATTCACCTTTTCTAAATTGCCATTGAGAAGCTTTTTTGAAAAAGTGGCATGTCCACAACATCTTGCTTTGTAAGATAGCTTGACTAGAGTCGGGTTTTATTTCCAACAGTTTCAGACATTAACAAACTGAACTTAGGCGGCTTGCAGGTTAAACTATCACTTGATTCATCGTTCAAATCATGGTAAGATCTTCTGAGGGATTTTTATTTTTTTAATTCATCTAAAATGAATAATTTTAGTTTTTTCTAAAAAAAATATTTATCCAAAACATCATCTACAAAAAACTCGTAAATTGACCTGACAACAAAATAAAATGGGTTATAAACCAGGTTAGACTGTATGGTTTGACAACCATATTTAGGAGCACCCTAATTTCTCATGCTATATTACGGTTTTGAATTTTTTTTAATTACAAAAAATATTAAATAACTAAAAATTTAATCTATATTAACCGAAATACTTTTACTTAAACAATAACACATTGCATAATATATTTTTAAGAAAAGATAATGAAATGTAAGCAAATTGAATTAAACTCATACTAACAATAATTACCCTATAAAACCTACAATAGAGATATAAGATAAGGATAAAAACATAAAAATCATAATGAAACAAAATAAAATGCCACATTAAAGTTGAAAAACTACTAATCTTGAGAAATGTAGCTCAACCAATTAAATTAGCTTTTCAGAATTTAAATCCCATAAATTTTAAAATTAGTAAAAATTTATATAATTATTAGCTTTAACATGCCAGTAAATTAGATGGAATGCACGGAGCTTATACAAATGCTGCCCTACCTGTATCAATCAGATCCTCGTATCATTTGGACTGAAACCCAGCCCAAATGTAAAACAGAATCAAAACCCACCAAAGAAAATGATAATCTAGGAAGTTTCCAATTGTACCTACCATAGGGAATCCTTGACTCTTGCTATGGGAATGTATAAAGGGAACTGTCTAAAAGGGTTTGCAACTAGACATGTAAGGGATCATGAAGCTTACGGGGCAAGATATTCACAGAAAGATGACACAGCAGCAACTACTTCAGAATATTTTTCAGCCTTTGCAGGAGCTGTTGCTTCTACCACCTGAATGCCAGGAGTTGCTGGCATGGTATCACGATGGCGTGTAGTTTTGGCTTCTTATTAATAGATGACACTGTGACAGTTATCCAAGCACACCTTTTGAAATGGAAGGCAGATCCCACTCTTAGCAGCTCATGGTCTAATTTGTAGCCAAGTGCATAAAATAATCGAAGCACAGTCTTGCTTGCTTTGCTTTCAACCATAGTCCTAACCAGAACTGAGATTTGCTCAGCACCAGAACCCCTCATTGCACCCCCAACATGTTTGACCGTCCTACAGCATAAAAGATTTCTATAAACACACACAGAAAACAAGAAGCACGAGTGCATCTTGAAGCATAATGGAAACAACAACAAATATTGACCATCCAAAAAATAATCATATATCTCACCAGGGTTCAGGATGCTCAAGATCGCATAATAGTTGAACCTCTGAAGACACGAGCCCTGGGAAAAGGAGCACAGCCTTCCGTGTTAGCAAGAAAGATCCCACAGATGTTTACATAGACAAAAAATTCCAAGACAATCCCGACATTCTGAGATATCAAATGCAAGTGGGCGGCAAGGGAAGATGCTATTAGGTAAATATTATGTTTTTTGGTCAACGAGCTTCTATTGATATGTTTTCAGCTAACTACTAGCTACAGAAAGATGATTTAAACCATACAAAGAAATGAATACAGAAAACTTGAGACAGATGTGTAGATAAGGGATCCAGACATCTTTGCTTGGAATTTGTAAGCATCACCACTGCCAAAAATGTGTGCTTACCAAGGTTTCGGTCACTTTTTAGGCATAACTCATGGACCCGTAGGTGTTCTTTATGAACACCACAAAGACCCTGAAGAAGAATCTCAAGGGCCTCTACATGCTGCAAAATAAAATTGAAAAAGAAAATGAAAAGCAAGCTAAAAAATTGAATTAGAGATCAAACAGTTATGTGCATGTGTACCTTCCATTTATAACAAAACACTAATTTCTGCAGAATCTATGTAAAAAACACATAAGTGGGACAACAAACAGTGCTGAGATTTTGAGGTAACATAGATCTACAAAATAAAATTTAGAAAATCAAAAGCAGAAACTTGATAAACTTAAATTGATGTAAACTGATTGGCTAGATTCATGGCTTTCATCTTTACAAAATCTACAATATCAACAACCAAGACAGATAATATGGCACTGCTGATATTTGGAAGAACGTGCATAAATACAGAAAACAAAATTTTCCAAACACAAAAAATGACATTTAAACAGGTATGGGGGTTCCTCATGCACTAATGTTACGTACCGAAATTATAGAGAAATTTAGAAAAAATTCTATGGTATTTTATTAAATCTTAATAATAATTTTTTTCTCAAAATAAACTAAATATCTCTATTTATATTATTTTTAAATCCTTTATTTGAAAACATTCCTAATTAAAACTAGAAATTCCTAATTAATAGAATTCATTTAACATTAAAATTCTTAAATTCTAATAAAAAAAATAATTAAAATCCAAAATTAACTAGAAAAAATAATTAAAACAACAATTTCAAGCTTTATATTAGATACTTCCGGGTTTCTTCGTGGACCTCTATTTAGGCTTGGTATTGTCTATCTAATTCATAAATATAGATGTAACATGCTCCACGTCAATAATAATGGATATTAAAAGCAAGAACATATAGCAAATACTGAATTGAACCACTTATGCATAAAATTAAACAAAAAACAAAACCAAACATGCACTTGACAAACTTAAATAGATGCAAAAAGATGGATCAGATTCCTGGCTTGGATTCTCTGAAAAGAGAAAGATCACTCGGTTTCTTCAGCTTCGATAAATGTGGGGAAATAATCTTCACTTCCATTTCCAGCATTCATAAACTACATCTCTTCTTAGTAAAGTCAAGGGAAAAGAAATTACTTGTATATAGACATTATTGAAATCGATAAATTTAAATTGTTGTAAATTGAAGGATAAGATTTCTAGCTTGGAATCTCTGAATAGAAAGATTGCACAGTATATTAAGTGTAGATCATTTGGGGAAATAATCATCATTTCCATCTCAAGCTTATTGAACAACTAACGACGCAATGTGAATGCAAACTTACATCCAAAAGCACGATCAACTATGCCTCAAAATAAAAATGAGAAACCAATTATATAAACTTATTAAATTTCAATAGACAAAAAATAATGAAAAGATCCTGAATTGGAATCTTCAGAAATAATCATCATTTGAGAAGACTATCATTAGTTGTACCTCTAAATTACAGAATCCACATCTATTATCAGCAAAGTACAATTATTTAAAAAAATAATAAAATATTAATTGAAAGTAAAAAAAAATATTTTTAATATATATATATATATAAACATTTCAAGTTATCAGAAGTACGAATTTGGCCTCAAAAGCCGGCAACCAATTTGGCCCAACAATAACAGAAAAGAATGTTTTGTTGGTAATTGTCGCCCTGTAACAATTGGAGCAGCATTGAATTAGAGTTTTGTGAAATTTTAAATTTAAAAAAAATTAATTTTTTTAATATACAAATATTAAAAATAAATAAAAATTATTTCAATATATTTTTAAGTAAAATATACTTTAAAAAGTTATTTATATCATTGTTACAAATACCCTTCTTTAGTTATATTTCATAACATTATTAACATTAGTTGTCATTAAATTTAAACTAAAATTAGATTAATTAAAAAATAAGCTAGAATAAAATGGTGTTTGTGTAATTTTTTAAATTATTTGAGCATGTTTATTTTTTCATTTTAAAAAAATTATTTTTTTCTTTACTTTAAATTAATTTTTTAAATATTTTTAGTTTATTTTAAAGTGTTAATATCAAAAAAATATTAAAAATATTATTTTAATGTATTTTTAAATAAAAAATATTGAAAAAATAATAATTTAGTTGTACACCTAAAACCCCTATAGGCATTGTTTTATTTTTTATTTTTTATAAATGTTGCATTTATTGTAGCAATGGTGTTTGTGTGATTTTCTTAAACTCTTACTCTTTGATTTTATTTTTTTTTGTTAACACGTCTTATGTTCTTGTTCTTTTTACATGTTACGAGGTGGTTGTGTTGTTTTAAGCTTCTTCCACGTCACGTCTTATGTTCTTCTTCTTTTCTCTCCTTTTTTACACCTCAGCTCATGGTCCTTTGTCTTTTTAAACGTGTTGCAAGGTTGTATTGTTTTAGATTTCTTCCACGTGACTTTAGCACTACACATGTGTCCTGTAATTAGCTTTGATAGCAAACCCCAAGCATTCTTTTTCTTCTTCTTTTTTCGTTCACTATTTACTAACCAGCGACAGATTATATTTTAAGGTGGTTTCTTAATAAAAATATATTAAAAAATAATTTTAATATTAAAATATTAAAACTATATAAATAATTTAAAAAATTTAAAATTTTAAGAAACCCTAGACCGCAGTGTCAAATGGATACTTCCATATATATACTCTCATCCACCATTAACCTTCCTTTTCCTTTCTAATTGAGACTCTCTCTCTTTGATGAACAAAAAAATAAAATGAACAGATTAACTCTCTCCTTCACTCAGCTTGCCAAATTAAAAGAGAAAAGAAGTTAGTCATAAATTACATTTCAGAAAAAAATGAATTTGCTGGCCAATTCATTATTTCTTCTCTAAATTTGCTAGCAAGCTAAATCTGCACCTTTTTCTTCTTCAATAAGTTTTTTTTGGCTTCTTTTACCACTTGAGGCAAATGAGGGTTTGAATCTGGGGCTTTCTTCTAGAGAAGGAGAGGGATAGGTTGAACGGGGATAAATTATAGGCACTGCAACGACGGTGGTGGCTTTCGTCTGCAGTGAACGAGGATAAATTCTAGGCTCTGCGATGATGGTGGCGGCGTTCGTCTGCAGTGAACGAGGGTAAGTTTTTTTTATTCTGAACACGATTCGTCTTCGTTTAGTGATTGATAATAATGTAGAAAAATCAATAATAATGATACGATATCCTTTTATGCTAGATGAGCCAATCCAATGCTTGAAAAATGGGTTTAGTTCTCAGGTTTATGTTAGTGGTTTCCTTTATTCTTCCATTTATCCGAAGTATTTCATCATTCTTTCAATGCTTCGTTTCCTTAAAAAAACAAATTTAGATTTCTAAGTAGTCTTTTTGTTCTGAACTATTTAATCCTGACTTGTAGTTTTCTTTATCCGACAATGTTTCGTTTCACGATCTTACATTAATTTATGATACCCTAAACCAAAATCTCTCCTAGAAGATTCATTTTCTAGTATTCTGAATTCATTAAAATATTCAGAATTTCTTATTTTTCCTGATGATTAGACTCCGGGATCTAACCAATATTGCATCCTACCATTTAGTTATTGTAATTCCTTTTCTAGTAGTGGGTCACATGTATACGATCCTGGTGCTATCAAACAGGACAGTACGAAATACCTGGAAATGAATAGCTGACTTCAACATGCATGGAGAGCTCTGTCTTTCATTGCTCTCTTAAGTTCCTTTATGAGCGCAACGCCGTTCAAGAAACTGCTAATTAAGACTATATATATAAACTGTTAGTCAAAATGATTAATTTGAATGGAACTTTCATGAAATAAATATCATTAAAATATGATTTTAAAGCAGGTGATGAGATGCTAGTAGATGAGCATGTAATTGTTTTCGATTGCAAGGGTGACTCACCACTAATTTTTAAATTAGATTTCTATAATATTTATAAATTTAATTTACCGATATTTTTCTAGTGATAGTAAGAGTTTTATTATCAGAGTAATTCATTCAAAAAATTTCTCTCTTTTTTTCTTTCTATAAGTGTTAGATTTTATATTTTTTTTTTCAAGTCATCGGATATAAATATCATTAAAATACAATTTTAAAGCAGGTGATGAGATGCGAGTAGATGAGCATGTCATTGTCTTTAGATTGCAAGGGTGACTAACCACTAATTTTTAAATTAGTTTTTTATCATATCTATAAATTACCATTAATTTTTAAATTAGTATTTTTTTATCATATTCATAAATTCATTTTAACGATATCTTTTTAGTGATAATAAGAGTTTCATTATAAGAGTAATTCATTTATTTATTTTCTTTTTTCCATGTCATTTTTTTCGTAAGCGTTAGAATTTTATTTTTTTAAAGTCATTGGATATTTATAAAAATACACATTGGCTTTTGCATGGGTTAATTATCTAAAAAAAGGAATGCAAAAATAAGAATTTATTAGCTGCGCATGTGCTGCATGTGCTCCTATAAATTTTAATGAGTTGTGCGTGTAGCACGTGTAACACTTATTGGCGACGCATGTACTAAATACATTATCTATACGTTATGCATGTACACATGTACGAGTGCCAATTATTTTCTCCAGCTAACAAACTATAGTAGTTTGGACAATAAGTTTATTAATTATACACAATTTTCAAGTTGTATTTCTTATTTATGATTCATGAATAGAATAATTATTAAAAAAAAAAAACACCTTGTCATAAAGTTCTAATCGTATGACAAACCTAAACAAATTCAATTAAAAGTGGTTCAACTCAAAAATACTGTTAGATCTGCAACGGGAGCAGAGGCTGATGTTTGTATTCCCTACGCTATAACCATGCTTCCCGGTCCTCTCTCTCTCTCTTCTCTTTCAACCGAACCGACAATTCCATACCTCGAAAGAGCCCTACCTAATATCATTTATTCTAGGTGTCTTCATTGCCTGAGTTAAGAGTGTTGACCGCTGTCCTTTCTTTCTTTTCTCCTCCTAAAAGCTCCACCATCCATAATACACGAAACAGTGCTAAAACATTAAGAAAGGCCCCTCCTGTCTCTTGCTCGCAGAGAGTAAACTCCAATTTCCTTAAATTAATCTGTGCTTTTCTCAATGAATCATGGAGTCGGTAACTAGTATCTAGAATTAACCCAGAAAAAGAAAAGGTAGCAGGCAATAGGCAGTGAGTAGCAAACAGTTTAGCGAGAAAATGCTCAAGAAAAAAAAGAAGCTACGGAATTGTTCATTCCCCACTCGAAAGTGAACCAGTCAAGTCAAAAAGGAGACCCTATAACTCGTCCTCAGAATCCAACCTCTTAAAAGTTCAAGCATAAATCGATGTTTGAGTTCGGACTTTGGATGGACCTCAGTAACCGAGATCGGAAGCTTGCAAAACAGAAGAAAACATATGAAAAGTTTAACATGCATGTAAAATTTATTTATTTTTATTTAGATTAATTTTTTTATGTTTTTTAAAAAATAAAGAAAATATTATTTTAACATACATATTTATATATATAAACACTTTAAAATCCAACAATACTGTGCCGAAGTTTCAATGTAAGTCTACAATCAATGCTGACACTTTCACATGTCTAAAGAAACTGAGGAACCTACTTTCAATCGCAATTTCAAAACAGATTAAGAGGAACAACTATGAAGATCATGATCACCATTCTGATTCAACTCTTACTAATTACTGAGAATACATGTTAAGTTAAGGGATTATAGAAATGGTCAGCACAGCGACATTTCCAGCCAAGTGGCCTATAATCTGGGAACCTATTACCTGCAGGATACGAGTCGAATAACTCATCAATACTGCTAGCTTTAGCTGAACCCATTTGAACTGGCTGATTTTGACTCGGTAGAGCTGGTACTTGAACTGCTATGCACGGGTGGCAACCATTGCATTTGCTGTGGCAACTTGGTGGGGTCGAACCTAGCCTTGCCTTCTCCTCAAAAGCTATACCCTACTCAAAAGATCATAACTTGTAGCATCAAAACAAACCAGGAGGAGGTAGGGAGGTGAGGTGAATTGAGGCTTACGTACCTTGTGAGGAGAAGTTGGAGGCTGTAAGTGTTGATCAAAACAAGAGACCGGGTAGAGCAGAAAATATATAGAAACTGCAGTTAGCAGTGATCTAGAGGCAGGTAACAGGTGACAAGAACCCATTGTATATGGTCATCAAACAAAGCCTTTCATGCATGGTGACCAAGAAGAAGCCATAGCAACTAGCTATATCCCCAGTAAAGAAAAATGAAAGGGCTCAGAGTAGTTTGAAGCCCAGGTTGGCCCTTGGGGGTTTGCTTCTTGTAACTCTCCCTATCACAGTAAGCAACTCAAGAAACAAACAAAGGAAGAGACAGAATCTGGTTAATTTTCGTTCATGTACCTGTATATAGAGAGAAGAGAAGCAAGAGGGCGCCAATTAAAAGGACAAGTTGAGTGGTGGGTGGTGACTGAGATAGAGGAAGACTACGGACTGAACTTCAGTGTATTATATTTAATAAAATTTGTTTTTAATATTCATTTATTAAAACAATAAAATATACCAAAAGATTAATTCAAAATATGATTGGATTGCAGATGCCAAAACAAGACCTGCTAGGTGATAACGATGAGGGTGTGGCAAACAGTGAAAGGAAAGATAGCTATCACATGCAGCACAGTGCAATTTAATGGATTGTGCTTTTCCAACAGTACCACAGCCCCTTGACTGAAAAATTATAACTCTAATTTAAATCTCTATTCCAAACTAAACTTTAAATTTAAACACGAACATCAACTCTAAATTAATTCCAAACCTAAACTGATAGTAAATACATTGAGGATACGTTTATGAACTAGATAACTAAAGCCAAAAACTCAGAGAAGTCAAACCTCCTGCTTAAATCTCAAACAAATAATTGAAATTGTATTTGAAAATACAGTGTAAATTATATTTTTAAATATTTTAAATTATTTTGTTTAAAATAAAATAAAGAATTATATATTTAGATTGTTTTAAAATAATGATGTTAAAAATAATTTAAAAAATATAAAATATATATTTTAAATCATCATTGCTATTATAATTTAAAATCAGCTATAAAGGTGGTTTTAAATGCATAGTTTACATTACTAGTAACAGCTTAATAAATAGATTACATTGTTTTGAACAGCATAACCTTTATATTTTTTTTTTATAAAAAAAATGAGTTGCAATATTCTCAGCAGTGCAACTTTTAGCCGAGATATTCTCTTAAATATTTTATTTATTTATGATAGTTTATCAAATATTTTTTTAATACATGCTATTTAAAAATAAATAAATCTGGAGAATCCACGTCAGAAGTGATGGGCCCTTTGCTAAAATGCTCTTGCCCAGTAAATGAAAACTATAAAATAAAATAAAAAAGAGTGGATCATATCAGCTGCATCACGAAGAACGCAGAAAAAGAATTCGTGAGCGTACACTTTAATTAATTAGACGGGTATTCTGTGTCCGCTTTAACTTTTTTCCTGACTTGTTGCTCTGTTTTTACAGATTCATAGCAGAAGTGTCGAGCTGCTTCGTGGCGGATCAAGAGGTTTTTAAATGAGAGGTAAATTATTAATAAATATTATATTATATATAGATATATATATTAAAAATTAATTTAAAATAAATATACTAACTCTGCAAAATTAATTTAAAAGTATTTTTAAAATAAAAAAATTTACAAAAAAAAAGCTTTTCTTTCCTTAAAAAAAACAAACTAACCGACAATAGTTAAAATCAGGCATGTATAAAAAAATTTCCAAAAAAATATTTTTTTAAAAAAAACTAACTGACACTAATTAAAATCAGACATATAAGCATCTATTAATTCTTCTGTAGACTCTAACAAAACATAAATTATTTGACAAATAAAAAAATAAAATATAAATTATTTAATTATATGTCATGGTTATTTTATAGAAAGACACAAGAAAATTAATATTTTTTTAAAAAATCAATCGCAAATTAAAATAATTTTAAATCTATAAATATCAATCTTTACTCACCACTAACAATTGAAATACTTGTTTATTTTGTGGAAAAGTTTAATTCCATTCGGCAATTAATTTAATTAAAAATTATATAATCTTTAATTAATTCAAAACAATCAAATCAATGCCTATTATTCAAAATCTACAAGTGTCCATAATTCACCTTTAATTGACTCAAAACATTATATATATATATATATCAAAACCCTTAAATTATTATAAACCCCATTATTTTTAATAACTAATTATACAAAATAAAATTAAAATTAGATAATAAAATAAATAAAAAAATGAAGGGAATTTATCTAAAACAAAAAAAAATTACTTGCTTAATTGAACCTGAAGAGAAATTTATACAAAGGAGAGAGGTAGGGAACAACAGCTCCAAAAAAAAAAAAAAGCTCTTGAATAATGAGTGGAAGAAAAGAGAAGAAAAGAAAAACGTTTAGGGAAATAAGAAATGAGCTGGGATAAGTGCTGAAACCTAAACATAAGACATATATTATGTATATATAATTTATTATATTAAAATACAAGTCACAATATTTTCTCAGCATCTCTGCGTGCGTCAACCTCTCAAGCCCTCACCATACTATCATATTAATATTCTAGTATAAAGGTATTAAAAAGATTAAGGAGACAATTCTCCCTTTTTGACACTACATGGCTCCGCCATTGGAGTTGATGAGTGAATTTTAAAATAATTAATTAGTATTATGTATTTTTTATATAAAAATATATATTTTTAAATTTTTATATAAATTAAAATTAGAAAAAAATACTGAAAGACGTTAATTTGATGTTTTATAAAACAAATATATTTTTTAAAAAAAATATAAAAATAAAAAGTACTACACTTTCAAACAAAAAAGGAACATAGCGTTATGGTGGCAAAAAGGGGGACTCTCATCAGTAGTATCAGGTAACCATCATCAGCAATAGCAGTGTTTTGGCCATTAATCTCTTCATCGTATTTACACATCTTTCTCACTCGCTTATTTAGATTATAATGTTAGCTGCTTTTTAAAATGTATTTTTTAAAAAAAAATATTAAAATATTTTTTATTTTTAAAATTTTTTTATACCAGTTTATCGAAATAATTGAAGATTACAAAAAAAATAATTTTAAAAAAAACACATTTTAAACATAAAAAATACACACTCGTGATATTTTTATATTTGAAGAGTTCAGCGTGAACAGAGCCGGTGGGATATTTACTATGAATTTTAAAGAACACCACTATATGGCTAGAAGATATGTTGATATGAAAATAGTTGTTGAAATGTTGAGTTCTAAAAAATTTCAATATTTTCTGAGTAAAATTAAAAAAAAGGAGGTCCTACATGCCGTTCATCCCCGATGCTCATTGAAAATCTAAATGAATATGTTTCTCGGGTTTTCAATTCGTTTACTTAGAATGTCCCTGCCCAGCACCTGAACCGAGTCCCTTCTCACATAGATCCTAAGTTCAAACAAAACAAATCCCTACTCCCAACTCCGTAAGAGCAAATTTTGTTTTGTGACAGGGAGTTAATTTTTAAAATATTTTTTATTTAAAAATATATTAAAATCAGTTTAAATTAAAAAATAATTTTTTTAAAAAAACTTGAATTGATTAGTTCAAAATCAAAACCTCCACCATTGAGGTTTTGACTAGAAAGGAAACAACTGCTAGTATAGTTATTAAGCTAGATCCTGTATCACACAAGTTGACGAGGAACTCAGGAAAATTATAAAAAAAAAATAAAAAAAATTGAGGTTTTAATATATTACATGAAAAAATTAACAAACAATCCATATATATTACAAATAATGAAATTTAAAAAATTATTTCAAAAAAAATATATCCCCTATTAAAAAGATACTCTCTCTTTTTAAATTAAAATATTATTTCAAAAAAAAAAACAATCCACACACACACACATATATATATTAACCAAAAACAAAACAAAAGGGATGAGAGGCGGAGAAAAAAAAATAATCTCACATGGGCTGCGTCAAATCATTATAGGCTTGGGTATTGCCTAGTTTGAAATCGGTCAAATCCTGATTACCCTACTACACCAGACAGAATTTAATACTAGTACCAAGGAAAAACTCATGGCAGCAAAAGCTAGGCGCCTTGCCTCATCTGCTGCCAGCAATAGCTCCACAGCCATATAGCCCCTGGGCATCTTCACGCATGCCAAACATACACCTGTAAATTCTAGTTCCTGGCTATCTGAGGGTTTGAATCAAAATACAAAAACTCAACCATGAGTTTTTTTTTTTTTTTTGTGTGTGTGTGTATAAAGTTCGGCGCACAAAATTAGTGAAGACTTGAGAAATTGCATTGTCTTAATTAAGGCATACACAAGCACTAAATTCAAATGAAGCACGTCATGCAAGAACATATAGGGACCAAAGGCTCCTAATGCTACTGAGTATTGCGGTGTAGGTTAGGCAGCGACAGCATGTTACGTGTCTTGCAATTAAGCCCAAAAAGTCAACCAACAGGTACCACTGATTCAGAATTTAAGCAGTTTGATCGATATAATTCTTCATCTACAATCGCAGGCGGTATGTTCCATGTTCCAAGAGGATACCCAGACATCTTCCCACCTAATTGAATGGAGAACAAATCACCATCAGCAGAAAAAAGATTCTTAACTTCGTATGAGTTTTCACTTCAAAGCACACAAAGTACCTTCTTTGGTAGCTTCTTCACATCTCCTCTGATAATTTGTGGACAGTTGAGGGTCCAGAGTTTTCAATAAACTGCCATACTTCTCTTCCGCTTCAGCAATGTATTTAGCCTGTAAAGGATCAATAAAAAACATATTTCCCTAAAAAATTACCAGGTAATAGAGTATATAGATTGATATTTTAATCTAATTCAATAGATGAATGAATTGACATCAGGGGCTTTCCAAAGATGAAAGTAATATAAATCGTCTGTTTCACCAGTCCCTGCCTCTAATATCATCATTATTGCAACAAAAAAAATTGGTACTTTGGTATCAACTGGCATGATCATATCGAGTTTGTCTGCTGATAGAACACCAAGAAAATTATGTCGCTGAAGTAACAAGGCAACCGCTTAAATTTTTAAATCTATTCAGTTACCTCAGCTGAAACTCATACAGACAACATTCCCACTCCCACTACCCCTCACACCACTACAAAACTCTCAAGCTCCCGCTCCAAAAGAGTACAAGCTTTCTCAATCAAAGAGAAAATTTATGCAGTCGATACCTTCCGATTAAATTTAACAAATAAAATGCTCAGATCACTCACCAGGATGGCTGGGGCCATTGCCGGTCCATATATTCTGACAAACAAGCGCAAGATGTTGAAATTATTTTCTAGCACATCATCCTTCATAAAAAACGCATGCTTTTAAAATTAGAGTTGGGCAAATCAAAAGAAACCGCAATAAAAATTGCTACAATGGGATATGAACTTACCTCATAGTCAAACCTACGACATTGCCATATGAACTCTTCATTTTGGGTAACTGATCATGCTTGGCACATAAATTATAGCAACAACAAAAAAAAACCATTATCTCTATAATAACATAATAAAGGAAAGATATCACGAAAGCACGAAAGGGTGATCACTCTGTACCACTCATGCAAGCCCATGAGAGGGGTGGCAAATACACATTTACACTTAGCCATACACATGCATCCAAAAGCTAAGATGAGACATGCCTATAGCATAAAATATGATTTTGTGTCTATTCTACACCATACAATTTTGTATCTGATTATTTTGCAAAAATTGTTGTTTTTAAATAGTTAATGAGTTGGCATACTTTATAGCCATAAAAATAAAAAAAGCACCACTTAAAATCTAAATACAGAATAAGGATAAATTGATAAAGAAAGAAAGAAGGAAAGAAAATAAGCACTTACAGATCGTCAGACACTTCCACTAGAAATTCTGAGACGGATAAGAATTCCATATGCACATCATTTACCTTCAGCAAAACTTCGAGAAAATACGTTTAGCCTAATTACATACATCTAACCAAACAACAGGCTACATGTTACTCGGTAACTAGCAGGACTGGGAGGTTGAAAAGAAAGGACTGGCCAAATTAATCAGAGTTCGACAGAATTCTCTAAATGAAAATGTGACAGAACTTTGTTTTATGATCTTGACAATGCCTGAAGAGAAAAGGTTAAATTCTTTTAAGATGTATTTTAAAAAGAAAAGGAAATTATTTGACATGTAAAAATAGAAGAAGAATAAAATGAGTGAAATCACTAACAGATATGTACCTTTTCCCCTCTTAACTGGTACAGGAGAAGATTCAGAACTCGATAGTCAAAGGATTTCAAATGAACTGCCCTCATTACATCTTCAACTAAAATCTGAAAAGCAAGGTTATGATCAGGCATAAACAAACGAACCTTGAGTCAGCCTATGATTCACTGCTACTAAATTAAACCCCTCAAACTCTCTGGAAGAATCTTAGTAAGCTATTTCAAGTGAAATAGTGACCCTTTTGTACTGGTTTCCTCCTATTTAATTCAAAAGGCATGGAACACGAGAATGTGTCAAAAGAACCTTGATTGTGAGCAGTGGGATCCAGTGATATACAATATCTGATATAAGAAAATAAATCGGCCATGCTCAAATTTAACATGTATCTTACTTATGAATCCACAATTGGCCCTGGAGTCGTTCATCAAGTGTTAATATTACTGATGTTTATGCACTGATAGACTTGATTTCTTCTCTATCTATGAGGTGCTAAAACTTAATTTGATGTTAAAAAAGAAAAATTCCGCAGCAAAGTATTTAAACATCTTAATGCTCATAGATCCATCCTATGACATTGTTTTCAAGGTGGACCAGCTGAGGTCAGACTGATAATTCATGTTTCTCTGATTACTTGCAGTGCTACAGTGAGGATATTTTAGGAAATGACACCCGTAGATGAAAAACAAGCCAGCAAGAATAGAATCAATTTAAGAAAAAATGAACCGGATGAATGTGTGTACCTCAGTTTGGTTCACGAGTGCAGAGCATAGGTTTCTTTCCAAATCCCAATACTCTTGTCCAAACCTGAGTTCTTCATTGATCCTTACCGAATATACAAAAACAAACAATATAGCTTATATTCAGATTTCAAGCTTCACCTAATTACCCCAACGCCAAAGACAATCATAATAAAAATAATATGAAACAATACCTCTCTGTCAAAAGGCCATGATGTTGAAGCTGACCCACAAGGGGTCCAAATGGGTCGTTTTTTAACATATCTATAAACTTAACAATCCAGCTTTCACTCACTTCCTGAATGTCAAATTGGAAGGCATTGAAACAAATGAAAATCAACAATAAAACAGTCACTACATTTTCATCATATCTCTTCCGAAGCTCACAGTTCTTACTATGTGAGGTTTTCTTTCTACAGCTTCAACTCTACTGGTGTGCATATTGACTATCTTTTCATTTAAACCATCCATCTAGATCAAAAAAAAATAAAAAATACAGTTATTCAGGAAAAAAATTCGAGGAAAAAACCCCCTAGCCGCACAATACAAAAAAAATCCACAACTGCAATTCCAATTCCTAACCTGATAAATGTAACTTTCAGTGAATGAAAGCAGAGGTAAATATTTGAATATCGATTGTGGCTTATTTATGTCCATTTCATGAAACATAAAGTACGATCTGCACTATTAATCCCCAAAAATAAAATAAATAAATAAAACAGCCAGTCAATGCATAAGTTTACAAATAACTAACAGCAACAAGAGCAACAACAATAATAATAAAACAAATAACTCTGCTTACAAAATCCTCAAGAGTAGAATTTGCGCGTTGCATGGCATCCAAGCCAACCAATGCCATATCTTCCAAATCACTATTACTATTAGCAATACGCTTGCTTTCCGTTTGCAGCACCGCTTCTTCCCGATTAAACAAGAGCGACGCTTCTTCGAGAAAAGAACCCGAAATCTTGCACACAAAAAAACGATTAAAAAAAATCAATATCATATAAAATGTCTACGTTGATGTGGCAATTGTAATCAAGTAAGATAGTAGTCACTTTTGGAAGGTGTTGGTTGATGAGAGTGAGTTTGTCCTTGAAATCTAGATCGCCGCACTGTTGTATCAGGAGGAGGAAGAGATTGGCGAGGAAGCGATTAGAGTGGTGGTTATTAGAAGAAGAAGGAGAAAGTAAGGCATGCGATTCCATCAATGTTATCATTCTCTGAACTTCTTCTAGTTTCTTCAGCTCTTCCATGCTTCACTCACTCCCTCGCTCCAGAGATGTTTTGCAATTTGGGGAAAATGGAAAGAGGGACTGCGAATGCTCGAGTGGAAATTCAGCTTACCGGTATATATAGAAAAAACTGCACGACATCGTTTAAAGTCACATTACGGGTCACGCTGCGGTTTTCAGTTTTCACTATTTCAAGGAAAAAAATTGGACTGTCCTTAAACAAATATGTCTGTCAATAACATGAGTTTTGCAAAACATTTCATTTCTTTCATTAATTTCATACTTATATATATATGGTAATTTCAATTTTTTGGCATGTTCAAAGTTTAATTTTTTCTTTCTATTTTTTAAGGTTTTTAATGTTTGTATAATCTGAGTTTTTTCTTTTATGGATCTCAAATTTCTTTAAACTTTTAAAATTAAATTTTAATATTTTTAGGCTATTACAATTTCTTTTATGGTTTGAGAGGTTGTCTAGAAAATGAAAAAAAAGGCAGAAAATTTAAAATGTATAATGATTCTTAAAATGACATATTGAAGTACAAAAAAATAAAAGGACGTATGTAAATTAATTAATTATTTAAAAATATTTGTTTTTATGGTCTAAGCTGTTTTTAAAGCAATTTTTGAATTATTTTTTAAATAAAAAATAAATTAATTTTTTTTAAAAAAATAATTTTAATGTGTTTACTTTAAAGAATATCTAAAAACAATCATCATGTTTTCAATTTTAAAAAAATAGTATTCAAATCATAATTGTTAAATCTAGTAAAACCTGATTGACATCTAATTTTTTATAGTAAAAAATCTATTTTTTTTAATATTTTTTAGTTGATTATTAATTATTTTCAAAGTTTATTATATAAATACTATAAAAATATTTTATTTTTTTAATATGAAATGTGAAGATTTTGAATATGTATATTCTATATTTATAAGAAAAAAATTATATTTTTTAATATAAAATAAAAAATATTAAAAAATAATATTTAAAACTTATATTTTTTATAAAAAATATTAAAAAATTATAATGTATAAATTTTATATTCAAACAGATTATTTTTTTAATTTTTTATATGAAGTATTAAAATTTTAAATATTATTTTTAATTTTTTTAAATTAATTTAAATTAATTCAAGTTAATTTATGTAATTAAGACGTAGTTAACTTCAAATCAGGTCTTATAATTATATACATGAAATAATACATGAACAATTTGTGCAATGATATAAGACACCTAATTCATACAAAAATGTTAAGAATAAATAAAATGTTAATTATACTTTATAAATGAATTTTTTTTAACAATAGACTATAAATATAGAATAAAAATTGTTTAAAAACCCATTTGTCATATATAAATAAAAAATAAAAAACATATTTTTTAAAATAATTTTAAAAATATTATTTATAATTTTACTAAAAATTATATTCACTTCAAGCCGACTGTGTTTATATATTTTAAGGATATTTTAAATTTTAAATTGAGTTGACTTTCCAAATTAAGTATAATAATATTCATATCCAGACCAAAAATCGATTTTGTCCCTTCAAATTTACCCAAATCTGAACATATCCCCAAGATTTTCTACCTGTGCAGATCGGTTCGAGCTGATGTGATATGAAGGAGGACGAAATTGTCACCCTTGCTAAAAATGCTGCATTAGCCTGTAGCGCGCCAGTCGTTGAACTCATCGCCAGGCCGTTACAATCCTCTCTCCCCAACCAGAACAAAACCCCAATATAACCAGAACCAGAAATACAAAAAACGACACAATAATGTCTCTCGCCACCTATCACCACCTCCTCTTCACTAACTCGCCGCCTCGCATCACCCTTCTCTTCAGCAGCAGCAGCAGCATCTCACTCAGAAACCTCAGTCTTTCTCGCCACGTCACTACATCCTTACATTCCAGCAATTTCCACGTCAAACCCCAAACTCCCAGAAATTCTTTCAGTTTCACCCTCAAAGCATACCAATCAGACCCCACAATCCGAACCCAAGTTTCCAATCAATTCAATCTCGATCAATTTCTCTCGATTGCCGAACTACTCTGCATCATTTCATCATCAATTATCACAATCAGTCACGCATTGAACTGTACCTTTTCGAAAACGGTAGCCTTGGGGGTCGTAGGCAGCAACACGGGATTTGCGTGGGGAATGGTGGTGATGGTGAGTGGAGTTGTAATTGGTGCGTGGATAAGGAGGCGGCAGTGGTGGCGGATTTGTAGGGAGACAGGCAGGGAAGGGAGTTTGAATTTGGTGGGGAGGATTGATAAATTGGAACAGGATATGAGGAGTTCTGCGACCATTATTAGGGTTTTGTCTAGGCAGTTTGAGAAGTTGGGGATTCGGTTTCGGGTTACTAGGAAAGCTTTGAAAGAGCCCATTGTTGAGGTACCCATTGTTGAGCTGAACATCTTACTTTTTGGTTGGTTGGTTGTTAGGATTGCTTGTTTTCTTAACCAAGTATCTTTGTTTTTTATTGAACTTTGCTGTGATATGCTTTTATTTCTTGCTATCTGCCGGCCATTTTGGCATGTCGGAGGATTGAATTTTTTTTAACTTTCTAGTTAAATCAAAGTTTTACCAACTTAATCACCAGTCATTGTTTATGCTGCTTTATGATATCTTTCGTTTCCTGCTTTGTACCTCTAACAATTGTCTACGATGTGACTGAAGTTAAGGAGAAAATTTGTAGAGTGCCGGGAGAATTCATGATAAACTAGGAGAAGCGCTATAATAACTAGACTATTTGACTCATGGGTTCTGGCTTAACTTGAGCGTTCATAGGCTGGATGAGCTTGGAGTAATGCTTTGATAACTAGCTTCAAGCAATCCTGATAAAGATGCCAACTGCTGCTTCAAGATTTTGGAATTTTGTAGGGTTATTTTGGATTTTAAGAATAACAGCTAAAACTGCAACATGATAGATTTATGCACTTTCAGTGGCAAAGGAATCACAGAAGTTGTTTACAGATAATAGAGGGAGTTTAAATTTTCTGGTTGTGAGTCCTCATGCATAGATTTTGTGCATGGTTTTCCTGATGATTGTCTGGAATGGTTGGTGGCTTTTGCTGCTTGCAATGCTCTGTTGCTTGAAAGAGTTTTGCAAAAGTCTTATTGATTGCAGTACTTAGAATTCTGGTACGTTTGCTGAGTGCTGACATCAAAAGAATGGATGATAATAAATGACCGTAGTTTACAGTGGCAGCTCTCAATGGGCAGCATCATTTATGGTGCTTTTGCTATATGCTGAATTAAACTGTCCCCATTGCAGAAGAAATTATTGCCTTTTCTAATATTTGGCATCCTTAGAATCTTGAAACCTATTTTGATTTGGCATTTGGTTCCGTAAAAACTTGCTATGGCTCAGCTATTAACTTCTTTCAATCTGCATCGAAGACTGCTGCTTTGGCTCAAAAGAATTCTGAGGCCACTCGAGCATTAGCATTGCAAGAAAATATTCTGGAGAAGGAGCTTGGTGAAATGCAGAAGATATTGTTGGCAATGCAGGTAAGTTCAGCCACATAGATTGATTATGCCAAAGAGTTTATATAAAAATAAGCAAAACCAGCAATCACGAAGCTTGTCGAATGAATAGGGATACCAACAGACAAATAAAAAAATGTCATAAAGTTGTATCTATAATAAACAATGATGCCATGTTGCTTGTTGTGATCTGTTTCTGTTTCAAAGATTCTTTGAAATAGCCACGTCCCTGTAATTTTATATTATGTAATCAAGTGACTGGTATGAATTGAAAAATTGGTTGTGTGATTTTCTATGAAATGTGTCTGAAACCAATTCAGGTGTCATTTGAACATAATCAAAGAAATAGACCGTGCACAGCTGCCAAAAAAGTAAATAAAAAGATAATATGATGTTTTCTAACACTACTGGCTTCAATTTAATAAAGAACTTCTCATGCTACATGTTGAAGAATAACTGTTTGCGCTGATAAAAACTGACATAGTGATTCTATGCTGGGAGAACATAATTTATCTCTTGTGATTAGTTCCATGGCTTCTGGTGAATGGAGTGATACGGTTTTCAAATGCTACAATTTCGACTTTAATTTGTTGTCATCTTTGCAGGATCAGCAACAAAAGCAACTGGAGCTAATTCTTGCTATTGGAAAGAGTGGGAGGTCATTGGATAACAGGCGGGAATTTGTCCAAGAACAAGAATTGATTAAAACACCTGATTTAACTGAGGGGGTGAACCAATTGGAAACCTATGAAACTCAACCTTCAGTTACAAGCAAGGGAAGCCACAATAACAGACCATAAAAAAATAGTAGTAAATATGCACCACCAGATTGCTCCGTTTTTCTAACCGCACAAGGTTCTGTACTCTCCTCCAAATGTCATGATAACTAGACTGTTGACCACCTAGGACAAGATCCCTAGTTTCTTGATCTGGATCTGCTACCTCTGCATTGTGAAGGAAAATGAACAAAGGACTAATAAATCTTTATACAAGTTAGACGCAAATTGTTCTTTCTTGGTGCTCATACCTGTGTAATTTCTAAGTTGTATTTTGTATTCAATTTTCTTATTTGGTAATAAGAATTTCATTAGGATTCTTATCTTTTGAAGTTTGAACTCATGCCACAAGATGTATAGTCTCGTTTTGTCAAGAATCAGGTAGCAGCAATGCTATTTTGTTTTTCTTTGGTTTTTCCCATAGAGCAGAGTACTCACATGAAAACAAAAGGATGGTGATGTTGGAATGTCAAATTACCATTATGCTATTTAGGACCTTGAAGTATATTTGTAGGGTGTGAAAGCTGCAATTGTACCTCTATCGAAACTTATAGACCTCACTCTCTTTGGTTTAATCCTTGCTCACGCGAAAGTTCGATTTGTCCCTAAAACTACTTTCAAGGTTCTTAGCAAGCTTGTTTTTGCCTTGCTTAACTTTCACTCAGCTTGGTCCATCCATTACTCTCAAGAACATTGTTCAGTGGTGGTTCATTCCTGTAAATGTAATCATTAGTACTACCATCGGTTGCATATTAGGAAGCTTGGTGGTGATTTTATGCCGGCCACGAAGCGAGTTTGTTCGGTTCACAATCACCACAGCTGCATTTGGCAACACTGGCAATATTCCACTAGCAGTGGTTGCATCAGTGTGTCACAGTTCCAATGCTCCCTTTGGTCCTGATTGTTACGGGAATGGTATTTGCATATGCATGCTTTTCTCATTGGGTTTATGTTATTCTTGTTTACACTCTTGTTTACCACATGATGGAGCCTCCGTTGGAGCAGTATGAGATTGTTGATGAAGAGGTAGAGATTTAGGAAGGGCCTGTTGATCTCAGGAAGCCACTGCTTGTAGAAGCTGAGTGGCCAGGGATAGAAGAAATGCCTAGAGACAAGTTGATGCGCTTTGATAAAATGTCTCGTGAAGAAGTTGTAAATTTATCATATTGATATTTTTGCCCTTACTAAGTTTATACATTTTGACTTGATATATAAAGTGTTATAAACTATATAAATAATTTTTTTTTAAAAAAAAGATGAAGTGCTAACACACTAAAATTGATGTAAATACAAAATTCATACTGCAAATTATATGAATAGATGGGCAGAGATAATATAAAATGTGCGGCGTGTCACTTTTTAGTTAGAAAACTAAACCTATTTTATTATTTATTTAAAATTATTTATGTTAAATAATCTGATTTGATGGGTTAAGTTTAATAATGATATATTTTAAAATTTTATTATTTATATATCTTTCTAACATTTTACCAAACAGTTTTTGATAATTAATTAAAAATATTATATATTTTCAATTTCAATTCCTTTTCCTTTGCTTCAATTCTTAGCATCTTTTTCTAAAAACTTACTTTTTTTCCTGCTTTTTTATTCTTTTGATCTTGCTCCGCATCACAAATATTGGAAAGTGAGTCATTTTCCAGCAATTTATAGCAGCTGTGTTATATCTTTCAAAAAAAAAAAAAAAAAAAAACCTCAAAACAGCTTTGCAGGTTTTGCTTTGCACACTTGTTCTCCCCATTGATGAGCGATGCACCCCCGAGAAAGCATCTCCTTGTAAAAGTTGTTACCTAGTCAAATCAATCTAGAGAAGAATTACAGAACTCAACAGTCATAGAGATGGTCCTTCATTATTTTTGGAGCCAATCAAAGAGGTTTCACGTGCTATCAACTCGTGATCAATAATTTCTTCCAAAAATGTTGAAGCCTCATACTTCTTTTGATTAATTAGCTCTCAGAATCAACTACTATTAATTTAATAACGACGACGACGAGGGACTCTCCAAGCCATGCAGGTGGCAAGATTTGGCTGGGGAAAAGGGCCAGAGAGTGACATAATTGGAGGAACAGGGAAAAGACTCTCCATGTTATGTGGGAGAATCCATGCTACAGCCTAGCAGCCTCGCACATGCATGAGACGCCCCACCGGGCCTCCAAAGGTGCGGTGATTTGCAGTGGAAAGTAAATAGATATGAGATGTTGAGTATTTGGCACCATACAACACAGAGCTACCATTTCACACACACTCGTTATCTGTCTTCTTCTTCTTCTTCTCCCCTCTTTCTCCATGTACAGCGCATCCACACATATTGGGATCCTGTGGGTCCATTTTTCCAATAATTAGAGCATTCGTCTCCTCCTTTTTCACATTTGCTTAACCAAAGCTATTAATTATGAGAGGCTTGAGGACATGCACTGGTATGATGCAAGATTCATGTCTCAAAATAATTTGATTGAATATGACAAATTGTCTTAGGATAATAATCTGCTGACTTGCACACCATCTCTATTCTCACAAAGCATAAGGCTAAATTCAAATTCCAACTCCAGCTAGCTTTTCTTGTGAAGTTGCCCAGGAAACCTAAAAAAGAAGAAGGGGGTTTGTCTTTAAATAGGCAACTGTAGAACACATTATAAAATGAAAGAGAACTTGTGGAGTTACAGTTTAATGTATTTTATAGAAGTTGATTTGTTACCTAAATTTCTTCTGTTTTCCGTTTTGGATATGATAGAACTATGATTAATTGAAGATATTGAATGACAACTTATAAACCTCATTACTATCACCACTATTGCTACAACAATATCAACAACAACAATAATATTAATTAGAATAATAGTAGTAATTATGATAGTGATAAAAATAAAAATAATTATTGTATTAACTAAATTATAATTAACATTATTACATGTTTATCATAGATACAATAAAAACTCTTAGCACACTTAATATTTATTTTTACATTTTAAAAAATTAATACAACCCGATGGCCACTAAATTAGTACTCCCTCACAAAATTATCAAAAATGTTTTTTTGATGCAACACTAAATATATAATATAAACTTGAATTGTAAACTTAAATCATAAAATTATAAATAAAATATTTTAACTAGTTATATATTAACAATTTCAATCAAGTATTAATTAATAATATAACACAATTAATATAACAATAAAATAAACAATAAAAAGTCCAAACATATTTATTTTATTCACATTGATTTCCTTTACTTTTTGATAAATCAACCCATTTAATTTGTTATTTACATGAAATGAGTCCTTTCAAATTTTGATAAATCATTTAATATTAATTACTCCAAAGATCAAGTATGTCAATTTAAAATTTTTATTTTGTATATTTGTTAGTTAAAACAAAGTAATATATTGATTGATATATTATTAGTTTACATAAAAAAATTTGAAGAATGAATAGATATTCTAATTTTATGGAAATGAAATCCACAAATATCTTATATCATTAAAAAAATTATAATAATTATAGTCAAAATCAAGCTTTTGATTATCAAATTACATAAGATTTAAAAGATATAAATTTAAAATAATAAAAAAATTTAAGGTGTATATTATTAAAATGTATAATTTTATATTTTTCTTAAACTTGTAAAATCACTTAGATTTTACCAAGTTTGAACAATTTTTCTAATTTTCAGTTTTTAATTTAATTTAACACATTAAATACATATTTACTCATAAAATTATAAAATTTTAAAAGCAAACTCATTTTTTAATAACATCACTGCCTAGAATCCCATAGGAGAGAATATACCCGAGGAGGACAAGATGCTTTGTGTGCTTTACCTTTCATTCAAAGTTTTGTTTTTTTTTTTGAAAATAGTACAATCAACAACAACAAAAATTGTACAAATTAGCATAATTTGAGGAAATTTTACGAATACAGTATCATTTTGTTGGAGCAACCGTAACTTTGATTTGCAGAATATACCTTTTGAGTATGCTATTTTTTTTAAAAAAATTAAATAAATAAAACTATTTCATTACACTCCTTCACCTTTCTCTTTTTTAGGGCTGTTATTTCACATGAAAATCTAGATTTTATTGCAGTAGCTGATAGGCAGACCTAGCTAGATTAATATATACATATACATATATGTATATTCATATATTTATATCCAGCGTAAACGAGGAAATGAAGCAATTGCATTCAACGAAGAGGCTAGCTCAAATAAAATTATACATCTCAGAACGTTTTACATCGCTTTTTTAGTGACAAGAACATCCCCAGAGTTTAAACCAACTTTTGTAAGCAGAAATGTTCAAACTAATCATAGATTATATGGGAAACAAATTGTTTATCGAGGCCGGCAAGCCTCTAAAAATCAACCACTGTAAGATCACTTCCTAATCTTCTAAACCCATGATCTCTTCCAAGCTTACAAACCCTAACCCTACCTGTTAAATCGGATGAACTCCGGAGAAGAAAGAAGAAAAAACACAGAGGGTGTTGCTTTGAATAACCAGATCCGTCCTGCAATACCTCAATATAAATTAATCCAATTAGGGTTTGGAAATATAGGGTTGTTGGTGATGGGTTCAGTGATCCTGCAGATCGCCTCACCTAATAATTTGATCTGGTCAATAACTGTGCTTGGGAAGTCAAGTATAAAATGGTAGGTGATGACCAATGACGTAGTAGTAGGCCGTCCACTGGGGTAGGTAAGGCTGTATTATATGCGATGTTCCTCTGACCAAAATAAATAAATAAATAAAAATTGAAATAGTCGTGCACCTAAAATCCAGAGACGTTAGACTTCCGTTTTTGGCCCTCATGTAAGAACATCATAGAGCCACGTCAAGTGCTTTGATACCTAAACCCATCAAGCTGGTGTCGGTTTGGCTCTACAATATTTTTGCTTTTTTAGCGTGATTTTCAAAATATTTTTCAAGTATTTTTTTTATAACTTTAATGTTATGATATTAAAAATAAAATTTTTTTAATATATTTTTAATTAAAAAACATATTACCAGATACACACTAGATTTAATCAACATTATGTTAATTTAATAACACTTTTGTTAAACTTACTTCTTAAGTTTCTCAAAACTACTAATATATCTTTTTTATTAATTATTATTATTATTATTATATTGGTCTTAATGTTTAGACTAGGTTATTTATATATAATTTAATTAATTTTATAAATTTTAAAATTAATAATTATACAAGCTTTCAATAATCCTGAAATAATCTAAATTTATAACTATTAAAAATAAACTCAAAAAATAAATAGTTAAGTTGGTTTTAAGATTATATTTATTATATTCTAATTCAGTATATTATATTCTTTTTAATAATAATATAAAAAATTAAAATAATTATTTTTTAAAAATAATAACTCTTGTAAAAATTTGTTAATTATATGTCAATCCATTATCAATATCAAAACTAATATTTTATGCGACATAATATTTTTTAATATAAAATATTTATTTTTATAATTAATTTTTTAAAAAATATATTATTTTTTATTTTTATTTTATATTAATATTTTTTATTTTAATGTATTATCATGAACAAAAATTAAAAATAAAAATAAATTAAATTAAGTTTTTTAAAAAAATCTATAACAATACCAACTAGGATTAAACTCAATTAGCTAGAACTCTTATATTTAACTTTTATTGACCAAAACACCCTTTCCCACCCTGGGTAAACATGTCCTTCCATGTCATTTTCCCAAAACACCCTTCCCTCCTCTTCTTCACACTTTGGAGCTGCTACTTTTTGACTGCATTCGAAGTCCTACCAAACCTCTTTCTGTCCTACTCACAAAACCCCTATAAAACTCCCTTTACATCCCTCTCTTCTACTGCAAATCTCCTCTCTCTGTCTCTCTGTCTCTGAAAAAACCGTTTCAAGAAATATTTAGAGAGAAAGAAAGAAAGCGTTAAACCTGAAGCAGAAGAATGGCTCTTTCAACTCTCTCTTCGAAATCTCTCTACAGCAATGCCAACAATCTCTTTCAACAAAACCAGCAACTACAATCACCCACTTTCTCTCTTGTCCCTGGAAGCAAAACGCTCAAGTCAAAATCGAACCTTTCAATCTCCGCCGTCCATGCCGCCGAGCCCACCAAGAATTCAGTTTCCGTGAAGGAATCTGCGGCCCCAGTTGCTGCCCCTGGGACTGGAAAATGGTCCCTGGAAAGCTGGAAAACCAAGAAAGCATTGCAGCTGCCCGAATACCCTGATGCTAATGAGCTCGAGTCAGTTTTGAAGACCATTGAGACCTTTCCGC
This sequence comes from Populus ilicifolia, assembly GCA_015708895.1. Classification (NCBI taxonomy): domain Eukaryota; kingdom Viridiplantae; phylum Streptophyta; class Magnoliopsida; order Malpighiales; family Salicaceae; genus Populus; species Populus ilicifolia. The sequence goes on from SRLM01000046.1 coordinate 1,346,032, forward strand.
CAATAGTTTTTGCTGGAGAAGCAAGGAGTTTAGAGGAGAAGCTTGCTGAGGCTGCAATGGGGAATGCTTTTTTATTGCAAGGTGGTGATTGTGCTGAGAGTTTCAAGGAGTTTAGTGCTAATAATATAAGGGATACTTTTAGGATTCTGCTTCAGATGGGTGTTGTACTTATGTTTGGAGGTCAAGTTCCTGTCATTAAGGTTAGATCTATTTCAAAAAAATTTAACTTTAATTCTCTGGTGATGATTTAAATGTGCTTATCCTTAAGTAGGTCTATTGGTTGATAATAACTCCAATCATTTGTTTATTTTAGCTGATATGATTTCAAAAATAAATTTGAATGAATATAAGTTGATGGTTTTATGATATTATCGGGGAACATTTTAGATGGTATGCTTTGCTTTTATGATTTTGCATCAAGGGTATTGATTGTTTTGAAGGAGGACTTAAGTTCAATTACAGAATCTGAATTGTGATAAAAATTGAAGTCGGATGTTTTGTTACTTTTTAGTATTGTATTAACTTAATTTAGAAGCTACTGGATTGGGAAGATTAAGAATTGTGGGGTTGGTTATTTGTAGGTGGGAAGAATGGCAGGTCAGTTTGCAAAGCCAAGATCAGATCCATTTGAGGAGAAGGATGGAGTGAAGCTGCCAAGTTACAAAGGGGACAATATTAATGGAGATGCTTTTAATGAGAAATCAAGAATCCCAGACCCGCAGAGATTGATAAGAGCTTATTGCCAGTCTGCTGCAACTCTCAATCTTCTCAGGGCATTTGCCACCGGAGGGTATGCTGCAATGCAGAGAGTTACACAGTGGAATCTTGACTTTGCACAGCACAGCGAGCAGGGAGATAGGTATGCAGAACTGAACTTTCCTTGGACACATTTGTTTTTAATTTCTTAAATTTATGAGTTTCATGAAAGAAGGAATGAATCCCATTGGAGGGCTTCCGTTTCTTTTCAATGTATATTTCAATAAATTTATGGATTCACTTGTGGAAGTGGTCCTCTGAAGATTAAAGTTGAAGTTCATGAGCCATTTCACATATTTAACATGGCTGTCATCTGGATTGTTCCGCAGGTACCAAGAACTTGCTAACCGTGTTGATGAGGCCTTGGGATTCATGGCTGCAGCAGGACTCACAGTGGATCATCCAATCATGACAACTACTGAATTTTGGACATCCCACGAGTGCTTGCATCTTCCCTATGAGCAATCTCTCACAAGGCTTGATTCAACTTCTGGCCTCTACTATGATTGCTCTGCTCACATGCTTTGGTGTGGAGAGCGTACTCGCCAGCTGGATGGTGCCCACGTGGAGTTCCTTAGAGGAATTTCCAACCCTATTGGCATCAAGGTACTTTGAATGCAAACTTCACGATGAAACTGTCTCTAACTTTATGATCTGTCGTTGCTGATATTGTCTAACTTATATGTCCGTGAAAGTACTTGATAATCATTATTTTTGTTCAGTTAATGACAATATGCTGACTGTTTTATATTTTCATTTTGTAATGTTTTGGCAAAACATTTTTGCTGAGAACATGCATTCTCTTTGTGATGCTAGTGTTGATGAAATATTGTTATGCATGAGTTTTTGCATGTTGGAAATGGGAGGCTGAAAGTGCAAGTTGTGATGCAGGTGAGCAACAAAATGGATCCAAATGAGCTAGTAAAACTCATTGAAATCTTTAATTCTAATAACAAGCCAGGAAGGATTACAATCATCGTTAGAATGGGTGCTGAGAATATGAGAGTGAAGCTTCCCCACTTGATCAGAGCTGTTCGTAGGGCAGGACAAATCGTGACATGGGTCTGTGATCCAATGCATGGAAACACCATTAAGGCTCCTTGTGGATTGAAAACACGCCCCTTTGATGCTATTTTGGTATGACTTATCACACATTCTTACTATTCTATCATCAAGTATTCAGTCACTTGTAGCATTTGATCACAATTTGTATTGCGTGTGAAGTGGAGCATATTCTTCATCATAAGATAGTATGTGTAAAAAGAATCCACAAATTAAAATTACATAATGCAGAGTAATATTGTTTTCATGAGATATCATCTGAATTCTTCCTTCGCATGCCATATAGATTGACATTCACAGCACTTAAATATCATATCAATAGGTGCCCCCTTAAGATCCTGGTTATTGTAGCATTTGTTGCCCGCCCTCTTGCCTCACAATGTGCCCCAGATATGCTCTGGATTTTTAACGTTTGTAATCATTTTCTTTTGCTCTGCCATCCCCCTTCTCCAACCCTTGTGATAATATTATTGTTGTTCGTAGGCTGAGGTGCGAGCATTCTTTGATGTCCATGAGCAAGAAGGAAGCCATCCTGGAGGAATTCACCTAGAGATGACTGGGCAGAATGTGACTGAGTGCATTGGAGGATCTCGGACAGTAACATTTGACGATTTGAGCTCCCGCTATCACACGCATTGTGACCCAAGGCTCAATGCTTCTCAATCGCTTGAGCTTGCATTTATCATTGCCGAGCGACTTAGAAAAAGAAGGATAGGAACTCAACGTCTGTTTTCCTTGGGCCAGTAGGCAGCTTCGAATCCTGTGCTAATATGTATGGTCAGTAGACGAAATTTATTTCGTGATCAATAAGTTTCCCATGGATCATCCATCAAACTTTGCTTCGTAGCCACTGCTTATTGCTGTTGCATTGGCATAGTTGTTTTGAACAATGAAAACAACTCGAAAAGTCACTTTTGCAAAGGAATTTCTTTATCATTTTCTCAAGCTGATCTTACCTGTGAAGGGGTATTGTGCATGCAGTGTTTTTAGGTGGAAGCTGCATATTGCAAAAGCAAGGTGTGCCGGATAACTTGGTTAATTTGTTTTAACATTTATATTAAACTTGGATTTATTTAATTTGAGGACTTAATGATAAAAGATATGAACTAAATTGAAATTAAAAAAGAAGAAGAAGAAGAAAGACTGGAAATCTCTGGGTAGATTTGAGGCAGCCAAACTCTCATAAAGTGGAACTCTCCTAAATTGGAACAACTGTTTTAAAATATTTTTCATGTCTGAACTATTATTCCTTGTTTAACTTGCAAAAGCAAGGACAACAATTTTTAGTTCAAATGGATTTGAAATTGAAATCTAAAATATTTAGATAGGTTTGAGTATGTTCTAAATCTGTTGTTTTTTCTCCAATAATTACCTAGTTGTTGTTTTGTAAGAATTTACAATTTATAAATCAGTTGTTCCTTCCTAATCAACGAGGACAAATCCACGAGTCAACCATACATAGTATCTTTGCATCTTCACCGTTCAACTATCATTAGTTCTTTCAAGTACCATTTAAGCCATTGTTACTTGTTCTTAATATCTATTACATTCTCCTCTTATTTAAAAAAACTGTCCTCAAGTTTAAGGTAGGCATTCTTAAGCTAAATCTTACCTACTTAGACAATGTTGTTCTTGTTTTGCTCATCATATCACCCCCGGCAACTCCTCCTTAATTCTTTTAATTATGATTGTCTTGTTTGGTATTGGGATGTAACCATATACTACTTTGAAATAAGTAGCTTTTAAGAATGTATGGTAGTCAGTATTATATCATTAGTCAACCATACTTAACCATTTGGACTATTATTTAGGATTTTGTTAGTGATTTTGAATTATTTGTTTGAATAAGGGTAATGAGTTAAAAACATTTGTAATTAAACTCCATCTAATCTAAAATTTTTATTTTAGAAGCAACCAATATACGTAATGTTTTTATTAATGATGATGTTTTTTGATAAACCATGTAGTTTTATAATATTCTAAGCAAAAACCCATGTTACCTTGTTGGCATTATAGGGATTTATTAGGGGTGTAAAGCGAGCATGTTTTAATAATCTATTAACTACTACTAAGATCATATAATACTTATCAAAATTAAACAAACTTTCAATAAAGTCCATTGAGATTAATGGCCAAGGTTTTTCATGTAGAGGTAGGGGTTGTAGTGGGTTTAAAAGTTTTGTGTTTTCTGTCCTAGTTTTTTGACAAACCTCATATTATCTGGCATAATCTTTTATGTCAAATTTCATCCCTATAAAAAATTTTTTTGTGCTTTCTTAAAGGTTTTTTTATACTTAACATCGTTATTTGTAGGGCTATCATATATGTATTATAAAGTGATCTTTTTAGAGGATATCCCTTACTTGCACATATAATTCTTGTAAATAGTAAAATATTTCTTTTTAGTCGACACTTACAAGCATTTACTCTTTATTTATTTATTTATTGAAGAATATTTTTAATTTTTAAGTCTTCAACATAACTCCCCTCAAGGTTATTCATCCAATTGGCTACTGGAGAGGATATTTTTCATAACTTTTTTTTAGATCTTTTTGATAAAATATATGTAATTATATTCTCTTTTCAGCTCTGAAATCCATTGTAAAATCATATTTGATCAGTTTGGAGGTAAAATATATGTAACTATATTCTTTTTTCAGCTTTGAAATTCATTGTAAAATTATATTTTATTAATTTGGAGATCTATTTTTGTTGTGTTGGAGTCCTAATCTTCTATTCCATAAGATATTTAAGGCTCTGCTATTTTTTTTTATATATTTTAAATGTGTTTCTTAGCAATATAGCCTTAATTTTTATACAATCAACATGAAATCTATAATTTTTTTTTTCATTTGTAAATAGAGCTAACTCATTTGTTTTAAGACTCTTGCTAAAATAGAAAATAGGTTTCCCCTCTTATATTGGAATTATCTCAACTTTTTTTTATGAAGCATTATAATCAATGATAAATGGTTAAGTAAACTATAAAGTTAGATAAATCTAGTATTGAAGGGCTAGTAATAACATCTTTCAATCTCACAAAAGCTCTTCAGCTAAGGTTTCTAGTATTATAGTTCAATAGACCAAGTGTCTTTTCTTATTCTTAGTGTATACTATATACTAATATATCATATAAAAATACTAGTATCAACTTTACAAGATAGGGTTAAAATACCTCATTCATTAGGCCTTAAAAAATGAAAGGTACATTAATAAGATAGTGCATATATTCCATATCCTTTTTCATTATAAGTCTAAAAACATTACGAGGAATTTGTAGTGCTTTTCATGAGTTTTAAAGTATTTTAAGAAATATCTTAAGTTTTCATCCAAACTTGATTGTATTTCAATTATAAATTTAATTTAGAGAAAAATTAGGATCCATACAATTTATCTTAGTGCATGTCTACCACTAGTATAAGAAACTTGTCATTGATAAATTTTTTTATTGAGAGTCTTGTAATGCATGCACATTCTTCATGATTTGTCTATCTTTTTCTACTAATAAAACTGGTGAAGCAAAAGGACTTTGGCTAAATCTAATAGTAACTAGCTTAAACAGCTCCTTTAAAAAAAATTTAATCTTAGCTTTTTGGTAATATAAATACCTATAAGGTTTAACACTAATTGATAAGGTTTCCTCTTTCAACATAATGGAGCGGTCATGAGACCTCTCTAGAGGTTATCCATTGAGCTGCTTAAACATGTTTTTAAAATCTTGTAGTAACTCGTGTCTTACTGAGGACATGTCTACTAGGTTTTTCAACCATTGTTTCTTGTCCATGTCTTCCTCCTTGATCAATTCTCAAACTCTTATATTTTTTTATTAGATGAATAAACAAAGAGAGAAAGAGTGAACAATTCATTTCCTTTCCTAGTTAACCACCCTAGATCTATTATATGTTTTTATGTTCCTGGACTTGAAGACAAGTGCTACAAAACTAGATATGGACTTCAACATATTTGTCTTGTCCAAATAACAAAATAAGATTGTTCAAACATGAATGCCTTTGAACTGATCCCTTCTGACCATTTAATGTTCAATCTTTTCATTAAGTTATGTTTGTTTTTCAGAATTCACTTTTCAGAAAATCACTTTCCAAACTTTTCTGTGTTTATTTGCAATTAGAAAAGTTGGTTAATGGAAAACACTTTCCAGTTAAAAGAAAATTGAGCTCAGTTTATAAGAAAGAGTTTTCTTGGAAAATTTAGGAGGAAAACAATTTTTGAAAGTTATAAAAAATTTAGAAATATCATATTATTTGCTAATCATATCAAATTTGATCCTCAAACTTTTAATTGCTATATATATTTTGTTTTGAATATTTATTTTTTAATTTCATCTCTAAAAATTTAATTTTTATATTAACTTTGATCCTTATTTTTATAATTGTTATTTACTTTTTCTTTATCATTTTTTTATTGAAATTTTTTATTTATCAAATCTGATCCTCATTCTTTTGATTGTTATTTATTTTATTTGAAATAATTTATAAAATATTAATTATTATTATTAATTTCTTCATCTTTTATTTTTTTATTTTTTAGATTTAATCTCTATTATTTTAATTATTATTTATTTTATTTGAGATAATTTATAAAATTATATTATTTTTAATTTCACTCTCATTCAACTTTTTAATTTGTAAGATTCATTCCTTATTATTTTAATAAATTTCAGAAAAATAAAATATTAATAAGTTATTTTCCAACTTATTTTTCATTGTATTACCAAATATCAAAAAATAATTTATTTTATTGAAATTTATTTTTTTAAAAAAAATTATTTTTCAATATACAAATAATACTTAAACTTTAAAAATTCATTCGCAAACCATGTCATCGACTTGTTTTTCTTATAACTTTTCAAACATGTTCTCCCACGAATAGAAATATAGCATATACCTAAACTGAAGCCAGACTACAATTTAAACTCAACAAAACAAGCTAAATCCCGAAGTGTTTGCATTGATTCCACCAATGAACTCCCGTGTAAAAGATTTGACCCCGTATCAATTCAAATTAAATATACTAATTGTTATGATAATCACGGATTGTCGAAGATGCTTAGGAAATAAAATCCTTTTGAAATGTTTGAGGAAACCAATTTCATGATTGAGTCAATATGATTTTTTAAAATTTCTTGCAAATTTTTCAATATTTGGGAGAAAGAACCGTTCTTGCATCTCCAAGACATTTTAAATAAATCTCAAGGGTTTAGCAATTTCGAGAATTTCTTATCTCTTAAAAGTCTTTCAAAATCTTATTTTTTATAAAAAAAAAAATCTTCATTTCTTAGACACCCTGAAAAGATTTTAATGAAAAAATCTGTCAATTTTTTGTAATTCACGAAATCTTATGCACATGTAAGGTAAAAATTTTAACTGCAGACTTGTTGGCTTGGGCATATCAATGGATTTAAACTCAGGAATGTTTTATGTCATAAAGACATGATAGTCACACATGATAATATGAAAAAAGAAATCTGACAATCTTGGATGGTCATCCACCAGATATGAACTCCTCCGTCCGATGGAAATCCATCTCAGTAGTAAGGCATGTATCGCATTGACCTTCTGAATCTAGGCACCTTCCTGCCACCATTTAGAAGGTGAAATTAGGAAAAAAGTATGAAAGAAAAGGCTATCAGAGCAACAAACACAGGAATGAGAGTACGAAGAAACATACCCATATCCATAAGGAGAGTAGAAATAAGGGGGCACATATGGCCTCCTGAACCGGTAACCCATGTAGGGATTGATTCGTCTAGGTCGATACTGCTTCATTCCAGGAACGTTGGTCCTTTTGGGTGAAACCTGAAACACAGATTAATTATCAACCAACAAAAACTACAAAATAGAACCAACATGATATCAACAGCAGCAATCATAAATTTAATCTACCATTCATGGTGAGTAGTGAGAATTCATGTCATGGTGAGTAGTGAGAATTCATGTCCAGCTCCATATCAATAAACCAAGCTTTTACTTCTTTTTTGATAGAAGAATAATGGCTTACCTTCAATTGACGGCCATGTAGTTCAGATTCATTGAGAGCTAGAGCCTCTTGAACAGCTTCTGCTTCCAGGAATTCCACATAAGCAAAACCCTTTGGCTGGCCAAACTTATCTGTCAGAATAGTAACCCTGTTTACTGTACCACAGGACTGAAAATGCTGCTGCACTTCTTCAGGTGTGCATGCATAATCAACCTGCAATCGCAAATTTCACCGTTATGTTCCATTGTCAAATTAAGCTTGACTAGAAACAATAACTGTGGCTAATTTTTTTTCCAGAAGATGTTATTTCAATTCTAACAGCTAGATACAACCATGCATTTTGGAGTGTTTTTTATGCAATACATATAATCAATCAAGCGATAACAATGCAGGGCAAATTGCTGCCAAAAAAGAAAAGAAAAGAAAAGAAAAACAACAAATGGACTCTTCCTTTTCCTTTTATTTTTTCTACCGCATTCATTAGCTACAACTTACCAATCCTATCAATAGCACATCAAGCTCGCCACAAGCCAAAGTACCTCCTAAAACATTATATTTAGCCCTTTCAGCCATTATATATTTTTACTTGACAGCATCATTTTAAGTCAAAATATCAATTTCCATAGTGCATCCTGGTATAGCAACAATAGTCCAGCTTTGCTGTAAAAGATTGCCAATGTCCAGCAGTTGAGCCACCAGTAACCCTTCTCATCACTGCATCCATAGAGTCATACTAAATCATATTTCACCATCCCAACATCAACCTTCTAATGACACAACAAAACCATCCTACTAACCATCCTGTTTTTCCAATGAAGAGCTTGAAACAGTTTTTCCAGATGCCAGCTTCTAATTTGACTTCTACCTAGTACCATCAACAATATTAATCTTTTATTTTTTTTTCAAACAGTAACCAAACATTATTGTGTTTACTGCGAATATATAATCTCAGCTCTATTAGATCAGGCGTTAATCCAAAATTATTTTACACTCATCCTTCTTCCATGTATGATCCTCTGGTGAATTTTTACATAGGTAGTTTCTTTCCTCATGATTTTCACATGACCTTCAAGTGTTACATTGCTATTGTTCCTTGTCCAACTAGAAGCATGACAGTAAACAAAGGATCAAAATTAAAGTGCTATGAAATTTCAAAAGAGTTGAAAACCCTGAATGTTTGATAGGACTGAAATAGCCTGAGCAGCTTACATCTGATGCACCAGGTTGTGCACAGATGATTATATAAAGAGATAGGCCATGTAAATCCATGAACCAAGCCACTTAAAAATGGTCATCATTCCAAGATGACAAGAAATATGTGTTTGTATGCGTGTAGAGCAAATGATGGTTTCAAGTAAACGAAGGTAGTCAAAACATATGAAATTTTGAAACTCAATCATCAAAGCAGATTAACAGAGACTCATAAAAAAAACATTAAGAAATAGCTTCAGTCATAATGGAAAAAATAGAAAACAACCATAAGATATATTAATGAATGTATAGAAAAAACATTTCTGGTATTTTTGGTGCTTAAACTCCTGACAGTGCACCTAAATGACTGGTTAATATATTTAAATCTCTTTAATTTTGTTAAATCTGAAAGAAGCGTGGTGTGAGAGGGAAAATATCAACTAGAACACGAGATTTTACACTTTTTCCAATCTAGATAGTCCAGAGAGATCAAGCAACTGATCAGTGTATTTCAAACTAAGATTGTGAAGTTTCTTTCCTCAAAGCAAATAAAAATAAGGATGCACAAGCGGTCAGTAATGTACTGAGTTGGGCTCCCTTCAAAAGAAACATCAGATCTAAGATGCATCTTATATAAACCATCAAGTGACCAAATCAAAATGAGCTGATAGCATTCTTGACAAAAAGAGAAAATTGAGCAATGAGCAAACAGTCTTCACAGAACTCATAGCAAGTTAACCTGGGAAGGAAAGAGCGCATATTTGTCAAATATTTCCAACACTTTAGATAAACTAACAGGAAAAAAAGTTAGTAATTCTGACCACAAAAGGCAGCAATATACACCCTTGTCCCATCTGCCACATGATCACACATTTCGGAAGAACCAAAGCCCATCATCAGCAGAGTCGAGGTTCTGCAACTTAGATTGCACATCCCAACTTGCCCATGCTCTTCGAAAGCAACAACTTTCTCCTCAAATATCATGGTTGAAGCATCACTATTCACATCCTACATGCATCTGTTCCAGCGACCTCCAATGAGCCTTTTGCCAAATTCCCTCACTCCATTTCTTTCTTTCAAATGGATTTCATTCATACACCACCTTTATTTTTTTCTTTTTCTTTTTTTGCATTTTTCTTTCATGTTTGACTTTTTCCTCCATCCTTCTTTCTTTCTTCTTTCTCATCTTTTTTTTCCTCCTCTTTTTTTTCTGTTTGTTCTTTTTTGCTAGCATTCCCCCCTCAAATGTTTCTTTTATTCCCTTTTCTTTTTTCAAGTAAATTTGAACATAATTTCCTCAATTTACAGATTATTCTGTTTTTTTTTTCCTGTTTTCTTTCAAATTCAAAACTGATAATTTAATCTCTTGTAAAACTATCCTATTTGACATAAAAATGACTTTGGTCCACCCTCAAAATATGTTGTTAATATCCAGCAATACATACAGAGAAGTTGGAGAGTAAGAAGACCCCTGCGATCATAGTGAGACATAAAGTCAAACCATGACTCTGAATTACAGTTATCCAAAAGTGAACCGATAACAATGAAACTAACATTAACACAATTTTTTAACAGCTAAAATTAATGTCACTTGGCAGAGCCTGAAGCCCAAAGCCACTAGTGGTTGCAAAAGGGCTATCTGATTAGAAGTGTATTCATCGACATAGTTTATTTATCTCTTATGGAAATAGATTAAACCCTTAATGAGATGTTTTGGCCAACTATTGGAAATAGTGCCATGTCATTAATATATCCATATAATATCTTCTTTCTTTCTTATATGTACATGCATACACTTATAAACAGTATGCATAGAATGGTTCAAGCATTCTACTAAAGGCAGAAGGTCAAGGGTACAAGACATTATATTTCTCACATTGCCAACAAACACAGAACAGGAATCTGCTTCCTCCCTGTTTGCTTGATTAGCAGCTGCAGTAGCTGGATCTGTGGGGAAATGAAGCCATGCAAATACATATTATGAGCTCAAGTTTCAAGAAAAGAAAAACAGAGAGAGAAATTATGAGACCAGCTGGGGATATGAAGAAAAATAAAATATGAATAGCACCTCTGACAAGAACCACTCAAGCAGTAAACTACAAGCACAACAATGCTAAATGATATAATACTTATATGCTATAAAATAAACGCAAAAAAGAAAAACAGATGTAGAGACTTCAATGTGTTGAAATCCTCAAATCACATGATGCACTTTGGTCATACATAGCAGAAACAACAAAGAGATGTCTACTGGTCAAAAACCATGTTGCAAAGAAATGTATATAATAAATCTCAATGCAAAAGAGTCAGGACATCTCACAGAAACTGGGCGCAGAAATTTTTTTTATCACTTTATAAACACAACTCCCCATCCCAGAATATAGTAGGGAAGCGTAATTCTAGAAACAATTTCAGTAAAGCACAACTAATTAGCACCCCAAATCTCAGATTAACACAATGTTGTCTGCCAAAATTTCCAAACCACTTAGAAAGTTAAGCTTCACAAAAACTAAAGAAGTACAAAGTCCTACTCGCTGATTTCATCATCCAAAACTCCCGAATTTCCAGCTGCTCTTCTTTCTCTTAAAAATGTAAAATCACAATGTAGCAGAAACTGCCTTTTGATCTTAGCAGAATATTCTCTCACAAGTTTTACTTAAACATCACCATTTAAACAAACAAATAACCTTAAAATATCCCCGGCAACCCAATTCCAAGACAACAAATTCCTAGATAACCAGATGTTTAAATTACAACCCAAAATATTTAAGAACAGCAGCAGACCAAATCCAGAACACCTGAAAATTTAGTTAAGAAATAGATATGTATCACAGCGTATGTGCTAATAGATCTATATTCCTCCTGACACACAAAAATTAAAATATTAAAGAAAGAGGAAAAGTAAAACAAACCTTGAACAGCGCCCATTTCCTTCTCAACTTTAGCTTGCATCTCACGAAGAGCAGCCGCTTCCTCCTCCATCTCTTTCAATCTCTTCTTCATCTCATCCAACTCCTTCACCAATACAATATCATCCAAAAAACTCAAATCAGTTACCGATTTCTTAATATTTAAATAACTGAAGGTCGAATTTAAATTTCTAGGGCTTCGGTTAACTATATAATTAAAAACTGAAATTGAATGGAAAAAATGTTGAAGGACCTTGACGGCATCGTCATCGGCGGCGGACATGTCAACGTCGGCGTTGTGAGGATCCATATCCCCTTCCACATCAGGAATCTCTCCACCGTAAACCTCATGTTCTTCTTCCTCCATCTCTTCTCGTTTTTTTTTTCCTTCTTTTGTTTCTAGAAACTGGTGGCGTCTCTCTTTTCGGAGCTGGATATTCGGGTTTTTCTACTAGCGGTGGAGCCGTGGTGTTACATGAGACGTGCAAAATAGATGTTGTTTACATGCTGTCGTTTGCTGATACTGACATTAAGCAGATGACAGATCGTTTATCTTTAATTATAACGTTTTTAATTAATCCCTAATGCACCGCCTAATTTTCAATTTTCATCATAATAAACAAATTAGTGTTTGTTTGTCGCGTTTGGTTGTCAATAAAAACGTGTTTGATTTATAAAAAAAAAAATAAAGTAAATAATTATTTTTCCAAGAGTGATTTTAAAATGATTTTTCGCATTTTGCATTTTAATACCATACAAAAAGTAAAGTAAATAGGTACGTGTCTTGTCTGTTTTTATTATCCTCATTTCAACCAAACACAAACCATCTTAGATTAAGGTTGGATATTGTAATAATAATTATTTTTTATTTAAAAATATATTTTTATTTTTATTTATTTAATTTATTTTAATATTAGCATGATAACAATAATCTAAAAATACAAACAAATTAATTTAAAATAATAAAAAACATAATTTTTAAAGCACGATATAAGTTTCTCTATTATTTTATATTCAATATTATCTTCAATGTGAAATGGTTGGAAGCAATGATACTATAAAGATACTATAAAACACAGGCGCAGGAAACGATCAAGAACTAACAGGTTACAGGTTTTTTCCAAGCACAACAAACAAAGCTTCTTGCAGCCGCTAATTAAAACTAATATTTAACAATCAATATTCGCATAAACTATTATCTGCAATGACCAGCTACACAGTTTAACATGGTAAGAAGATAAAATTAAAGAAGATACTATAAACTATAAAGTAACAAGACATATTAAGCACGAGCTTCATCGGAAAGTGAGGAAGAGGGGATTCTCTAGACATGTTTTGATTGTCTTGGAAAGACAGCAAAAGCAGTTCTGATGATTGGTTTAACCTTTTCAACAAGTTTTATGATTCCCAAAAACATGAGACGGTAAAGAATCACCATTCCTAAGAGGATAGCGATATCAATCCACTTAGAATAACCCATCTCTACTTGCCATGTGTTTTTCAGAATTTCTTCGCCAGTAATGGTAGGCGGCCCTCCTGCTAGATTATTAGGGAATGTCAATCCCTGGAATTCATTCTTGTAGAACCCTTGGTTTGCATACTTGTGGAATGCAATGTAGTACATCGGATATCTCCAGAAAGGCTTAGGAAGATCATCTGGTAACCGAAAAAATCCTCCGTTTAGCATCATAACACCTTGAATTCCTGCACCTGTTATGATACCCATCAAGAAATCTGGCACGATACTTGCAACGATCATCATTAAGCTTTCGACCAGCATCATGCACACGAAGAGTAGCAGTGCAAAGCAGACAAAGTGTTCCAAGCTCTTTTGAAGGCCAACTAGGTAATAGGCCATTGCTCCAGGGATTATAGATATCATGAGCAGGTAAGGAATGGAAGACAATGTGTTTCCAACAACAAACGCACCAACACCATAGTGCCCATTTAATCTTTCTCGTCCGAAAATCTGATGTGGATAAAGCAAAATCAGTTTCATTACTGCTCATAACTGTCGAATGTTATCTGTTTCAAAGCATTAGAAATAGTTTAGCAAGGAAAAACCCACCTTCATGTCCTCTACGAAAGAGGGGAATCCACCAATTGCCATGAAAGTCAAGAATGCAGCAACAAACATGAGCATTGAGCCTCTAGCCTGAGAATTCACAAGTAATAATGTCAAGGCAGTTTTCAGTAGCACCAATGCTGCGGAAAGATTTTACTCTCAGATGCAATAATTTACCTGTATTGACCCAAAAGTTAAGCCAATATCATAGAAGATTGTCCCTACACATAGGCACAATGCTATGTAGATTGCAAGGCGAAGCCAGTAATAGCCTAGATCGCGGTACATGTTGACGAAAGATCTCCTTGTAAGAACAAGGCACTGAGTGATGAAGCTTGCCTGGCTTCCTTTCTTGTCTAGAATTCCTCCTTTCTTCAAAAATAATAAGCTGGTAATGTTAAACTCTCTAATATCTACTTTGTAACTTAAATAGCGTTTCAACTATTTAAGACAATTCTGTTTACCTGCTCGCATATGGAAGCTACTCGTCGGCGAACTTGCAGGAAAATCTCTGATGATTTGTAGGACTTGACAAGAACATTGATGGCTTCCTCTGTGCTCCCACCGTTCCCTTGTTCAATGTCCTGGTCAAATAAGTAATAAGTCTTCAAAGGACAGGCAATCAACTCTCAAGAGAAAGGGTTTGTCGTGAGAAAATATTTACCATATCAAAATCCGCGTTTATGGTTCTAAGGTAGTGATCTGATGGGTTTCTCAGAGGAGCGCATGGAAAGCCATTTGAAGAAAAGAACTGCAGCAAAAAGAAAGAATATTTGGACAACTCATCAACTGCTCAATATAAATGAATCATCTCAACAAAATTTAAACTAGTTTTTAAAATTCAAAAGAGGAACTCAAAAACTGAAAAGACAAAAGTGATGACAGTACCTGTTCTGCCATTGAAACAGGACCAAAATAGACGGTTCTTCCAGAAGAAAGAAGGCATAGGTTGTGGAAGAGCTCAAAAACCTCACTACTTGGCTGATGAATTGATGCAACAATTGTCCTTCCTTCTTGGCGAGCAAGCTTAACGATATGGTTCATGACATGGTAAGATGCTGCACTATCCAGTCCACTAGTAGGCTCATCAAGGAAGAGCAGCTTGGGCTGGGTCAAGATTTCAATGCAAATACTAACTCTCCTCTTCTGTCCTCCGCTAATGCCCTTCATACCCCACCCTCCTATTCTGGTGTCGGCAGAGCCTTGTAAGCCCATCTCTCTTATTGTTATCTCAGCTCTTTCCTTCTTCTCAGATGTAGACATGGAATCTGGAAGTTGGAGCTGTGCTGAGTAGCAGACAGCTTCCCTCACAGTTAATGTTGTCATTAGAGTATCATCTTGAGTAACGTAGGCCTGGGAGGATGATACAGTTAGTGGTTATCAGTGTGCTAAGACCAAATTTAAAGAGGCAAAACAGAGAAGTTGGTTCCAAGGAGAGTGCTTCCTTACACCTCCGAAGAAGAGAGAACATTAGATTGACATGCTATTATTGGTTGATTCGATAGCACTCTACCTTTCCTTGCTTTTTCATTATAGAGAAACTAAGGTGAAATAAGCCTCCATGATGCACAGAAATCAGGTCTTGATAAATAAAATCACCTGATGACTCTTACTTGCATGATTTTTCAGAATATGACTACAGGATATAGTCAAGTACAAACAAGTTTAATTTCATTTGAGGCTTCTTAGACCATATTGGTAGGAAGTATATATATAACGATGGAAAACATTTCAGCTAAAATTAAATTAACAAATGCATGAGATGTTTTCCGCTGTCAAGTATTTCTTACCGAAGTTCCAAATGCAAGTGTCTCCTTTCGACCATTGATTAGGATCTCTCCAGTTTGCTGTGTGTTTGAACTTAATCTTCCTGCAATTTTTCTTCATCAGTAGATTTCAAGCATAATTAAAAGGACATTTTCTTTTCACTTATAATCTACTATCATGTAGCTTACAAGCTGCATAATAGAGGTCAATGAAGAAAAAAAAAATAACAACTACTCATACTGAAAAGGGTAATATTAATGAAACAAACACCTTCCCAAGTTTAGAGTTCAAAACTTCTTTCTTCTTACTGAATAGGCCAGCAAATAAACAACTTTGGTTCTGCTAAGTGGTAGGCCTGAATAGCAGAACAAGTCCTAACAAGAAGTTTGATGGTAGATGGAAAAATACCTGCCAGAGCATCTAGAAGAGTTGTCTTGCCGCTTCCCGAAGGACCCATAATAGCCAAAACCTCCCCTGGCTGAGCATAACCGGTTAGACCGTGCAGGATCGGTCGGCCCCCGTTTTTCCCATCAGGCACTGTAACCCACAGATCAATCCATGTCATGAGAAGGCCATTGCTGTTTCCCTTTGATGTCAAGCCTTCACCATCATAGTTCTTGCCTCCCCTTAGAAACGTCCCGAGTGGCTCCATCTCTGTCATCATAGATGATGCTTCATAGGTGCCTGAATAAGGAGGTGGATCAGGACCTGTTGTGGTGCCAGGGCTAAATGGGAACGTGTTGTCTACCGTTGTACGCTTGCCATCTTCCTCAGAAATTATGCTTGGCAACTCCAAGTCATCTACACCTGCTTCTCTTTTCGATGGTACAACGTTAGCTTTTGTTTCAGGCTCTTTTAGAAGTGATCGACTGGGGCTTGGACTTGGAGTCCATCTAGGCACATTAACTGCAGAATCCATTTGCTCAATTAGCAAAACCTGTAGAAGTTGTCAGAAAGGAGTTTGTATTTGATCAATTACAACGGTACCGGTGATTAATGAATAAACAGCTTCTTTAATTTATAGGAATGGATTTTGTCAAAATACTCTATTCAAGTCAACCAGAGCGTGCCGAAGTAAATGTGTGGTCGGTAAAATTAGTGTAGAGTGATTCTTGAGTGTTTTTTTTTTTTTGGCTTGAAAATGAATTTTTTTAGATTTTTTTATTTTTGATATAAACATGTTAAAAACATCCATTAAAACACAGTTCAAACGCGTTAACAAAGTCCACAGAAAAAGGACAGAAAGGCAATCTCTTTTGAGTCCTCGCTATTACATTGTGGCTGCTCTATGTATACTCGTCAATGAACGCCAACGCCAACGGGCTTCTTATCTATCCATCTTCGTGGGATCAATTTTGGTCCCGCCATTTGCGTGTTCATGGAAGCCTGCACCTTAATTTGGAAATTCAAACCTGATTAGCCATCGGTTACAATTTTTTTATTCATGGCATCACACGTATTTTCATGAGCTGCCCTTTTTATTGCCTGCCTACTCGTGTCCTGGAGGATGAATTTGGACACAGTATATAAAAAGAAACAAGTATCCATTGCAGAATACAATTCTATAATAATATATCGTATAAAAAATAATCAGATACAAAACTCATGGTATCTGGGAGAACGGGTTGATGCGTTGAAAAAACGGGGGCTGCGTTTTCTGATGATGAATTTATTCACTGAACAGTACAAGAATTTGTTTATGCTGAATTATTTATTAATTTAATATTGAGAACATGGGGCCCAGTTGCTGAGTTTGATTTGATTGGATGCTTTAAAACGATGTAATGGACGATTACAAAGTGCGCATGTCTGCTCATGACTTTTAGCCATTCAACGACAGCTCAAGTTGTTAGCTTTATAATTCTTAAAAAAATTTATTAAAAAATAATTTTGTATAATTTGTATAATTTTAATTTATTAATTTTAAAAATAATTTTTAAGAAATAAAAATATTATTTTAATACAATATAAAAAATATTTTAAAAAACAAATACAATTATACTTTTAAATGACTTCTTGTAAAATGATTTTTTT
>SRLM01000046.1:1364144-1417988 GCA_015708895.1 Populus ilicifolia
ATTTTTCTAAGTATTCTATCGGACGAGTCTCTATCTTTAATTTGTTTAAATTTAGAGGTTATGAAATTGCAAAGCACAAAATATCATAGCCAAATTATATAATTTTCTAAATTTTTTTTATCAATATTCATAAATTATATATTTTTTAAATTTAGATTTAATACACCTCAAAAACCTCTAAAAAAACATGTATTTTAAGTTGAGATAAAAGAATAACTCACTATATTTTTATTAATATTAATATTATATAAAAGATAGTATATAAAAATCTGGTAAAAATGCATTATATTTTTATTAACATCAATACTTATATCATGAATATTTTTTTCATTACGATAATATTGTATTTTAACCATTTATTTTTATTAAAAAACTTTTGAATTATAAATAAACCATAAATTATTATACTAAAAAGAATTTAGAATTTTTATTATTTACGGTATATTTATTTTTAAAATATTTTTCTATGATATTATTTCATTTTCTCATAAAAAATCATTGATTTAGTTATTAAAGAGTTTTTAAATTTATCAAAAAAAAATATTTTTTAAGTATCATACATTCATCACCATCACCAGTCATTTTAGCCAATAAAAATAAATAAAATTATAAAAATTAAAAATTTAAACAATTATTCAAGATATAAATATTACATATAAGCTTAAGAATATATCATTCCAACAAGTTTGTTCCCTCTATTTTTTTCACTTTACTCTTAAAATATGTCTAAGAAGATTTATTCCTAAACACATTACAGTAGGTTTTTATACAAGGAGATCTAGTCTTTATTAAGACGGCAAGTCATTTGAGAATGTTTTTGACTAAAAAAAAAAACTTGTCTTTATAATATTTTACTTAAACAGAAAGAATCAACGAAGAATTCTCTTCTATTTAAACAATAAACTCTATTCACTGTTGTCAGAGAAGATTCAAATTGATTGATGAACGCCCTAGTCCAAAAATATCACTTGCCGCCAAATTAAAAAAAGAAAAAAAGAACGGTGTTAATTGTTGGTTCCAGAGAAATTGTCTTGCAGGAAAGAACGTGGCCATGCATGGTATAACTTCTTGTAAGATGTCTTATATAAATTCAATAAAAATGATCTAGGGAGGACTAGAGGCAATATCCTGATATAAAAACAATTTACAAACAGATTTTTGTACAACTTCTTAATACAAAATTAAGTGTTATTTGATTAATAATAAAGCATGGATGCTGTTAATGAGAAACGCCTGGGTTTCTATGAAAGAAACACGTAAAGATTTTATCTGGGGGTAGATTTTTCTAAATTTATCGGGCCTTCGAGGAATGCTGTTGACTTCCATTTCCATATCCAAAAGCTTTTAAGAATCCCTCACGCCACCCATCACAACTTGCCTTTATATAGGACAAAGGTTCACAGATACCACGAATAAAAAGAATAAAGAAAGATCTGCAGATCCATCAATCACCATTAGTGTACCCCTTAATACGATGCCGCGTCACTTCCCATACTTCCTAGCAGCTGCTAGCCTGCCACTTGCCCACGCCTTTATTGTCCATCGAGCATCTCTACCTATTGATGTGATGATATATATGTATATGATTGTACAATCCAAGGCAAAGGTCAATTGATATTAACATATCTTTATTGATGGGTCGCAAATCACAGGAAACTGCCATCCCTTCAAGGGACGATGGCTGCTTTTCTGAATTAATGGGGCCGTCATTTTGCCGGCAACTTGCTAGCGAAGAATTAAAATAGAAAGGGAACTTGCAAGTTATAGTCTGGTGGAGCCCCTTCCCTCTGTATAGGGTTCGAACCTTATCGTATATACTTGTCACTTTATGGTGTCTTACCTGTTCACTGGGCTTACAGGATGTTCAGTGAACCGTGTGAATTAGTCATGATACACGTAAACTGGCCCGGACATCACACGAAAAAAAATAGAAAGGCAAACATCATCAATACCTCCTCCGTAGGTTGCTGCGTCGATAGTGATACAGACATGTAAGTTATGTACAGGAATTGTAATTTCACTGTAGAGTTTTGGGAAGATGATTTTTTTTTTTCCTGTCGACAAAATTCTGGAAAAAAAAATTGTTTGTATTTTAACGTTGTGATGGAGATGGGGTAACTTCTTGCGTGGTTAATTAATATTTTTTAAAACTAATATGAATATTTAAATTAATTTAAATGCACGTTGATTTATCTTATAAGAATTATAATAAATAATAATATAAGTCTTCAATTTAAACTTGTAATTATTAAAAAATAAATTTAAAATCTAACAAATTAAAGTTATTTGATTCTTGAGCTTTAGTGTCAAAGATATCATACAGAAATAGAGAAGTTTTACAGCATTTAAACTATAATCCCTAACTGCCTAACATTTGCAACATGCTGGTTGATAAAACCCCTAACAAAAAGAAAATAATTGTGCAAATCTAGGGATAAGCCTCTCTTCTTCCAGCTATACAGTTTTTGCATCGTCATCTCCATGCTTTTAAAACTTACAAGGCGACTAGGGTTGCTGCTTGCATTATTATATAATAATAACAAAACATTCAGACCACAAATAAATTTACGGTAAGATCATTTATTTATAACAAAATTGTATATAAAGTCAATAGATCTCAATTAATAATAATAATAATAAAATTGTTATAACATGTTCACGAAATAAAGTTGACATTGGCGTTATTTAGCATATGACTTCTTATTTTTATTTTATTTTTCCAGATAAATGAATTAAAAAACAGAGAGAATCCTGTCGTGATTTGAAGTGAAGCTCTCCATTAAAAGAGAAGGAAATACGTGCGTAAAAATACATGGAGAAGATCTGTTTTGGAAAGCATAAGATCTTGTAATTTGTCCTCGTCTTGCAACGATATCATTCTGGAGTCATCTTATACTTGTTTTTTGGTTCATCAAGGCCACATAATGTTATATTTATTTGATCAATAATCTCAGACAAATACATCTCAGTGTCTCGTGACAGCCGATCCCTAGGATCATTCTCTCTTTTTCTACGCTTAACCTCACGTTAACTCCAAGTTGCCCTGCTAATTAAGATATGTAACATGGCTGCTTGGTGTAAAATATAAGTATTTTTTGTCTGAACCTACAAGTTAGGCTTCCCATGCCCATACGCATTATTTTTATAGGCAGAAGAGAAAAGGAACCACGTAACAAGGCGATAGTTTCCTTCTTCTCCACGCTGCAGTATAATACGTAATAGATAATTAAGGAATTTAATTTATCTGAAACATATGAATTCAACAATCAGTTTTAATGGCATACGACATGTGGTTGGTTTAGTATAAAATATGCAAGCCTCGCTCGTCCAGAGCATACGAGTAATATGGCTAATGGCTGAATCCCTCGTTTAATGGAAAAAGAAAAAACTATAAGAATAAATAAGGTATGTTTTATGAAATGAAAATTATATTCGCTTAACAAAAAAACTGAAAATACAAAATAAAAATTGCTCAAGATCATATGTAAATAATAATAATAAAGTATTTCTTAAATATTTTAAAAAATATCTTTTATAGTTTTGTCCAGCGTCCCTGCTCACCTTAAACCGGCTATAGACTCACTTGATGCACTTTGAGAGTAGTTAAGGAATACAATATACATAATTTATATGAATTTTTTAATTTTATCATGTGGCTGTAAGCCAGGCTAATTTTTTTTTCAAAAAAATAAATAACGTAGTAAGGATGGATGCATATAAATTGAAATCTAACATCCTTAAAATGAAATAATTAAGGTTGGTTAGTTTTAAAATATTTAAGGTTGTTTTTATTTTTCATGTAAAACAACTTAATTTTTTAATTAAAAAATCAACACTGCTAATGCTTTTTGAAATAGAAATAATATACCTTTAAATTACTTTTATAAAAATCAACTTCCATTCTGAAAAATAAAACAACTAATTTTTAAAATTCTAACCTAAAGTAAGGAAAAGACGGGCCAAACAGGTGAAACCTATGAAAATCACACCACCGTTTCTCTTGCAAATAGATGGATCAGATTTCTTGATTGCACCAATAGAAATTTGCTATGCGTCACACCAGATTATCGAACTCTGATCATCTTTTTAGGTCGTTTCCCTACAGCAACAGTAGCAAGCAAAGCATACACTCCTACTAAAGATAGCACAGCGCGCATGACCCTTTCCTTTAGAAGAAGCAAAGGAAACCCATTTGGAGAGAGTTGAGAGGATGAAAAAATGGGTAGTGGGGGTGGACATGGAGATGCCAGCCAAAAGATAGACTATGTATTTAAGGTGGTGTTGATAGGGGACTCAGCAGTTGGGAATCACAAATGCTTGCTCGATTCGCTAGAAACGAGTTTAGTCTTGACTCTAAAGCTACTATTGGTGTTGAGTTTCAAACTCAGACTTTAGTTATTGATCATAAGAGTGTCAAGGTCCAGATCTGGGATACTGCTGGTCAAGAACGGTAACTATTCTTTCTTTTAGATACCCTTCCTGTTTTTTTTTTTTTTGCTTCAACGAGGAATGCTAAGAATAGCTTCGTCATTCCTATGTTTTTGTTTGGCCTAAAACTTTGGATGTGATATGGTTTTTTCGTCATTGATAATATGCTAGGATGCTTAGTTGTTTTTTTCTTGTTTTTCTTTGTTTTTCCGTCATTGATTGGATTGCAGCCTGTTTGTAGTTTTTGATTAGTGAATGTCAGACTTCTGGATGCGAATTGATCCGGTTTGAAGTCTGTGGTATAAGTATGGATATGTATATGAATTGATATAATATGATCATGCTGGATATGAGGCTGTTCATGGTGACACATGTTAAGGTAGATCTAGATTCTTGACTCTGTCAAGCTGTAATGGGTGATGTGTCTTCAGGTCAGCACTCGCTATTGCTGGCCCTTAAAATTAACACTTTTCCTTGCATATAAAGTGCCGATTGAAAAGTTTTGCTACATTATTAGCTTTTCTATATCTTCTTTGGCCACCTCTATTGCCTTTTTTGGTGGTTCTATTGGGTGAGGATTTAAATTCTCATGTTTACAGTGCTGATGTTTTGGCTGGAGAAAAGATGGCCTTTCATTTGATTCTTGATGAAAGAAGAATTATTTATTTTTCTTAAAGCTGCTTTCGGCCTAGGAAGTGGATCCGGCTTATGTCACTATTCTTTTATTCATCCTCAAAGAATAACATATCTATTGTGGGGTTTTGTCTTCCACTATATAGACTGTTCTAAGCCTCATTATTTTTCGTATTAGTTGATATAAAGTTGTTATATCATCGAGAATTTAGGAATTACAAAGAACTTTGCGCCATTCCGAGGAATTTCAATATATTGTAAGGTTATGTTTAAATCTTCTTTTAGTGCTTAAAGCTTCATTGTTGAATAAGAAAGATCTTTAATCTTATATTATCTTTGGAGCTATGACATAGCTTGGAACAATTCCTGAAATATATTCTGTATATATTAAGGTGCGCAGAGACGGACATCGTAAGGCGCCTGTGTTTTTTTCCCTTTTTCTCGTAGAAATATATATATATATATATATATATATATTGCTACGAGAAAAAGGGAAAAAAACACAGGCGCCTTATGAGATCTTACTCTATGTTCTTTAACACAAAATTCCATATTGTTGTGTTCGTAATCTGGGAAGAAAAGGATACTGTATTTCATTGCATAGAATAAATATTGCAACTTTATAATTCATGAATATTGATTTCTTTCTCTGCTAATGTGGTTTAATGAGCAGGTACAGAGCAGTCACAAGTGCATGCTACGGGGGTGCTGTTGGGGCAATGCTGGTGTATGACATCACCAAACTCCAGATATTTACTGGTGTATGACGTCACCAAACGCCAGACATTTGATCACATACCAGATAGGCTGGAAGAGCTGCGTGGCCATGCTGACAATGTAAAGCCATTTAATCAAGTGGCATAATTGACGAGATTTGAATGGGAGATGAATTGTAATTAGTGGAGGATGAGTTGGTATGAGTAGAGTATGAGTTGTTAGGCATATATTTTTTCTAAATTTATGACTATTATACCCTCATTCTTGTCTATAAATAGGCAATGCATTTAAGCTTATATACACATCACAAATAGAGAGAAAAAAAGAATGAAAATAGAGTAATCTTACAAAATTGTGAGGTATTTGTGATAGAGTAAGTGATGTGTTTTCTTCTAATAATAGAGAGATTCTTAATTGTTCTTCTATTATTCAAAAGAGATTGTAATTCTCATATTACTTAGTAAAATTTTTTTATAATTATCTGTGGACGTGGTCTCATTGGGTGAACCATGTAAATTCTTGTGTGTTTCATTTCTCATTTTATCTTGTCGGGTTTACATATCAGCATCCTAACAGTTGTATCAGAGCTTTTTGGTTGGTGTTGTTAAAACATAAAGTTATTCGTGCATACGGGTACTATTTACCTATACAACACTATTTATTTATATGGTATTGTTCATATGCGTTACTGTTGGCGTATATAGAAAGTCAGTGCAGTGATTAAATACAGTCTATGAAGTTCTGTTTAAGGAGATTGAGTTTTAAGCGGGACAGTTTGTGACCCTTCTAATCTTTCATGAGAACTTACTTAGTGAAGTATTATTCACACTATACTATTTCTATATACGTTACAGATCTGTGAAACAGTGATAGTTGAATAGATCTCAGTGAATATAATGACAACAAAGTACGAGATTGAGAGATTTAATGGGAGCAATTTCTCACAATGGAAAATGAGAATCAAGGCAATCTTAAGGAAAGACAATTGTTTGGCAGCAATTAGGGATCGACTCGCGGAGATCATTGATAATGCAAAATGGAATGAGATGGATGACAATGTTATTGCTAACATACATTTAGCATTAGCTGATGAAGTATTATCAAGTATAACGGGGAAGAAAACAGTTAAGGAGATATGAAACTCTATCAAAGTTATACAAATCCAAGTTTTTATACAATAAGATTTTCTTAAAGCGAAGACTTTATACCCTTCGAATGACAGAAACCACGTCGGTGACTGACCACATCAACATAATAAAAACTCTATTTTCACAACTCACTACATTGGGTTATCAAATAGAGGAAAATAAACGTGTAGAGCTTTTACTTCAAAGTCTTCCTGATTCGTATAATCAGCTTATTATCAACTTGACCAATAATATCCTCTCAAATTATTTAGTCTTTAATGAGGTTGCAGTCGCTATCTTAGAAGAAGAAAATAGACGCAAAAACAAAGGAGATAGAAACAGTTCAAACCAAGCAGAGGTGTTGTTGGTGTCAAGAGGAAGATCAACGGAGTGTGGCTTTAGTGAGAGTCAAAGGCAAGGGAGGTCCAAATCAAGAAGTAAGAAGACTGTGAAATGCTACAATTGTGGCAAAAAGGGGCACTTCAAAAAGGATTGTTGGTTTAAAAGGGGTATAAAAATTACTGTAGAGTCATCAAAATCTCAAGGGTGTGTTGTGAGCATCTCAGAAGATAGAGATGTTTTATATAGTGAAGTAGCGACAATCTCTACAGATTCAGAAGGGCTTACTGAGGTCTGGCTAATGGATTCAGGAGCAACATAGCATATGACTCCTCATCAAGATTGATTCCATACATATAAACCTATTTCTTGAGGCAAAGTGTTTATGGTGATAATCATGCTTTAGAGATTGTTAGTATTGGCATCATCAAATTGAGGATGTATGATGGCTTAATTCATACTATTTCAGAAGTGCGACATTTGAAAGACTTAAAGAATAATCTTTTGTCCATAAAACAATTCAATAGTCTTGGCTGTAAGATCCGAACAGACAATGGAATTATGAAAATCATCAAAGGAGCGTTGGTGGTTTTAAAGGCAAAAAAGATAATTGCAAATATACTTGCATTAATGAGAGAAACACATCATGAGGCAAAAACGTTAATCGCATCAGCCAGTCCTACAGAAGAGAAGACGATGATGTGGTATAAAAAACTAGGTCACATGTCAGAGAAAGGTTTAAAGGTTCTCTCTGATCAAAAGTTACTTTCTGGACTTACAAAGGTTACTTTACCTTTTTGTGAGCATTGTGTTGTATCCCTGGGAGGAGCAAGATACTTTGTATCACTCATAGATGACTTCTCCAAAAGATGTTGGGTGTATCCAATTAGAAGGAAGGCAGATGTGCTTACAGTCTTTAAAACTTTCAAAGCGCAGGTGGAACTTGAATCTGAAAAGAAGATCAAGTGTTTGAGGACTGACAATGAAGAAGAATATACCAGTGATGAATTTGATAACTTTTGTCAACATGAATGTATCAAAAGGCAGTTCACAATGGCATACACTCCACAGCAAAATGGAGTGGCAGAGCGAATGAACAAAACTCTATTAAAAAGAATAAGAGCAATGTTGAAGGCTCTAGGTTTAGGAAAATCATTCTAAGCAGAAGCAGTCAATACCGCCTGTTATGTGATAAATTGATCTCCATCAATTGCAATTGAGTTGAAGACACCGATAGAGATGTGGATCGAAAAACCAACTGATTATTCTCGATTGCATATATTTGGAAGTCCTGTGTACGTGATGTACAATACACAAGAAGTTAGCAAGCTGGATTCAAAATCCAGAAAATGTATATTCTTGGGATATGCTAATGGAGTGAAGGGGCATCGCTTATAGGATCCCACTGCCCATAAGGTAGTTATCAGCAAAGATGTCATATTTGCAGAAGGTAAGATGCAAATGGAAGAGCATAATAGCATTCTAAAGGAGACTACAGTAGTCCATGTGGAAAATACTCAAAATCATGCTTTTTCTGAAGTTGTACTAGAGCATGAAGAGCAACAATAAATAAAGTCTGAAACTCCTGAAGTTCGGCGGTCGACTCATGAAAGAAAACCGCCTGCTTGGCACTCAGAATATGTTACTGAAAGTAACATTGCATATTGTCTTTTAACAGAGGATGGAGAGCTATCAACTTTTCATGAGGCTATTAAAAGCACATATGTATCTATGTGGATGACAACAATGCAAAAGAAGATTGAAGCTCTGCACAAGAATAATACATGGGATCTTGTTCCGCTACTACAAGGAAGAAAGGCCATTGGCAACAAATGGGTTTACAAGATAAAATGTGATGGCAATGATCAAGTGGAGTGGTATCGTGCAAGATTAGTGGTGAAAGGATATGCTTAGAAAGAAGGAATAAACTTCAATGAGATATTTTCTCCAGTGGTACGACTTACGACAATCAAAGTAGTCTTAGCAATGCGTGTTATATTTGATCTTCACTTGGAGCAGTTAGATGTGAAAACTGCATTTCTTCATGGAGAACTTGAAGAAGAAATTTATATACTCCAACCAGAGGGTTTTGCTGAAATAGGCAAGGAGAACTTGGTTTGCAGGATTGAACAAATCTCTATACGGTCTCAAGCAGGCACCGAGGTGTTGGTACAAGAGATTTGATTCCTTCATAATTAGCCTTGGGTATACCAAACTCAGTTCAGACCATTGTACATATTACAAGATGTTTGAAGAAGATTTCATCATTTTGTTGTTGTACGTGGATGACATGTTGGTGATAGGCCCCAACAAAGATCGAGTCCAAGAATTGAAGGCATAGTTGGCTAGGGAGTTTGATATGAAGGATTTGGGACCAGCAAACAAGATTCTAGGGATGCAAATTTACCGAGATAGAAGTAAGAGGAAGATTTGGCTTTCTCAAAAGAATTATTTAAAGAAAATCTTGCGACATTTCAACATGCAAGATTGCAAGTCAATTTCCACCCCACTTCTTATTAATTTCAAATTATCCTCAAGTATGTCTCCTAACAATGAAGCAAAAAGGATGGAGATGTCTCGAGTACTGTATGCATCAGTAGTGGGAAGTTTAATGTTTGTCATGATATGTACAAGACTAGACATTGTACAAGCAGTGAGAGTAGCTAGTCGATACATAGCAAATCCTAGTAGAGAGCATTGGAATACTATTAAGAGGATCTTGAGATACATTAAGGATACCTCAAATGTTGCATTATGTTATGGAGGATCAGAATTTACGATGAAAGGTTATATTGACTCAGATTTTGCTGGTAACCTTGAGAAAAGAAAATCCACTACAGGTTATATGTTCATAATTGCAGGAGGAGCTGTGAGCTGGGTTTCTAAACTTCAGACTGTTGTAGCTTTGTCCACAACAGAAGCTGAGTACATGGCAGCTACACAAGCTTGTAATGAAGCAATATGGATGAAAAAACTTATAGAGGAGCTCAGACACAAATAAGATAATATTCTTTTATATTGTGATAGTCAAAGTGTCTTGCATATTGCAAGGAATCCAGCATTTCATTCAAGAACAAAACACATAGATGTTCAAAATCACTTTGTTCGTGATTTGTTCGTGAAGTGATGAAAGATGGAAGTGTGGATTTTCAGAAGATTCACATAAAGAAAAACCCAGCATATGCTTTGACCAAACCGATCAACATTGTTAAGTATATATGGTGCAAATTCTCTTATGGCATAGCAGAAACATAAACAGCATGGAGATGACAAGTATAGAAAGGATAGAAGAAAAATCATAGATAATCAAGTGTGAAGACTTGATTAAATCATCAAAGTCTTCAAGTGGGAGAATGTAAAGCCATTTAATTAAATGGCATAATTGATGGGATTTGAGTGGGAGATGAGTTGTAATTGATGAAGGATGAGTTGGTATAAGTGGAGAATGAGTTGTCAGACATATATTTCTTCTAAATTTATGATCATTATACCCTTGCCTATAAATAGACAATGCATTCAAGTCTACATGCACACCAAAAATAGAGAGAAGAAGAGAGTGAAAAGAGAGTAATCTCATAAAATTATGAGGCATTTGTGATAGAGTAAGTGATGTATTTTCTTTTAATAATAGAGAGATTCTTAGTTGTTCTTCTATTATTCGAGAGAGGTTGTAATTCTTACATTACTTAGTAAAATTCTTTTATACTTGTCTGTGGACGTAGCCTAATTGGGTGAACCACGTAAATTCTTGTGTGTTTCATTTCTTATTTTATTTTGTCTTTTATTTTATATTTTGTTAGGTTTACATGTCAGTATCCTAACAGACAAGAATATAGTTATCATTCTAACCGGGAACAAAAATGATCTTGAGGACCAGTGGGTCGTACCCACTAAGAATGCTAATGAATTTGCTCGGAAGGAAGGAGTATTCTTCCTGGAGACCTTAGCATTGCAAGCAACTAATGTTGAGAGCGCCTTTATGACTGTTGACAGAGATTTTCAACATTGGAAACAAGAACCTGATTGCTGGTGAAAATCAAAGCAATGGTAACCCAGCATCCTTGTCCAGCAAGAAGATCATCATTCCAGGCCCTGCACAAGAAATTCCAGCAAAGAGCACGTGTTGTAGATAAAGTCAATTTTGATTTGATCAGTCCTGACTTTGAAACTGCATGCTTCTCTTGAATGTGCTCCCAACAGCAATTTTGTTTTGAAAGGCGTGATGTATTTATTTGTAAATCTTACCTTCTTCTAGTTTAGTTTGCATTAGCAGCTGACTACTTTCCCATTTTGAGGTGAATCTGAGTCGCATGTTATCCTCTCAATCTCAAAAAAGGTTTGTATTATCACGGGCTGTTTTGAATGCATGTGTACCCCTGCTTTGAATTAGTGTTGTGCGGAAATGGCTTGGAAACTGCATGCTTCACTTTAATTTGTCTCCGGTAGCAATTTTTTATTTTGAACGTGTGATGAATTTATTTTTCAATTAATTTTATATATTTTAAAGTTAATTGTTATATAATTTTTTTGTGATTTTAAAATTTATAAAATTTAAACCGGTAATTTTTCTAAAATAAATTTAAAATCTGATTAAGTCTCATGTTAGCTTTAGCTGTTGTTGGTTTTTATTTGGAGGTGAAGCTGAGTCGCATGTTCTCTCAATCTCATTCTCGAAAAGAAAGGTTTGTATTTTCGTTGAATGTTTTGAATAACTTTTATACGAATTTCTGTAGTGCAGTAATGGAAGGTGGAAGTGAAAAGGTTTATGGCAGTTCTCTGTTACTTGAGAGGCTTTTTAGCAGTGGTTCCCAATTCTGAACAAAAAGTTGCAACAACTGGAAGTGGATGTGTCTATTCTCAGCCCTTGGACTAGAGATGATAACGTTTTAGCATTCAGCCAAGTGGGTAAGTTTTACAACTTTCCCTCATCTCCCCCACATCAGCTTTTTATCCCTTTTGTTTTTCTTTTCAGCTCTTCTTCTACGGTCGAGTTATTTTTCGCAGTCAATTGCAGTGACCATCACGCTCAGATTGGATCTACCTTTCCAGCGGCCAATGGCTATCGTTGAAGCATCCGCCTTGGTAGGATCTGACATGGCTTTGCTGTCTGCAATCAAAACAATGTCGTAAATAGTGAATACACGTTTATCCACTAATAATCCAAACATGGTAGGTACTGCTACATACCTCGCATAACTACTACGCAACAACCCATCCTAAGCTTTGATGCCTTCTCACCAAACTCAGCATCAACAAAGTCTGCGAATTTTATTGCTTTATACTGCCACAAATGCTTGAAATCCACCAGGGATGTTTATAGGTTATCTTGGTGATGTGCGGCAGATATCCTGAATGCACATGGGGTAGAAGTACCTTCTCTTGAAGTTT
This sequence comes from Populus ilicifolia, assembly GCA_015708895.1. Taxonomy (NCBI): domain Eukaryota; kingdom Viridiplantae; phylum Streptophyta; class Magnoliopsida; order Malpighiales; family Salicaceae; genus Populus; species Populus ilicifolia. The sequence goes on from SRLM01000046.1 coordinate 1,376,777, forward strand.
GTCGCTCTTTTGAAAAAAAGGAATGAAAAAGGTGTAAGCAATTAAGAAATGAACCAACTCTCTGTTACATCAACCTAGGCAACCACCTTTTTTGGGTGAAAAGAAACATATAAAAGAACTGCACTCTAGCAATGTAGGTCATGGCACAGGGTTGTGGTCTTGTAAGGAAGAAACTTTGGAGCCGGTCAATCCAACGTGAGACAGCACTAACAGGCCAGAGGAAGAGAGGGAATGGTGGAAATGCCAAGGCCGAGGCTGCGAGCTTTGAAAGGAAAAACAATATAAAGAAAACAATACTACCAAAATAGCTTGAAGATATACTTACAAACATCTTCAGGCCGTTATATGCTATCTTAAGTTGTTGGCCAACACGAAAATTTAACTCAAGGACATTCTTAACCGACTTCGAGACATAGAAAATTCTCTTCACATGTTTCTTGTCACTCTTTCTTGAGATTAAGTGGCCATCAAAAGGAAATGAATCATCAAATCCCATAGAACATCTTTATGCTATTGATAATAGCTTCACCTCTAAAGAAAAGAACAGGGTCCACCCCTTTCCATTTTCCTTGAGTTTGCAACTTTCTCTTCCATACAGCCTTCCCTGAATCAGTTTCCCCATTAATTAGAGCTTGGGCTTCCTCTGAATCATTTTGGTCAGATATATTAGAAAGATCAGGTTCCATTGCAGCTTCATCTGGCTCGTTGACAATTAAATCTGCCTCCGAGGCTAATTCATAATTTTTTTCTACAGCAGCATCTATGGAGTCCGGCTCCATCCCGCTATTTTCTGCAGAAACCTGATTCGATAATTTTCCCTGCAGTATAGTGTTCTTGAACAAACTCTTTTTCTTACTGGGTTTCTCCTGAAAGGCTGCAGGAAAATCATGAATTTGATATAATACTATGAATGCCCAACATGCAAAGCAAGAGAAAAAAGTGACAGGCATCCTTCAAAATAGGTCGGAGTCATCATTTATTTCAAGTACTGATCAAGCATTTTGCAAGGAGGAGATGAGACGAAAGTGACATGAGCAAAGGAGCACCATCTTCAGAACACAGGAAACTGCGGGGATTAGGAGTAACCATTACTGGCTACAAGGTCCAACTAGCCAACCCTTATTCTCAACGGGGATTAGGAGTAACCATTACTGGCTACAAGGTCCAACTAGCCAACCCTTATTCTCAACATTAATTACTCAGATTCTTTATAATAATACGACGCATCAATAACACTAAAATTCACCTGGTAAAGGAGAGAATTTCAGGAGGACAGCAATGAAAAAGGCCCCACTGTTCTGATAAAGAGGCACTATCCTAATACAGCGTTCCAGGACGAGATCAGAAACTTCCTCAATTAAATCTTCAGTGGAAGCGCCCTCCATTGGCTGAAGCCCATCTTCAGAATTCACACTTTGACCATTCTCTTGCCCAAGGCCCTTTTTGGCTGGGCACTGTAGCTTTTGTCTGAAGGAAACATGGCACTGTAGCTTTTGTCTATAGGAAACATGCTGGGAAGTATATGATATCTGTGGAATTTGGAGACATCTTTGTGGGAAGCTAACCGGAGATCTTTGTCACGTACCTGTAGACCCCAGAGAACATGAATTATACCATATACAATTAAGAAATTGAGAGCAGAACTTGAGTGTAAAATGCTAAACAACTGCCCATTAAACAAGTTCATCCAAAACCAGTCACAACCCCAATATTAAACACCTTGCTTCCTAATAACACACTTTTTTTTCTTAGAACAGGGCAAAAGCTGGCTAACTGACATATTGAACAAAACCCAGCTATGCCTTTAGTAGGGAGAACATTAAACAAAAAACAAACCAAAAGAGAACGGATATCCTTCTCAGATGGTGACAGTATTTGAGAGCACTCAAATATAAAATCCTAACCCAGCATCAAAAAACAAAGGAAATAGTAGCATAAGCTCCTCTAAACTTCACGTCAAAGCAATTTTCTTTGGCTTTACTCGCAACTGATCATTCTATTGACAACATCCAAAGCGAGATGAATATGCTTAACTTCAGAATGTCTGAGAAACGGGGAACAAATGATCAATCATGGACATAAAGTAGCATTGGCACATGAACTATGACAAATATCCTTTTAAGATCTGTATTACTAGCCTATTAAGGCTTCCATAGTAAATGGACACGGCAGGAATAACATACCTTCCATTTTCTGACACCAGGCCGACGAACAAGTTGAGGAAGGTTCCCTGGAGACGTCAACAAGTTCAACAGACCCTCCACATTTCCATAGAATCTAAAGAAAAACAGGCATGATACTAAATTTAAACAAAATTGAGAACTATTATTGTTATTTTTTTAAGAAAAAAACCTTCATCAAAGGAGTCTAATGGTGATGTACTTGAGAATGGCTGAGAGCTTACCTCAGATACCACAGCCTCATTTTCAACTGGTTTCGTTGAGCATGTCGAGCACACCATTCTTCCATCAACTTGGAGCAATGAAATGCCTGTGCATTACAATATTATGTGTATTAAATCTAGTTGGTGTGCAGCTCTAATTGAAACCAATCCATGTATTCGACTGACAAAGTTAATGCACACACTGTTATGTGAGCCAGCAATACATATAAATGTAGCTGATTTTTGGCAGGACATTGTCAGTAAGGGTCACCATACGCTTTCTGGGCCACAAGCTGATTGTTCCAACTTCCAATGCAGTGAAGATGCAGCCATGAGATGAGAGATTTACTAGTTGTATCATGTAGGTTAATTTCAGTAACTCCCTGTTCTTACGTGAGGACATTGCAACATGAAATAAAGGCATTTCTCTAGGTTGTGTCAGCCTTAATGTGTGGGTTAAAGTACTTAGTTTGAGATTTTATTTCTGGAAAAATGCACAACCCCTTGAGCAGGAGAGCATCACAATTGCTGTAACTTCAATTCCCTACAACAAAGTGGGTATTAGGTAAATCTCCTAGACAATCTCGAGTTGAAGAATCTTATTCCTATTTTTCTAGAGTTCAAATTAGTTTGCAGCAATCCTAACAAGGCAACAGAGAGTTCCTAGACTTTCTATTAGCATCTCTTAAACTTTGGGAAACGGGCTTGTGCTTTTTGGCTACTGCAGGGCATGTTGCCCTCTCCTTATCTCTTGTTTTTACACTAATTCTTCCATCTTTCTCTAAGGATATATACTGCAGCATCCAATCCACAATCCAGAAAGGCACCAAATTTTGTCATCTCCTGTTATCATCAATCCCAAGTTTCACCCCATTATTATATTAGATACCAGCGTTATTCCCTTGTTTTCTCTCCAACTCACCAAATGCTAGGAAACCTACTTCTGCAGCTACCGTAAACTCCCAAGAAACCAAATTCTTCAAATCTAACCTTCATGCTGCCCTGAAATCTCACCCAATTCAAATGCTATTTACACTACAAGCCCCAAGACAACTCTTTTCAAAGTCAAAGCCTTGAAATCCCTGATTGTCTCCAAATGCTAGGAAACCTAATTCTGCAGCTACCATAAACTTCCAGGAAACCAAATTCTTCAAATCTAACCTTTGTGTTGCCCTGAAATCTCACCCAATTCAAATGCTATTCACACTAAAAGCCCCATGCCAACTCTTTTCAAAGTCAAAGCCTTGAAATCCCTGATTGTCTGGCTCTAGCACACCATATTAACACAAGTGAGCAGATTAGACAACTCTGTCCTACATCCAGATAAGCCTTCGGGGTTTGAAATTGACAACCATCAACCAGTAAACTTCCAGGACAGTCAGAAGGAGGACTAGTGCTTCTGTTGGTTGCTCTAAGATTTAAAATCATTAATCTAGAAACCACAGAAGTAGAAAATATGAAATTTGAATTAATATGCTATTATGAGAAACAAATTATCAGCTAAAACGAGCCTAAAAGCTATGGTTTTGAAATTGCAAGGAAATGGCAATATGAGGTATTTCATTAAGGTACCTCGCAACGCTATTTGAATTTGCAGACAATGGAGCCCATTGCCCTTTCCTGGATTCCTGTATTAGAGGGGAAAACAAATATAATCCACTCTGCAAGCTAGTGAAACATAAAAAATGAGAAATTATCCCCGCCATTTCCTCCACATATCTGGAGCCTTGCGGAGGGTACCATCCCCACTACAGGGAACATCACACAACACTCGATCAAAGAGAAGCTGACTACTATGTGGTTCGAATTTCATTTCAGAAGCTTCAGGGCCATTTTTGTCCGAGCGGCACCCAGGGAAGTGCTGAGCTTCATTATTTGTGACTATCAAGTTGGCAGTGCACATTCTTTTTGTCAGGTGGATGAGAAGATTACATCTCTGGACACCCAGATCATTAGCTATAACCTGGACAAGTAAATTAGTATTACTGTATTAGTAGTAAAGAAACAATTTCTCATTCTAACATTAAAACGAAGTGAATCAAATAGGATTTTCCAAGTACTGATACAATTCAGGGTAAAGAGATGATCAAGCAAAATGAAACAAGTAACACAATTGAGCAGAATGTGAATTGAAAAAAAAAAAAAAAAAACCATTCCACCAGGTAGGAAAATCATTATATAAACCCGAAAGTAGACTTGCCCACCATGCTGACAGCCTCCTGTCTGGTGATGTTTCCAATTTCATTTTCTAGCTTTAAGAACGCATGGAATCTGAAACAATTATATCAGAATCACCATTTGTTAAACAAAGAGAAAGAAACCAAAATCAACAGCTCACACATATCCACACATAATGTAAGCCCTAAATATGAAAATCAAAAAATCATATGCAAGTTGGTAGTAAAAAATCCTCTTCCATTTGCAATCTCCCTCTCTAATTTTTCTTTTCCATGCAAAACCAAAAAAAAAAAATCATTCGTCAAAAAGGGAAAGCCATTTCTCCAAACAGCTAACATATAAAATTAGGCATGACAATTTCAAAGAACATAAAGCATTTTTGCCCACAGGAAATTTTATATATTGAAAATGGTTGGAATATCTTGATTCAAAATGAAAAAACATGGAAGACAACTAGATTGATTTTCAGAAATACATAAAAAAATGTTTAAGGTGTTTTCCAAGATCCAGAGAAATATAGCAATAATTCCATTTCTCTATAGGAAAAATATAAATTAACTGGATATTATTGGTAGGAAATCGTTTATGGCATAGTATACTTCAGCATTAGCAAGTATACTTCAGCATTGCACAGGTCAATTGTAAGCAAATGAAGATAGAAGAAGATAAATTAGATGTAAAACCTTCTGTATAACAGATGTCCAGAAATAAGAAAGGGAAGAGCAGAATTAAGCAAATGTCAGCATTATCAGATAATTGTATTAGTTCAATAGAAAAGATAACAAGTTCACAACAGCACTTGAACAGCCAGTGATTTACAATCAGAAATTGCAATTTGAATGCCAAGGCAATGGTCTGATAGCCTCCACTTCATCACAATAAGTAGTCTGTAAAAAAATGACAAAAAATTCGGGGAAAAAAAACAGTAGGCTATCATCTGTAAAAACCAGCATTTGGCTACATAATCATCAAAGGTGTTATAGTTTCAATATAGATAAATACAGGTTAACTCTGCTTTTAGAGAATTCATAAAGTCATTCTCAAGCTGCGATTTGATATCTTCACAAAACTGGCTTCTGCAAAATTGAAGAAAACGAAAAATCACAAGGTTGATAACTGTTTCCCGTGCTGTAATATGCAGTTTTAAGGCTAAAGTTAAGGAAGAAGGTAGGAAGAACACAGGAGAACTCATAGATAAACCCTCCAGATGTAGTCCTTGTGCTTGTAATTGCAGATGTCCAACATGCAGAATCTTAATTCAATCAAAAACTCGAGGGGAAAATGGACCTTATACCACAAATATCATTTCCCGCCATTTCATTCTTTTCCCAGGACCATATATTTATTGCCCAATCACAGTCTACATCCCCCGTCTTCCTTCAATCCCTAAAGCAACCTCCAATTGAAAAGGATGTCTGGTTTGACTTGCATTGCTAAAATCAGCATCTAAATTCTTCATCGACCTAATCACATCCAATTCATGTAAAACAGCACTGAATAGCAACCCTATATCGGGAGATTCATCTCATGTGTTTGTACAATTCTTACCTATCCTGGCTATTCTGTTGTTGCTGACAGCATCAACAACTGCAAAAGTCCAACCTCTTCACCCCTAACTCCTAACTTCAAAGTTTTGCATCTTGAACTTGAAAAAAAATAAAAATACTAACTGTACATCTTTTTACTGCTATAGCATGAAGTAAGAAAAATCACAAACACACCCAGAGCGCCAAAACAAAGAATTAAGCAACAATTCAAATAGCAAAAGAAATCAAAGTTTTACCTTGAATTGATTCTAAAAGCATCAGGCAAGGGTGTTCTAAGAAATTCCACAAAGGTATCCCATTCTTCTGGTCAGTATCCCTTGCTCCTATTTCAAATACAAAATCACTTAAACCCCACGAAACCAAATCAAACAAAGGACCATTCTTTGTTAACCAGAAGAGAAGCAAGTATAACCTTGTAGTATTTATCAAAGCCAGGATTTAGAGTTGTAAAAGGCTGCCAATGAGTCTTATTCTCAGAGTTTCTGTTGCTGTTGGGATCAGAAGAGGCACTGTCAGATTTGTGGCGTTTCCAGACTTTCTCTCTGCCATCACGAAAGTGCTTTCTTTGAGTTCGTAACCTGTTTCCTGTTCCTCTCGCTCCCTTTTTTTTTTTGTTGTTGTTGTTGAAGATACTCTGCTGTTTATCTCCGTACACGACTGTGCCTGGGATTCTTGCTAATGGGCTAGGTTTCTGTACAGGTTTAATGTTGTTCGGGACCGTTTGGAGGTTTCTGTACAGGTTCAAGGTTGCTCGGGACCGTTTGGCGCGGTAATTGAATTACTGTTTTGCTATTTTTGAATTATTATTTTATATTTTTAAATAGTTTTAATATATTAATATGAAAAAACAATTAATATATTTTTTAAAAATTACATCGACTCCAGACAAACCCGTGTAGTTCAGAATAAATCTCAGATTCAAACAAACGACCTGTCTTTTTCTCTTCAAAGCTTTTGAGTTAGCCCAATGTACAAATGAACCCATTATTATAGCCCATTTTAAATGCTTATGTCTCTATCTGAACCCATTTTCAACGCTCATGTCTCTTTCTGAACCCATTGTAGCCCGTTAACATATTTCTTTTCCGGGCCGAAGTTGACGAGATTTGTAAAGCATGGTATAATAATAATAATAATAATTTTTTAAAGTATTTTTTATTTTTAAATAATATGTTTTTAGAAAAATAAATTTAATTAACGAAATTAACACATAAAAAATATTCAGAAATATTAAAATAATCAATTTTTTAAGAAACGTGACCAGCAACGTTCGCAAACACTTCGATAGCATTTTATAATTGCCATCATGTTTCTAGTTTTTACCTGGGCTAGCAATCCAATTACAGTTCTGTTCCAAGCATCGACCACTACACAAATGTGAAAGGATTGTTCTGAATGCATGTATATACATGGATTGAAAAGGTGTTAATATCTCCTGCTTGATGCGTGTCCAATTTTACAACACAAAATAATGGTAACCGAGTGTTCATGTTCAGCTTGTAGATGAATTCATCTCACCCCTGCAGTTATTAAAATGCATTCATTGGAATTTGACTATGGTTATGTTAAAAAGGAATTTAAGTTGTGTTTGACATCTTAGGGTATATTTGAAATTGCATTTATATTTAAAATATATTAAATAATATTTTTTTTACATATATTTTTAAGATTAGCACTACAAAAAATATTAATTTAAAATTCTTTTTAAAAATTAAAAATTTATAAAAATATAGTCCAACCATATTCTAATGGTAATTTAGGGAATATTTAAAAATATATTAATTATTATTTTTCAAAGTGTTTTTATTTGAAAATACATTAAAATATTTTTTTATTTTTAAATTTTTTTAACATTAACACATCAAAACAATCTTAAAATATATATAAAAAATTAATTTTAAATTAAAAAATAAAAAATTATAAAACACGATTCCATCACAGCCCCGAATAAACCTTTGATGCATCAAGTTACTTTACTCCATGATATATGATATCATTTACAAAGCTAAGTTTAACCCATTGCTTAGCATAAAGGGATTGATTAAGCAGAGTATGAAAATGGAACATGACAGGGATTTAACTTCCTGGCGTGTTAATACAGATGTAACAAGAAATCGACAACAATTATATGCGTATAAAATAAAGTAATACCAGAATGCCGACTAGTTGTAAGAAAAAAAGAAACAAAATTGAACTATACTACTAATAAATGTTTTGTAGCTCGTAAATTGTGAAATATTCGGTGAACCATGGCAAGTTGTTAGCTTTTCCAGAGGCATCTGGGTGCAGAGTCAGACTGCATAAAACAGCATTTCGAATCCCTTCTCAGAGACAAGCACCATTCCATGATACAAGAGCAGGACCCCATGAACACTGCTGTCACATGACAACAAATTCTTCAAGCTTTACTTGCTGTTCGACCATAAAAAGAAGAAAATCTTGATAAGCAATGATCATGGGTTTTGTTAATAGTTAAATTAACTTCTAGTCTGTGCTTTAAGACTCTCTAAAAGCATGTTTGATTCTGCCACAAAGTAAGAAAAAAGAAAGCTAAAGAGAATTATTCCCCACAAGATATATGCTTCCTGCACAGTGCTCACCCCTCCCCAGGTATGAACAGGATGAACAGTATTGAACTCTATTTAATTCCTTAGAATATGAGAAAGTCAAACCCCATTTACGGCAAACACTTTCGGTCATTAACGTGTTAATTACTTTTTAATCGACATGACGTGTATTCCATTTCATTCCAGGATAAGGGTTATTCTAGCACAAGAGGAAAGAAGATTGGATTGTTTCTGCAGTCTTTTTCCTTGATTTTTTTTTTCTTTGTAAGGTTCACGATGGATTGGCAATGGTGGAATTCAAATTGGAAACATCATCTCTTTTATATTGCTTGCAAGAGTGGTTATGGAGGTAGACTGAATTCTGGTTTGGATTGAGTTTAATTTTTTAAAACCTTTTCCACAGCGCGTGCCACTTTTAACGAAGGTAATTAAGAACAAAGATAACATAAAAATATACAATTTACAGCCAAAAAGTTAAAAATTGATCGGTTTGTCTTCTACTCTAAAAGCTCCTAATTTACACATCCTCCTAGGAACTCTATAATCTCCAATGGAAAAGGAGATCAAACTAAGAGCATTGGATTCTCGTGATCTTCATTTGTAACCGATTTTTTTAAATAAATCAATAATATTAAGTTTGATTTTTATCTGAAAATTTTAAATTTTATCATGAATCACTTACTTTATATTGAAAATTTAACATTTGAGTTTCATTTAAAAAATTCATGACTTATTTTTTGTTTTTTTATATATTTATTAAGTGTAGGGTATTTTTCTTACGCTTTTTGTAACATCCAATTTTATAATTAAGATATTGTTTATTTTACCCAACAAGTCTCATGCATAGTCACAAAACATATCTTATTAGTCATGTTGAGCATGCTTATATAAATTTTTTTTTATGTTCTCATCTATTAATATAAAATATTATAATTTATTTTTTTAAGAAGCTAGATGATCTTATTGGGATCATCGAACAGTCAATAAATTAAATTTTAATATTAAATAAATATCTCATTCTACTAGTAATATTTTATTTGCTTTGATCTATAAATTTCATAAATTTATTTTTGACAACCACACATAATTTTATAATTTTAGAATGCATCTTATGAATTAAGATGAGTATATTTATATAAAATCCTTGAAAATATGAGATATTACACCTTTTATTTTATTTTATAAAACATAACAACTAAACATGGGAAGAAGAGGTAATAGCTGGGTTTCAAATCTCAAATTTCTAGCTAAAGAACAAAAATGACAGTAATATAAATTCAGTGGATTGCTGCAAGGAAAGTTTATATTGGAGGGATGTTTACACGCACACCCTTTCAAGATAGACGTGATGATATATGTATATAGAAGAAAGTTTTCTAAGCTCTATGTTATTATATATATATATATATATATTTTTGTAATAATATGATAATACTTCAAGACATGACATATGTCAACATCTCTCGGATGAATGGCCTCCATCTTGTTCCCCTGCCTTCGACACTTAAGGGGGTGTCATGCAATAAAGACCGCTCCACTGGCCAATCCAATCAAGAACAACAACGTCGCTGTTGGTTTTTTGGGTCAATTATTTCACCATGCTCTTCTTTTTCACAGAGAACATCTGCAGTCGATCGTCATAGATCTCTCTCTTTATCTTCAGCATGTCCTCGGAAGTATAATTACTTTCGTTTTGCCTTGGTATCTTAGCAATTTTGTTGTCTTTGGGTATATGTTCTTATCCAGGTTAAAGAAATGCATAAAACAACTGATCTTTTGACAAAAATCACGAATTGTCGTGTGATTTTTCTTGTAGTATATGCGGAGTGGGATTTCCGGGACTACACTTAATGATGCCAATTGCTTCCGGCCCTTGTTCCAGAGGACAATATGCCGGCCGCCATGAGAGATTTGATGGCTGGTAATTCAAAAACAAATGGGAGTCGAGATTTATCTTGGGGCAAACCACTTGCCCCAACTGCCCTAAGCCCCATCCATGGGTAACTTGCTTACGGGGGAATCATCAAAGGGAAAAAAACAAAAAACAGTCCCATCAAAATGAAACTCCTGTGAGAAGGTAACATGGGTGAAAGGGAACATGTTTTTTAAAATGTTTTTTTATAAAAAATATATTACAATAATATTTTTTATATTTTAAAATTACCATTTTTATTTTTATTTTTTACTTTTGAGGGTGACGAACAATAATTTGGGGGCAACTTTACCTGGCATTCAAGCATGGAAATGCATAAATTTACTGTTGCCCATCCTTGTCTTCCATGAAATTTTAGCATGCCAGTAAAATCTTGTCCAGACGACAATCCCGGGGCACGAGTGAGGCCATTTCTTTCGGAAATCACATGGCCAAAGAAAAAGAAAAGAAAAGGCTACACCCTGGATTTCAGTAAGCACTAAAATACGTACAATATATAGCCTATATATTAAGTTATATATCGAAAAAGAACAAGAGATAATGAAGTTTGATGGTCAAAAAGGACAAAACGAAAGCATGCTGGACTTGAGCAACAGCTGAAAATAGGTATTTTACGATGGTATGCTCTTTTAGTGATTCCAGTAGACATGATTTAGTTGTTGACTCAGAGGCACACGACACCTTAATACTTTGTGATATTTGGTTCCACTAGGAATTCCACTGCAATACATATATATAGTTGTTTACTGTCCAGGCTATGATCATGCGATAGATTTTAATATAAAAAATGTATAGAAACTCGATGAGCACTATACAATACAAAATGGGTTAACAAATATTCAATTCATCCATGGTGAAAAAGGGATCTAAACCCAAATTAATTATGAACTTTCCTAAGAGGAAAGAAAGAAAGAAAGCTATTAAGATTTAACTTATGATCATGATCTGCTGAAGAAAGGGTGGCTGGGCCTGCTGATATATATATCCAGGAAGATAAAAACAGCAAATTCCATGAAAGAAATGACTCCAAAGTCGGGAAGACGGGCATCTTGGGTGTCGCGATTGTTGACGCGCCCACATCAACAGGCGTACACTTTCAGTTAGATATCCCTCTCACCCCCAACTTCACTACCCACTTGGCTTTTCTTGCCTCCTCCTGTAATAACAAAAACCTGAAATATCAATTATTATGGTGGTGGTTAAGTGGTAAGGATTTGGGATAAAGGATTTGTTTTCTATGTGATCTTAGGTTCGAGTCCTTGATTGCTCATATGATGGCCACTGGAGACTTACATGGTCGTTAACTTCAGGATCCATGGGATTAGTCGTGGTACGCGCAAGCTGACCCGGACACCTACATTAATCTAAAAAAAACCTGAAATATCTTGCCAACCTCGCACCAAAAAATCTCAAGCCCTTTTTCTTGTCTTTGCCCATCATGTAAATCATCACTCGACTGTCAATACTCTGTGACGAGATATTAATAATTTTTAAAAAATTTAATATTATAATATTTAAATTATTAAAACAATAATAATCATTTATTTGATATTTTTTTTATTAAATATACTTTTAAAACACAATCAAAGTTAAAATATAATATAAAATAATTTTTTATGACCTAAAAGTGTAGTATAAGTTATTTTTAAAGTTTTTTTCTTTAAAAATAAATTAAAATAATTTTTTATAATTTATTTTTTATACATGTATATCAAAATAATATAAAAAATATAAAAAAATTAATTCCAAACTAAGAAAGTTTAAAATTTTTGAAAGGGCACACAGTAACAAACAGTACTCTACTATAAGACGTCTCTATTTTTTTTTATAGACGATTTAATAAAGGCAATAACTCGATGACGACAACATACCATACATAGATTCCCATACATGATACATTCATAAATACATATTTCCAACAAGTTTATAAGTCCATATGCTGAACAACAACAATAGCCCATCTCCCCCTCATAAACTATCAACTAACACTATAGCGCTTGGAAGAAGAAAAAAATGTCTCCTCCCCTCACAGCCTTCCTCCTGCTCATATCCATCGCCTTTACCTCTGCCTCTATTGTGCCACTCCAGCCTGGATTTTACGCCGAGACGTGCCCGGACGCTGAATTAATAGTCAAGGATGTGATGAGGAGGAACATGATTAGAGAACCAAGAAGTGCTGCCTCAGTCATGCGTTTTCAATTCCATGATTGTTTTGTTAATGTAAACTTTGATATATACAGCAAAAACTTCACGCATGCTTCCATTTCAATCTTGCATTATTTTTTCTAACAAGGATCTTGATTCGGCTTTATTTGATGGGTTCTTCTTCTCCTTCTCCTTCTTCTCACAGGGTTGTGATGCTTCTATGCTACTCGATGACACACCAAACATGCTAGGAGAGAAGCTCTCTCTGTCCAACATAGATTCGTTAAGGTCTTATGAAGTTATTGATGAAATTAAGGAAGAGTTGGAGAGGGTTTGTCCAGGCACGGTTTCTTGTGCAGATATAATCATCATGGCTTCTAGAGATGCTGTTGTCCTGGTAATTAATTTCTCTCTGTGATGTAAAACTTCGGTCTTTTTTCTTTAATTCTTCATGGAACTAAATTCTAACCTAATGTACCACTATGGTACTAACAACTTGGCCGTAAGACACTTGCGTTTTGGGTTGCCCAGCCACCTTGGCAGTAAGCTTTTGCTCAGGATATTCTGCGAAATGGGTCCTCTGTGTCTGCCTTTTGTCCTTTATCATCCATACATTTGAAGAGGACAACGGCGTAGCTATAGATAGTCTTTAAAAAAGGTCATGCTTCGCCCTTTTTTTTCCTGGTTCAACGAGCCAGGACTGTACTTCAAATTTGAGACCTACCTCTGATCCCCTTCTTAGGAGTAGAGCACTATTAGGCTATTATATATCACCACAAGCTCGCTAATGTTGAACATCTGGTCACAGGCACGGCGTATGTGGACGTGGCCTTTTCTCCTAGAGAAAAATCATAGAGGGGCAATAATTGTAGCTTATGAAAGCTCACAGTTCCACAATAATTGTATTCTAGACCTCCCATTTGAATGTAGTGGGTCCCTGCGCTGTTCCACAATGAAATCCAGTGGCTTAAGGGTTCATTGATAGTAACTTGTTATAGATGCCGGTATCCTAATTCCACTCCAGATGTAATGATGAGAAAAACCTAAGAATAGACAAAACTTGGTCAGACAAACACTTTGTTAATGAACTGATTTTTTTGCCCTTTTTTATCTTGAAACCTTACTCTTCATTCTATCCTCTGTTCTGAATCAGAGCGGAGGACCTGATTGGGAAGTGAAGTTAGGGAGAGAAGACAGCTTAACAGCCAGCCAAGAGGATGCCAACAATATCATGCCTAGTCCAAGAGCTAACGCAAGCCTTCTCATGGACCTCTTTGAAAGATACAATCTCTCTGTCAAGGATATGGTAGCCCTTTCAGGGTCACATTCTATAGGTCAGGCTCGGTGCTTCTCTATAGTCTTCAGGCTCTATAATCAATCAGGCTCTGGCAAGCCTGACCCAACAATTGAGCCAAGGTATAAAGAGAAGCTGAACAGGCTTTGCCCACTTGGTGGAGATGAAAATGTGATAGGAGACCTCGATGCGACACCAACTATGTTTGATAACAGATATTTCAAGGACTTGGTTGCTGGGAGAGGGTTTCTTAATTCTGACCAAACACTATACACATTTCCCGAAACAAGGAAGTATGTCGCCCTTTTCAGCAAAGACCAGCGGGCATTTTTTAACGCCTTCGTTGAGGGCATGATAAAGATGGGTGATCTGCAGTCTGGGCGGCCTGGAGAGATTAGAAGCAATTGCAGGATGGTCAACAGCCGGCGCGTTAATGCACTGTTGGAGGCTTGACTCTTGAGTGAGAGTTTAGGCTTAGTATACAAATACAATAAGATTAAATATAATTCATCTGGTGAAAAATGTCTTCTGGGATAATGCTAGAATGGTGATCAAATTCTCAAGTGGGATTATTGATTACTATCAATTTTATCCTCATGAAGGATGGATGCCCTTTGTTGGTATCCTGGGAAATTTAAATATTACTCCTAGAAGACTATTTTGTTGATTCTGCCCCCCTCCATTTCCTCCTTGTTTTTGTCTGTCTACGTTCCCTTTTATCTATGCTTCTTGTTAAAATATATTTTAGCAACAAGAGGCAATGAGAGCTCCACAATTTTTCCTTCTCTTTCACACGATCAAATTGTTTATTAGGAGTCCTCCTTCCACTGATATAGTTCAGACAGCAACGAAGCTGAGATTACTCTGTAGTGATCTAGAAGATTGCTCACCAACTTATCTAAAAGTGGGATTTTCAAACAGCTATTACACATCCAGTGTCAAATAATTTCGTAAAAAAAAAAAAGACATTTTCTAAAATGTTGTTGATTCATGGTGCCTATAATGCCAATCGAGCACCACCACTACCAGTTTGATTTAAGATTCTTCACTAGATAAGGCTTGAGGACCTTCGGATGAGGAGAAGTTCTTATTTGATGAAATTTGACAAAAATCAAAATTCAGACTGAAACACATGATTTTCCACCTAACATTAAATGTTTCAACCAGATATTATAATGTTCCTTAAAAAAAACAATATTAATCTATTTTGCGACGCCTATAAGGAAATTTGTAATGTTCGGTTTAGATTAAATACAGTTCTTTAACTTGAAGTGAATAAGGATGGCAATAGACTTCCATTCTCTTATCTTGTACTCGTTTTTATTGGAGTCAATCTTCAATCCTTGATTTCTTTCTTCCTCCAAAAATACCTCCGGTGAAAAAGGTTCGTATATATAATGATTCTTATAATCAATTTCAATGCAATAAAGTATAGAATTTATTCTAAAAATAAGATATTTTACATATATCAATAAAATTATAAATAAATATAGGGGGTTAAATCTGTCTTTAAATTCATATAAATTTCATATTTTTATGTGTTTTTACTATTTAAATATGTGTTTAGTATTATGGTATATTATATTTTAAAAAATAAATAAATTAAAATAATTTGTATAAAAAATACTAAAAAAGTATTAATTTAATATTTTTTTCGAATAAAATATATTTTTAAAATGCATAATAAAAAAAAATTACTTCAGTTCTTTATTGTTACTTCGAGCCTCCCTTCATGGAAACGGGAACATTGTCATCTCCTGGACTTGCAATAAGAATCTGACAGCAAAAGAGTGTATGCATAGGAGTTATACGCAATCACACGAGAAGGTGACGCTTATGGGAACAGCTGGCCCACTTTAGAAGCAAGGGTGATGAAATCTTGTTTGACAATTCTTACCCGCAGAGAGGGATGCAGAGAAACTGTGGTCCATTGCTTCATGCTATTGGCCAGTGAAGGAAGAGACAACGAGTATCTGTTTGATATCGTGTAATAATTATCCTTTAAAATATTTTATATTTTAAAATAATATTTTATATTTTAAAAAATTATTTTTGATATTAGTATATTAAAATAATTTTTAACAAATAAAAAATTTTAAATTTTTAAAAATATAATTTACACTGTATTTCTAAACATTCCCTTTAATTTTTATTACTATACCTTCCCTGTCGTACCTACCATTTTGTTTTAAATATTTTAGTTTCATTAATAAAATATGTATTTTTTAACTCATTAAATAAATTAAAAATAAAATATTTATGTTCATATAGTTATTTGTACAAAGCCTTTTATCTAGGATATAAAAAATATTAATTTTTTTATGAAAAACATAGCTTAATTCATTAAATTCTAAATTTGCTTTGAAAAAATTACTAGTTCAAGTCTCATAAATTTTAGAATAACTAGAGAGTTATATAATTATTAATTTTAGAGTTTATAGAATTAGTCAAGATATATATAAATTATTTCAAATATACATATTAATTATAAAAATTATATTTAAAAAGACAATTAAAAGCATAAATTATAAATAAGTAAGAGTCCACATCGTTTTAACCATCATAAATTCTCTCAATCCCCTCCTAGCATGTTTGTGCTCGACTCATCCCATTGTCGATGCCTCTTGTTTTGTCCCAAAATATTTTTTTTATTAGGATGGTTTAAAATTAAAATTAAACTATTTTTTATTAATTTTTTTTAAATATTTTTTAAATTAAATTTTGGTAATATTTTATGTTAATGTTAAAAATAAATTTTAAAAAATAAAAAATTATTATTTTAATATTATTTCAAATAAAAATCATTTAAAAAAATTATTTTTATTATAATTATGAAATATCCAGAATGTAAAAAATAAAAAAATTATTTTATCATTAATTGATTGATGCCAACTACTCCAAATCTGTCAAACCGCTAAAGCCACTAGCTTCAATCCTGCAAATTAAGACGTGTGTGGAGATAGAACTATGAAGCCTCCCTAGCATGATTTTCAGCGCAATCAATTAATGCTTCAGGGCATTGAGCTCCTCCTCTTCACCTGCATATATTTTAACAAAACATCACGGCAGGTCATCATCCTTCCATAGAACCGGAACATTTCCACCAGCCTTGTTACAAGCACGACGCATCTCTACCTCAAATTAACACCAAGACCTAAGCTACCATGCATGCTTCATAAAATGCAATGCCTAAATTTAACTCATAGATTACACCTTGAATTTGAAAAGGGATGATTTAATGAGAAAGGCCACGTCTTTAACGTTGGCCATCAAAGTAACTAGTTTAATTTGTGATGTTCTCGAAGCAATAAAGCCACCAAACTAGCAAATCAATACACACACAAATTCAGTAATTATTAGGCTACTAACATTGTGCTAATCTTCAAAGCATCAACGTACATCCCCATATAATTAATGGAGTTGCGCTTTTCAGGTGACCGTGGCACGGTGAATGGAACACAGTGATGTGAGTATGGTATGATGCTCTGTCAAAAACATGAAATGGCAATTAATTTGCTTTAATTTGTGATATTTTCGAAGTAATAAAGCCGCCAAACAAGCAAGTCAACTTTGTTTTGATAAAGACCGACCATCCATTGATTAATTGATGAAAGAAATTCAAATTATCACCACCATTATCCTCTCTACCTACCAACATGAAGTCATGCACCCATTTTTAACACAAATTAACGGTGATACGGGCAGGGACCTTCTGATCAATGTTTTACACAAAAGGGACGGTGGTGCTGAGACTTGCTTTTGAAAGACATTGCACCGAGACCAGAATCAAGCCCCACCGCCCTTGAACACCGCGAAGAATATTCACGAGAAGAGATATTTTGGCAACTTGGCTCTGTTGCTTTGATAGGGGCAAAAATGGAGGGATGATGATTGATGGTACAGGAAAAAAAAATCCTAGACATTTGGGCAGGGCCCAGATGACTAGGATGTTAATTCCGTAGCTCCCTCCACACAATCACTCTCTTCCCCAGACTTACTCTTCCAAAAATGAATCTTTACACGGTCATCTTGAATTTTGTACGAGGATCTACTGGCTACGAGTAAATAAGCAAATATCCACCTGACAAGGAAAGATGAGGAGAAATAGGCCGGCACAACAAACAAAGTAGGAGGGAGAGAAAAATAGCTAGAGATAAAGAAACAGTAGTTTTGAGTACGGTACCCCAATGCTCCTATAAAGATATTACCAAAAAGAATTCATGGATATTACAAAGTATAAGTGTCGATTGAAGGTGATAATTAACTCCCTTGTCTAGCTTGTATATTATATATGTTAATAATTAATCATTTAGGTCTAGCTTAAACAACTAGTGATTTTAGTTGTTCCATTCAAGTTCAAATAGCTAAAATCATAAAAAACCCTATTTATCATTTAATTATAAATCATTTTGGTTCGTCCAATGTAACATCACTCACACATTTCTATATTTTTTTTTAAGTTCTCAAAAGCCCTCACACACTTTTTTTTATGCAAAACATGCATTACAAACCAATAAGTTTTTGTTTTTACTCTGTCAATTACCAACTTCTTCATCAATTTCAATGCCAATATACACCATTCTTCACTCATTAATGTTGTAACATTCCAGACTTTCTAATACAATTTTTCTCATTCCAACAATCATATATATAAAAATATCTGTAATTGTTTTATGATATTATTGACTTTACATTACCACTAACACCATTTATATTAATTTTAAATTAATTCTAGTAAACTTAATACTTTTAATTTTTAATAAAATTTTAGTAGAGTTTTAAGTACGATACTCTTAATGCTATTATAAAAATATTGATAAGAAGAATTCATAAATATTCAAAAGCATAAGCACCGTTCAAAGGTGACAATTAACTCATTTATCAAGCACATGTATCATACATGCCAATAAAAAACCTACTAGTCATTTTGATATGGCCTTAACAGCTAGCAATCATATTTGTTCGAGTCAAGTCCAAATAGCTATAATTTTAAAAAGCCTCTTTATCGTTTAATCTTGACTCATTTTGGTTAGTCCAATATATCACAAGACATATATACATATGTATTTTTTTTAAAGTTCTCAAGAACTATTCACATAAATTTTTTGATCAGAACATGCACCACAAACCAATGATTATTTTTTTACTTAGTCAATTACCAACTTGTTCATCAATTTCAAGTAAAGATCAACATACCAATGTACATCCCTCTTCACTACTCAATGTTATAACACTCCAAGATTTTCAAATGTAATTATCTTTATTCCAACAATTTTATATGTAAAAATATACATAATTTTTTTTATACTATTGACTTTTCATTGCTATTTATACTAACACCATTCATATTAATTTCAAATTCATTCTACTAAACTTGATACTTTCAATTTCTAATAGAATTTTGATAGAGTTTTTTCTATCAAGATCCTTAATCAGTTCTTCCATCAACCTATAGCACTGACATAACAACTGATGGAATTTCAAATTCCGACAACACAATCTTTCTATTCTTGATGTTAGGTCTCAAGCCATCTAACCAACTCATCATCATTTTAGGTAATGGTATGCATCTTAACACCTATAAATATACTATTATTCATTATGTATGTTAAACAATTACACATGACTTTACTTTAGAAGGTAGCTAGATTGCCAGAACTATTACAAATAACGATTTACATTATAGTTTGAATTCATTTGATTACACAACACACCAAATGATAAATATACATTGTTTTTCTTTAGTGCTAAATGAATAACATGTTTAGATTTCAATTGACAAAGATTTACATAAAGCTTTTGCAACCACAAAGCTAAACTATATGTTATGCTCTAAAACCTATTATTACACTTAGTCAGTGGCTTCACAAGTAATAAATCAATACTTGATAATTTTTTATTTATTAAAGTCTTACATTACATGTAACCTCAATCGCACATGCCATTGATAATTTCTCCATTACATGTCTTATTAAAATCTTCTTTTCTAGATCACTCTCACTTTTATTTATTGACTCTTTAATCTTTTACAAGTATTTTATTTCATTTTATTTTTTAATTTTAGCCAGAAATGATGTGGCATTCAAGAATCCACCTTAGAAGTCTATTCCTTTCAACCCAGCATATAGCTTTGATTCTTATATTATTTTGTCTTATAACATCAATGTTTAAGAGTTAGGATAGATCGTTCTATAACACTCATGTAATGCTCATTCCAAGAACACAGGTATTTCATTATGCTACAATTCAAACATGATCAACATTTCACTTATCCAATTGTACACATTAAATCATCAACCTTTATATTAACCTATTTAATTTATATTAGAAACCTTCATAATTGTTTCGTCTTCAATAATGTTTCATATATATATATATATATAATTGTTTGTGCATTAACAAATACACCTATTATTTTAGTTATTTATCATAACAAATACATATGTTTTTTATTAATCATCAAGTTCATTTTTTTTACTAAATTAGTTGTCACTATAGCCCTTCTTTTACCAGTATCCGTGATTACCCTAACAATCCATCATCTTTCACTTTTAGGCTATTATATTGATCATCATCCCAATATACTTGAACTAATTTAACGATTTCCAAAAATACATCACATCACATTATTGATATAGTCATTTATTATATCACGATATATAGTCAAAACAACAATTAAATACAACAAGAATATGTGATTGTAACAACCTTAAAATATACCACAATGTGTCACAAAATAGCCCTCAAGTCCATATAATATGGTATAGACACCTCTTAAAAGATGTTATAATCAGATTTGAATAGTTTGCAAGTTGACCCAACAAAAACCTGCTTTGAAGAACCAAAGTTATATGCAATTATCACTCTTACTCTACACCTATAAAAAGATGCAAAAGAGTAATATAAAACCATAATGAAGTTCATCAATTATTTGAAAAGCTTGTAGATTTAATTAAGAACTTGGTGTGGAAATCACTCAACCACGAAAATAAATAGGAAAAATGTTAATTTCTTTATTAAAAATAGTTTTCTTTAAAAACATCTCTATAAAAGAGTATTTATATTAGAAAGAATTATAAATCTAATAAAATATCCCTAGTGAATATGGATAAACCTAATAAATGATAATAATCTAATGAATCTAAATTTAAATAAAAGCTCTAATATCTTTAAAATGTCTAATAATAACTAAAAAATAAAAAAAATAAGTTAACTGATTTAAATAAAACTAAAATTTTTTTATATTTTATTTGTATAATCAAAACACAACTTTAAAAGTATGATTCTCTCTTATTAGAAGGCTTGACATAAGGTTGTTTTGAGAATTTGGAGGGTAAAACACAGAAATCAAGGAGGAAAGAGAAAGGAAAGAAAAAAAAATTATTGATGTCAAAGTGAATATTCTTTTGTCACATATGCTGCCCATTGTTGGAAGAGTCACCGGGATGACTTAAATGTCACCTTGAAAGCCACTATTTGACCATTAAAAGCCCCCTCACATGCCTCCCAAATAGCTTAACCAAAACCTACGTGCTAACATGTGTAATGTAAATATTGATTATTTTTTAAAATAATTTTTATATTTATTAAATTAATAAATTATTTTTCAATCAACTTAATTATACTAAAAAATTAGTATAAGAAAACAAAAAATCCCTTGAGTGGTTTAGTAATTTATAATTTGAAGTGTAATTCAATTATTTTACTATGTTTAAAAAAGTAAAATTACAAAAAAAAAAGCTTAGACACCAAATTAATATTTTTTTGCTTTTAAGGTAATTATATCATTTTAATATGCTAAAAATATGAGGAGATTGATTCTACAATTCATAATAATTTATCTTTTGATATACAATGAAGTGAAAGATTGAAATTTTTTATTCTTTTTAATTTAACTTAAAAGGTGGATTACATGACTATACCTGTGGTGTGGTGATGGTTTAAAAAAAAAAGTATGGTTAAAATAACGTAGGTTGTTAATATAAGAAATAAAGAAGGTAAGATTTTATTTAACATGAATTGAAAAATTTGATTCACAATTTAAGAATATTTTTTTTAAAATAGCTTATAATAAAAACAAAGTAAATTTATTTTAAGATGAAAATACATTTGTAAAAATAATTTAAAACAACCTTTTTAAACAAAAAAAAATGCAACCAAAATTTCAACTCAATTTTAAAACAAACTTTTACTTTTAATAAAAAATTATTTCTAACCAAACATATTTATCCCTTCAGCGATATCAATCTCCCCTGTACATCGAAACCTAGAAATCCCAACTCTCCCTTGCTCTCATCTCCATTGCAAAACCTGCACATACATCCAGCTTCTGTAGCTGTCACAGTGTTGGCTTCGCCGAGGCACCAAGGAGAAGATAGCAAGGCGTTTCGAAATTAATGCTTTTGGATTCCCCGCGAACCGCCAGCTGCGTGTGCTTTACAATTGAAGCACCGAGGCAATGACAATCTTACCGGACTGAAGCCACATGGCATTCCCGATTCCCCCACGCGTACTATCTTCTTCTTCTTCTCTCTGTTTTTTATTTTCAATTCAATCTTATCAAAACCTGCATATCCATCATCAGTCGTTTCTCCCATGAGCTTGTATCCAAAAACCTTGTTTTAATCAATTAGGGTTCTCTGCAAGCTTTAATCTAAGACTTTTTTAGGATTTTTAAACAAAATGAGCATTGATTCTTGACAAACACAAAATTACAAGGGAATACTCAACATAATTGGATGTTTTTTATTGATTTTTTTAAAACTCAAAATTCAGGACGTAAATTATTATGAACATTTTAAACTTCAGCGAGCGAAGTGTAGTTTTTTAAAATATAATGAGAAAATAAAAACGCAATTAAACTATACATATATTTTTTATAATTATTCCATTAATTTATAAGAATTATCCCAAACCTATTAAAATCCTTCACAATTTCTATCTGACTAGTTATTTCACCCAAGCCCCAGTTTGGCTGCGGGTTGTATTTTTTTTTTCCAGAAAAAATTAGATAGGTAGGTTTTTCCAACCTTCTTTTTACATAAAAAAATCTCAAGTGTAGTAAAAAATTTATGTAATCATCAAATTAAATATATTAAAAGGTGTTTGTGAAAATAAATAAGAAAAATGCCATCAATAATAATTAAAAATAAAATTTTAAAAATCAAAATATTTGATTTTCAAAATATGAAACATTTATCTTTCTAAATTTATTTATTAAAATTAATATTTTATTCAAAAATAATAATTAAAATAAACACAAATGTAAATGATACGTTTTTCCGAGGAAACCTATGGAAAACCCCAGACAATCAAATTCCTTAGGCTCATAAATCACGAGATGAGACCAACATCTACTGGCCAAAACTAAAATTGAAAGAAAGAAATTGATTTGTTTTATTTCAAGGACAAACTGACGAATGTGCTCTAGAGAGAAACCCGAAGACAATTTAACATTCAGGTGAGATTGCTTCATGTAGGCCTCGTAAATTTGAGGATTCAAGCATCATCCAAGAACACCATGAATCCAGAATTGACTTGGCAAGACAAAAATATCTGAATGAAGACAGTTACACATTCCACAACATAATGGAAGCAAAACAAAAAACTCAGATGCTTGAAATCATTGAATATCTAAAAATTAACCCCAACAATCCAAATAACAACCAAAATTACCTTGAGCTATTGAAGAAATTCAGCACTGACATTACTCACGGACCAAGTTACAAATTAAGCCACAACTGAGGGCTTTGAGGCAACAGATAGTCTAGATCTCTTCTTTGCCAAGCTCTCACTGCGGCGATCGCGCTGCTCCTTCAGCCTGGTGGCGAGAAGCTTCTGATACTCAGCTGCCTCAGCCTTGGCCTTTGAGATTCTCTTCTTCTTGTCAGATATTCTTGCACGCTTCCTTTGCAAAGTCAGGGGAGTAACCAACCTTTGAATTTTGGGAGCTTTGCTAACCTTCTTGCCTGAAGATCCAGAAAAAAAGATGCCTTGTTATTTTTGTTAAGTTAATGCTTGACTTTACTAGATCATGATCTAGTAATTAATTCTCTGAGTCCTTATCAAATTCAAATAAAATAATAAATAAATAAGGGAATAATGAGACAGCAACTGACCAGATTTGGTTGTAAAGGTCCGGCGGTATGTGTTAACATACTTCCGAACATCATCCTCCTTAGAGAGGTTAAACAGTTTCCTGATCTTTGATGCCCTCTTTGGACCTCTCATCCTTGGCTTCTCAACATCTGTCAGGCCAGGAAGATCATTCTCACCCTTCTTCACGATGACCAAGTTCAAAACTGAGAGATCTTGACTAACAATGCATCCCCGAACAGACTTCCTTCTGCGCTCTCCATTTCTCCTGCCATATCCACGGAAGCAAGGGGTACCTGTTAAATGAGCATTGTATATGAATTAGCTAAATCCTGCAAAAAAAATTACCACACGCTTAGAAACACATGCCAAGGTGCAAATCCACAAACCTCTGTGTAGCAAAAGACGAACACGGCCTGGAGTTAGAACTCCTTGCTTCATCGGGAAACCCTGCTTGTCACACCCTCCCATAATCTTAAATACATAACCTTTGAATTCCTGTATAATACAACCAGATGTGTTGACATCAGCAAATAAAAAATACAAAATAACTTTGAAACACTAGCTCAGCCAGTCAACTCCTGGCAAAAGCATACCTCACCCAGTGCATCTCCAATGACTTCTTGTGAGATCCTCTTGTCAAAGAATGCCCGCCTGCCATAAAAATAATAAAAGATTAAAAACAAAGAGGAAAGTTTTCCCATAAGTCCACTAAGATGAAGAAAGTGAATTGGTAATTGCCAAGGGATACTTAAGCACAGACACACCAAGCAGGACTTCTAATACTTTGTGAAAATGGCTAAATTGTAAGAACGAAACCACATTAGTGATCAGAACTGCTAAATAATTGTTCAGTATTTTTCGTGGAATTGGAATTAGAAGGATGAAAAATAGACTAAACTTACAGTTCCAGTGCATTTTATCCTCAAGGTCGAGAAACTACATATCGACATTAAGATGCATTTTGGATTACACTATATTCATCGTATTTCAGGATGCATTATGCTAAACTAAACCGCAGTTTTCCCCTAAAAAGAAATCTACGCAAACCTATGAGATCTGACCCCAAATGGAGAATCATAAAACCCAAAATTTCATACGTTAAGTTCCTATCATGCACCTTATGAAAATCAACACTACTTTTTAGTTCCATGATGACCTAAAATGCAAACACACAAGTAAGACAAACCAATGTTCCCATTTAAAATTAAGAAGAGAAGAAATAAAAAAGCAATTAAACTTTCCCATACACAAACCAGCATCATATCTAACAAGCTCAATTTCGATGACTGGAGCTCACAAATCACTTAAAATTCCAAAATCTCAAAACACACACCTATCTACACAAGACAGGAAAACCAATGAAATGTTAAAAAAAGAGAACCGTACAATTTCTGGTCATCATCGATTTCAAGCTTCTTCTGGCACCCAGTTGTTGGATTTGCAATGTTAAACTGCCCATAAAAAAAATATGAAAACAACAAGTCAGAAAGCAAATAAAGGTTTTGCTAAAGAAAGAAAGACAGTAAAGGAGATTAAAAATTGAACCTTCATTTTGAACGTAGTCTCTCACTACACAGCACCCAAGTTGTGTTAAGGAGAGAGTGTCTCTTCCTGCTCTGAGGGTTTCTCTGTGTTGTGGCGCATTAGGGTTTTGTCTTTTGTTTTTATATGGAGAGGGGATTCTTGCGTGTGGCTTAAATCAATTGGTTAAATGTGTAGTTGGGTTTAGATGAAGACACGTGGAATTTAGTTTTGGGCATTGCTTGCTTTTGGGCTCCTGGGCTTGATATATTGCTGGGCTTTACTTAATAATATAACAAAATATGAATCCTGCATGGTAGTTTGGTTTCTATTTCAGCAGACATTGATAACAGAAACACAAAGGATATATTTTTCAGCTTTAAAGTTTGAAAATATAAAATTTTATTTTAAAATTGAACTAGAAATTTTTTTTGTAGTCATAATTATTTTTTTAACTAAATATATTTTTGTATTGTATTTGTTTTTTCTATTCCAGAATATTAATCAAATGTAATTTTGCATAACTAGATGAAATATGAAATAATAATATGGTACAATTATAGAATTTTAGATAATTTTAAAAGTAATAATCATGTATATATATATATGTATGCATGCATGTACATATGTATGTATGAATGTCTACACACACATATTAAAACATCTAAATAGAGTTCTTCTTGGGGCTTTTGAGTTATGTCGGTTAATAATTCAAGAAATTTAAGGCTTTGTTCCTTCTAAAATCTTAAGTTTGAATTTTAATAGTATTAATTTTATATTATAGTTGTTTTTTACTCAATTAGAGGTCTCATAATTTTTAGATAGCTTTATCCGATCCACAATAATCAAATAAATTGCAGTCATGTATTGGACTCCAACTTGTTTCATTAAAAAAAATTAAGAAAAGTATATACAATTATTAAACTATAACTACTTGTATAATTTTTCTAGAGTGGCAAAAGATTAGAAAGTTATTCTATTTAGAAATATTTTTTTTATTATTACTTTCTTTATCAATATTCTAATATCTTAGGATTTTACACATGTATTTGACTATTCACATGCATTAAGCTATCAATCAAATTAAATTTTTTAATAAAAAAAATACTAAACTATTGTTATCGTGTTCTTAAGTAAAAAAAAATTAATCTTATCAAAACTAATTTAATATGACCTAATCAACTTAAAAAGTTCTAAAACAACTTAGATAGTTAGTAAAATTATAATCTCACTCGAAAAAATTCAAGATAATATCTTTTTTTTAAATATTAAGATAATAACATATTGAATTAACATGAGTTAACCTAATAATTTTGTGATATGAGGTGATGAGATGATAATAACTCAATAAAAAAATAAAACAAATTATTAAGTCAAATTTCTAATAAAATCAATACTAAAAAATAAAATTGAAAAAAATTTAATTAAACCGTTGTTTTTTATTTTCTATTCCATTTTTAAATATTAAGTTTTTATTGAATTTTATTATTTAATGCTTACTTAATTGTAAATTAATTATTGTATTTTTTATCATAAAATGAAATTAAAAAAAAATAATTCAACCCAATAAAATACATAACACAAGGTATGAATTTAGTAAATTGACTAGGATTAATTGCATGAATTTTTTTTTCCTTCCTTTGGTTTTTTTGCTTTGAACTTTTTCATCTAACTAGTTTATGTTGTAATAATTTTTATATGATTTAATTTAAAATTTAAATTAAATAAAAAATCAAATAAAATTTTTTTCAGTTCAAGCTATTATATTAAATTGAATCACTGAGCCAAAAAAATTTCTATTACCTGTATATAATTTTCTTATATTTGATTTTTTTTCGTCCAAGGGGGGAAATAACCTAGTGCTCCCTATACCTAATGAGTAAATTGGGAGGGGACCAAATGGAGGAAACAGAAACAAGAAGGATTAATTTTTGTTTTGCCTTTAAATCAAATCAGGTACTTTGGATAAAAGTCAGCTATCATTGCTTTCAATAAGAAATATAATAGTTTATTATGAAACTTATTATTTTCTGTTTGTAAGAATTAAATTAGCTAAAAATACGTTAAGTCAATTTTAAATACTACTATTTTTACAAATAATATCTTTTAACAGATGTCACAACACAAGACTACTCAATGATCAAAACATAATACAACATGGATGGCAATACTAAGATAATATTTGATGTTGTTAGATAGTTTTAATATATTAATATTTAAAATATTTTTTAAAAAATATATATTATTTTAATATATTTTCAAATAAAAAATACTTTAACAATTTCAAATTTATTATAATGCATGTTGAAAGTAAAATTATAACGATTTTAATTTTAGGAAAACGAAAGTAAAAAATCAGACCTGGGGTGTTAAACAGCCACCCCACTGTACAGATCGTTTGATTCCCTTGTTAAAGAAAAGAAAGCACTTATCCTCAACTTCCTTCTCAGACAAAATCACCACTTGTCTCTATATCATCTATGTCAGCGTCAGCATCTATATCATCAGGATCCATGCTCCCACCAAAACCTTGTCCGCCTATTCTGTGCCCCTCTGCAGGTTTCCTAGCCTCTTGAATCATGGTTAATATCTCTTCAATACGTTGTGATTCCTCTTTTGCATCGTCAATTTGTAAGCTGTCATCCTCCTCTTCAGTTAACTCTACAGGCAAGTTCTTCAGAAACCATGGGTGCCTTTTGATTTCTGTGATGGTAATTCTCTGCAAAATTTAAGCCCAGAGGAAAACACCCCCCCCAAAAAAAAGAAAAAAAGAAAAAAGTAAGTACTACGTCATTGAGCGCCGACCAGCAAATGAAAGTTCTCTCTGTTACCTTTTCAGGATTTGCTACAAAAATCAGAGACAGAAGATGCTTGCATTCCTTGGAAACTCGAACATAGTCTGGAATTGAGTAGTGGACACTAAGAATCCGCTGTCGTTGGTCAAACAGTCTATTCTTACTAACACATCAAATCATGATAGCAATGGGGTCATTTAATATTAAAGCTTTTAACTAACGTGAATAGTTTTTTTCGAAGTTTCTTCGATCTTCAGGATCTTCAAATGGATAAGCCCCAACCAGCATCACATACAAGGTAACCCCACAAGACCAAACATCTGCAATCTATACTTCGAAGAGTCAAATAGTAATGCTGGGGTTTAGGTGACCAAAGTGGTCCAAAAAGAGATGAGCAAACACAAGATTGAAATGGTCTTAAATACCTTCCCATCGTACTCCTTTCTTGATAAGACTTCTGGAGCAATATAGGCCGGTGCTCCCACAGTAGACCTGGGTTGGGAATGCAGCACGGAAGACTGCACAAAGTGGGGGTAAAACATTGATTAGCTGGTTTTACAATCAAATGTCTTCTATGTAAGGCAAGTCAGTAAGTTCATTGCCTTGGAATAGCCAAAGTCACATATCTTAAGACGCGGCGCTGAGCTTCCATCTAAGAGGGTGTTTTCCAACTTAAGATCTCTGTGGCAAATTTGCTACAGCAGAAGAGAGTGATTGATTAGTTATTGAAGAGTAATAGGCATAGACTGTGTCTATACTAATCGACAATGAAGATTGACAGGAATTAGTACCATAGAATGGCAGTGACTGACTCCTGATATGAGTTGTTGAAAGAAAAATCTTGCCTGATAATATTTGAAGGAACCAAAAATTAAATGATTAAACTCCCACATGAACAAGACGTCAAAATCTGAAAAATGTTCTGTTCTGTGCTATCCTTGCCTCATCCTCACTGAATCTCCCATTAGTGCATATTCTCTCAAAAAGTTCTCCACCAGCTGCATATTCCATGACTATGGCTAAATGAGGTGGTGTTAGTAGAACCTGCACAACGAATTCACCTGTCCTGAAACTTGCAGAATGCAAAGGCACGTTGAAGAGCGGAGGCAAGGCTCTTGGTTTCGAATTTTGGTTTTTAAATGTTAATTGGCGTTTGGACTTCAAAATCCTTTTCAAGATGCAAAATCTTCAAGTTCTTATAATTCTTGGCATCAGGAATTAGTGTCCTATTGACATGAAAAGTACATTTCTAAGTGCATTTTTCATATATCAAAGCCTCCATTTTGAATGGAAGAAATTGCATAGATTATAACTGAAACTTCCATATCAATTCATATTCTTTCAAAATTATATGAAAGTTGAGAGGAATACTAAATCCATCGTTACTTTGAGTTGAAGGACCTAGTCACACAAAATTCTTTTACTTTTTGTAATCTAATAAGAAGAAAATACATGACACTTCGCATACCTCTTTGAATCTAATTATATGGGGATGCTTCAACGACCTGTGGTTCATAATCTCTCTCTGAACATGCTCATCAATCTGCAGAAACCAAAAAACACTCCAGAATCACTATCATCAGATAAAATAGAACACCAAGTTGAAAGAAACTTCATAAAATAAAAGGGTCCCCCAGCCTAGATTAATAGATGAAGAAACTAGCACAGCCCATACAAGACCATAAGAACAAAATACACAGGCACAACATCTACCACTCAAAGTCTTATCTTCAACATACATTTAACACATCTTTATGAAATTCCACCACCCACCCCACCGAAAAAATGGAAACATTGTAAATTGAAATATGGAAAAATTCAGAGAGAAATCATGAAGCCAAACATAGCTCACCTTTTGGCCTCTCTCAATATACTTTACAGCATAGAGTTCACTGGTCTTTATCTCTCTAACTAGCTTAGCAACACCAAAGTTCCCTGACCCAATATCGTTCAAAATCTCATAACATTCCATTGGTAGCTAGCTAACTATATTAAGTTAAATAATGAAGGAAACTAGCAGACAATGAAGACCAACTACTCTGATGCCCTCTCTATATATATTCTCTCCCTTCTCTCCAGCACTGCCTGCCTCATTATTTGCTAGCGTTGAGAATCTACATAGATTTTCATGGCCACGAATGAAAAAGCTGCCTCCTGCGGACTCTGTGCGCCAAGTGATTGTGTGAAGGTGCCCTGCTATTATGGACCGTCAAAGGAAAATGAAAGTAGAAGTCTTTGGAAGCTGAGAATGGTGTCAAATGTTTTAGATTAAAAAAAAAAAACAAGATAGAAAAATACATCATGATAAAGTTACAGCTGGTAGAAGTATACAAAATAGAGTGATTATTTTGAATTTGATTTGGTTATTGTAAATAAAATATTAAAAAAATTATTTTGCTCTAAATATATATTATTTTTAAATTTATATATTTTAAAAAATATTTAGATATTATCTTTTTATTTTAGTTTATATTAAGTGTTGAAATTAATAATATTATAACAACTCTAGTTATAAAACTTAGATTGATATGACAAGTTGATCTAGACTTGGCCGACCCGAAACCTAAATTGACTCAAGTTAAAAATATAAAAGAATAATTGACTTGACATGACCTGGTCAAAAACCTTGATCAATCAAAGATAAAACACTTGTCAAAAAGCACACTGTCATTTTTTAGATTTTATTTTGGTCAAAACAAGATTATTTTTATTATTTAAAAAAATAAATAAATTTGGTTAACCCTCTTGACTCATGACTCAAGCATTGTTCTGCTCGACCTTGGAGTTGAATTTTTAAAATATAATTATAACTTTTATCTTTACATTGATCTTCTTTACTTTTAATCTTGGCCTTATCCTGGATTAATTCTTAAATCAAGTTTTAAAACTATGATAAAAATTATTTTTATTTTTATATTAATTCAGGTCAATTTAAATTGATCCCTTCAACTCATAACTCAGGTTTTATCCCTGATCCCTAAATTAAATTTTAAAAAAATGATAATAATATTTTTTATTCTATATTAATATGGGTCAACTCTAGACAACCTGACTAGTAAACCAAATTTTATCCTGGTTGACCCCAAGTAAGGTCTTAAAACTATTATACTAATTATTTTTATTTTTATATTTATTAGAATCAACTTGAGGTTATTAGAATCAGAATCAACTTGAGGTAATCTAAATTATGACTCAAGTTTTGCTCTAAATTGATAAGGTTTTAAAACAATAATAACTATTTTTATTATTATATATTTTAGTTTGGGAGTTTTCTGTAAAGATATTTAATTAATAAAAAATAAAAAATATTTTCTTTAATATTTCCTATTTAAGAAGTACAAAAACTTATTTTAAAATTATTGTGGAGATGTTTATTTTTTTAACTAAATATTTTTTTATTTTCTTTATTATTTTTATTCCTAGGCAGTAACTAAACACTATAAAAAAAATACACGTGGCAGCATGTTAAATGTTAGAATCCAAGCTGTACGACTAAAGCTCTGTTTAACATCCTGAAACAGTTTGTGTTTTGTATCAATTATAAGTTTAAAAGTGTTTAATTAATTAATATACACTATAGTTTTATATAAATCCCATTAAAAAATCTCTCTTAAAACCTTTATTAAAAAAATTATAATTTATAACTTTGTTTGAAACCTACATTGTCAAAGTATAATCATGAAAACTATAATAATATCAAAAACACTAAAACAAGTTGTTAACCGGCGTGGTTCTATTTTGGACCATCCTCTCGTTTAGGCTACTTCAATCTATTCGCTGTGTTCTACTTATTTTCGATTAACTAGGAGAATGATAAATCTTTTTTCTCTATTTGATAATTAAGGGAGCCGTAGCTTGTTAAGATGTAATTAGTCTGATTTAAGGCACTATTTGATACTACATTATTTCAGTGCCTTTTCAATTGTTTTTTATATGTTTTTTCTTGTATTTTTAATTTTTTATATGAGAATTTTAATTATAAATTTATTTTTAAAGGTATTAATTTAATATTTTAAGTGGAAAAACACTTTCAACTATATTACTCGATATATACTAATCTCATTGACATTCTAGCATCGTTAACCACAGGAGGCTCTTATTTAAACATGAGATTTTGCATCATTAAGACCTTAGGGTCAACAATTTCTAGCATTTATTTGATGTCACACATAAGATGGTGGTTTTTTTTCCTCGTTAGAATTTACTATTAAAACATAGTTAATGAACATATATATATATATATTGATATTAAAATATAGACTGCACTCATTTCTTTGGTTAAGATTTTTTTAAAAAATTATTATCCAACAAAATAATAAAACATAAACAAAAAATTGATCTTAAAAGAATTTTTGATTGATATGTTTATACAAATTCAAAACTTCAATCTCACGTTCAAATATTACAATATTTTTTATGACATGTTTAATAGAAACTTGAAAAAGTTACAATTTGGCGCGTGGGGCACTAAACTTTAAGAGGAGTGAGAGACTGATTTGGATTTAAGTCACAAGCACGTAGTCAGCTGAACTTGGATTTGAGATGGTTATAACGTTATAACGTAATTTCTTGACTTGAAATTATTTTTTTCCAGCACCTGAAAAATAAATATCTAGATTCATTGAATTTGTTAGATTTTTTTTAATACCTATAATGTTTTTTTTTATATAAATCAAGATTATTAATTTGGTTATGATATATTCCACTTAAAATAATTTATATTATATTTATTAATTTTGATATAGTCTGATAGATATATCGACCTAATAATTAGAACACTTTAACATATTAGAATGAATAAACACTTGATAAAACTTGATTGAGACTCAATTTTTTTTTTTGCAAATATATTTTTTTCTTTGCTTTATTCTATTGGTATTTTTCTTAAAAAATTTGATATATCACCAATATATATACCGTATACAATTTTATTAGCAATTAAAGAGTGACACTGATATTTATAGTTTTTTTTTTCAATTCTTTAAAATATATTGATGAACTTAATATATTAGTAAAATCATCAATAATGATTTAAAAATATATTTTTTAAAAGAAATCTATTAAAAGAAGGAGAAAATAATTAAAATAAAATAAAATAAATCAACACTAATTGAGTTGCTTGGGGTGGGGGAAATCAATTTAAACAAATTAGCAAAAAATAAATTCATTTAATTAAGGTTGAATAAAAAAATTAAATAATAATGATAATAATTAAAATCAATCATATATATTTAATTGAAATTGAACAACAAAATTTAAAAAAAAATCCAACAAGATTGTTCTCGTATGAAAACAATTCCTACAACAATATCCATGCAATTATTAAGAACATAAAATTTTTAAAAATTATTAAAAAACAAATATAATGCAAAAAACCATGAAAATAGAGAATTAAAAAAAATATCTTAACTTAATTTTGTTGTGAATAAAGCTAAGAAGAGAAAAAATATAAATTATAGCAACATGCACGACTTCCTTTAATAACAACGTATCGTGACCTTACTTCTAAGTGACTCTTGTATTATGATAACTTATCGCTGAAATTTTTT
Organism: Populus ilicifolia; assembly: GCA_015708895.1. Taxonomy (NCBI): domain Eukaryota; kingdom Viridiplantae; phylum Streptophyta; class Magnoliopsida; order Malpighiales; family Salicaceae; genus Populus; species Populus ilicifolia. The sequence goes on from SRLM01000046.1 coordinate 1,410,787, forward strand.
TTTTCATTTTCTCTAAGTTGTATTGACCTTTCAAAAATTATGAATTATCATTTAATTTTATTTTAATTATTTTATATTTAATTCTTATTTTTTTCATTGCAAAATTTTTGTAGTTTTTTTTATAAAAATTTAATTTTTTTTTAATTTCACCCTTTAATAAAAAAACCAAAAGTTATTCTCTTATTTTATTTTTCAAATTTGATCCTATTTTTTTAAGGGAAAATTAATCTAAACATCCTATGGTTTACTCTTTTTTTCACTTTGCAAACAAGGTTTCAAATTTTCACTTTGCAAACCTAGATCCAATCAAATTTTAAAAACATACAAACTGACTATAATGCCTTATATGCGCGCGCGTGTAAAACTATAAAATGCAGCTATCACCACATACCCTTTTCCTCTCTTCGTGCTCACGTTCTCTCCTCTCTCACCTTCACGTGACAAATGCAAATCCAAAAGAAAAGCCCAGATAAAAATCTATGGTATAACACAAAATCTAACACGGATTAGCTTTCTTTGTCAATTTTTTTCTTCTTTCTATTCTGAACTCAACAGTGAAAGGCGTGTTCAATCTCTTTTCTTTAAGTTATGCAGTGAACATATTGATCGCATCACATACCCTTCAGATTACATGTTTTTTCTTCTGATGCTCTGCTCTATCCCTGGAAAAAGGTTATATCATTCAATTTTTGGAAGAATGAAAAGTTAAGTTTACATGCTGTGCCCTGAATTTTATTTTATTTTTTTTCTGGGAATTTTTAACCCCTTTTTGGTTGAGAACTTTTACTTTTCGGTTTAGCAACTCAGAAATGCTTTTTGTGCGCGTGTTTCTGTGGTAATGTCTATTTGAACAGTGACATTGATACAATTTGATGAATTCTTAATTGCCGGACAGAATTGATTTTGGAAAACATTTTAAAAATATCAAAAACAGTTTTTGTTGTTCATTTTAATATATAAATTATGAATTTATATATAATATGTATTTCTGGTATTAAATAAAAAATTAGTTTATTTTATTTTTATATTAATATTAAAATAATTAGATTTTAACTTGATAAGATAAGTAAACTAAAAATTATAAAACATAATATTATCTTATTTTACATTAAATAAATAAACAATACAGTTTATTTTAAATAAGATATAATAAGGATATTAATTCTTTTATTCACATAATCAGTTTTTTTATAAAGATTTAAATAGCAATTAGGATTTTTTATAATCAGTTTTTTTATAAAGATTTAAATAGCAATTAGGATTTTTTATAACTAAAATATGATTTTTATTCTTTTTATTGATAAAGTAAAATAATTTATTATCTTTTCTATCCCTACTATTTCAATCCGTAAAGATAATCACCAACACCACATAATACTTTTTCCAATTTTTTTTCTTTATCCTTTATCAACTAAACTACCCAGCAAGTGGACAAATCTTTGTTTGATATTTTATGCATCTTCTTCTACACATTAACACAGTTGACCGAGCAAGTGAACAATCTGGCAATAGCCAGAGCTATGCCCTCATTTCCATCTTCAAGGATAAGATAGAGGAATGAGTATGAAGACGGTGTCCCTATGGATTCTTATGCTTGTAAAGTTATCTTTACTTCTTCAGTAATTTTGATGATTTGAACCAACGTCAATCCAGGTACCAAATCCACAAACCATAAAAAGCCCACGGTTTTATGACTGAATCAAAGAATATCTTAGGTACCAAATCCACAAACTCTTGTAAATTGCTTCTGCAATGCTGTAAGCATAATTAAGATGTCCGGTATTGATGTGATTAGTTTGATTAGTGTTTCTGTGCAAGCTTTAGGACATCATTTAGTTAATTTTAAATACTACAATTATTTTTTCACCTCTTTCTTGTGAAATGCCACGTTTTCCAGTAACTCTTGTTTTAGAAAGGTAAATAAACGGATAGAACGGCTGACGAGAAAAATGCAGTACAGCTACAGGTAGGATGGACTGCTTTTGGAAGTGCTCATAGAAGGCACATTGGCTGTGCGCCTCTGTCAGTGCTGCCACCGGGCTGGGTGGCTTTTTTTTTTTTTTTTTTTGGGGGGGGGGTGTGGTGGGGTCGTGGGGGATGACATCGTACTATCAAAACAAAAGGCATGCTATTTGGGCTTAGCCCCCTGCTTTGTCTCCAAACACAAGCAAAGAAAAAGAATTGGGCGGGCGGTGGGTGTCATCCCCGCAGCAAAAACAAAAGCCTCCTTGCTGGGGGTTCTTTCAATGATGAGCCGAGTTTTCTGATGGTGACGGGCCATGTCTAGATTTTTTTAGATTAATGTGGGTGTCCGGATAGCTTGCGTGCACCACGACTAATCCTACGAGCCTTGAAGTTAACGACCATGTAAGTCTCTAGTAACAATCATATGAGCAACCAAGAATTTAAACCTGAAACCACCAAAAAAATAAACAAGAATAAGCTGTGTCACTATGCACTTGTACAGTTAGTGAAAACTCTACAACGTTTTGTTTATTTACTGCATTTAGGTGTCTTGCGATGCAATATGAGTTAAGTTATTTTTTTAATATAAAATATATATCATTTTTTATAATAATTTAATTAATTTGAGTTAACTTTGTTAACATTCAATTCAATTCAAAATATAATTAACATGTAATTTAATTCAAAATATAAAATTGAGATAATCTATTAATTTTTTTTTTGACAAAGCTTAAAGCTTGACAATCTAAATGAATCACTACTCCGTTGATAGGCAAAGATGTTTTTGGAACACATCACAAGTCATTTTCCTCGAGTTATTGGACCAATCGATCACAACAATCATACACGTGTGTTTTGCAGCTACCGTTAACCCTCTACAAAAATTGACCCGTCCAGTCCACCCCGCCACCCCCCGTCAGCACGATCATTCTCCGAGCACCACGGCTTCACTTTGACTCGTAAGTAGAAGGGCGCGTTGCTCATCTCACATCATTTGCAAAACCCTTGGTAAAACGTCGACTGGATACAATTAACTTCTGACTAATCAATGGCTTCTCCCAGCAGATACAATTCACTCGAAGTATGTCCATTCAGTATTGCAAATGATGTGAAATCTGATGTGCACGTCCTTTCTCGTCTGAAGTGTCAACTCATAGATAAGTGATGAGTGAGCCGTAAGACATGAAGACTGTGTTGTGTGATTCGGAAGTTGAGTGGACTTGAGACCCGACACATTGAAGTCTAAACCGTAATCTGAAAAGGGTCGTACAAAATCAATGAATGGAGGCATCGAGTTGTAGTTCTTCTACTTCCCTATTGGATGAATCTCTACAGTACAACCTACGCGTAACGACAGAAGCTGTCCTGTAGTATGCCACCATGCCATGCATTCTTGGCACATGATCGCACACAGATGACTCCAATCAGGCATGTAGCATTATTGGTTTGGTCCAAATTAAGCGGAGTGAAGATGGCATTGCCACCAAATCATTTCAATTGACATCAAATTAAATAGAACCCAAGACACGCTCGTATCTCTATGCAGGTAGATTCACCCAGCCAAAGATGAGGATCTATGGGAAATAGTTTGAAGAGCATTAAGAAGAAAAACTCAGAAAACCAGGATTACAGTGTTTGTCGTCATGTCTAACCTTGTCTATGAATTACATTTTGATCAAGTCATCAGACACAAATTGAGTTCAAAACGTCTCTTCAACAGCTTGGCTCATCGATATAACGTTCTTGCGTGGATGCTTAGTTTATTAAAAGACTCGATGCAAAAAGCGAGACATCACAGAGAAACCATTTAGAACCATGATAATGCAAATCATTAGTAAATAAAACCTTGGAAAGATATCTATATCCGAGTTTTCTTCATATTTATAATTCGAGCGTTGAAGTTACACTCTTACTACATACATGTTAGCCTTAAATTCCACACGCATAATGTAGATTTCAGCTAAACTGTTTCACTTAAAGTTCATAACCTGGGAACCTGGAACTCTCAGGTTTGAGAAGATCAAACCAAAGGCAAGCTGTTCCGGCTAGTCCTTGGAAGAGAGAACAGGCATGATTAGCTCCACGAGCATCCCCTATTGTCACAAGTTCACTAGCATTATGATACAGGAAGCTTGCAAACGCATTTGCCCTCTCCTCATATATGCTCTCTCCAGTAAGTCGATAAAGGGAAAGGAAGGCATAAGCGTTTCCTGCCGCACCATCGGCAAGGCCTACCTTCTTCACTAACCCACTCTTCCAAACAACTTCCCCTGCTTCTATGGCAGCATTTCGGAACTCTCTATCATTTGGAAACATCTGCAGAAACAGTAAGAGTTGTGAGCACCAACAATGAAGAGTCAATGTTTGACTGATAAAATTCTTCGATTCAATATATGTGTTTCTCATTTTAGTAGGTAATTGATTCATTATACACCAGAACAGTTAAGACCCTGTAGGTCTTCTTATCTTTATGACTATCAGCGGTTATAGCATAACTGCAATTCCCATCTATTCCTACTTTCAAATGCAATTACTATGTGCATAATTTGCTACATGAATCACCTTGTAGGCTTAAGCAAAGGACCGTGTCAAGTCAGCAATTTTTGCAACTTTGATGTGCATGTTTGGAATTAAACCTGTGTAATAATATGTGATAGAAGAAGCCGGGTTGAGCACGAGTGGTGTAGCATTTTCCTTGTGTCAAATTGTCACCATGGATGGATCCAAATGCACAAACACTATCAAATGAACTTGACCGAGTATCAATTGCCTACCTCAGATGCCTTGCAGAGGGTGATGGCCATGCCAGTTGCACCATGAGACCACTGCACCAATTTGTCCCTCGGGTTTCCTTCGCTTGAAGGGTAATTTCCACTGTGAGGGAACCGGTTGCTCATCATGTACCTTAAAGTTGCCTTAACATCCTCGACATCCTCAATGGAGAGATGAAAGTGAAGTAGCACTTGCAAGATTCCAGCAAGGCCATTGGCCGCACCCCAGTATCTTGTCCCATGCCATCTGTACATCAATGGGCAAGCAGCGTTATCAGATGCCCCTGCCCTTCCCCCAGCTAAAACAGCATCAACAACAGGCATAAGAAGATCACAAGGCAATGTCCCTTCGCCCAGATGCTTGTTGATGAACAAAGCAGCCCATAAAAACCCAGCTCTCCCATACATAAGCTCATACGACATCCCAAAACCACCTTCCTCAGGCCCAACGGGGAGGGCTCTCTCTTGTGCAACCTATAATCAATCAAACATGTAGTAAGATCGTTGTTTTCCATTGGATTGAGTCAGTTGACAAAAACTATCCCAGTTATAGATTAGGTGAAAAATCATCGTCAATTTGATGAAGTTAAGCAGATTACGTTGGATGAAAAATCATCATTATTTTTAAACCTGATGGTTTAGAAAAGGATAAGGCATGTTGCCCCATCAATTATCCCCAGAGATACTGTACTTCTATGTTCTAGCATAAGAGCATGAGTCCTGATAGGGGAAAAAATGTTCACAGCTCATAAAACAGCAGGAACCCCTCAATTTGTGGAAATATATCATCTTATTTTGTTTGGATCTACTGCCGCTTCCAAATTAAGGGCCGGAAAGAAAGACATGAGAAGATTACTACAACATTAATATACAGTGTTTAATATTAAGATATAATAATCTGGCAATTAAAGCCACGCTACCAAGCACCGAAGTGAAGATAAAGTAAATGAAATCCAGAACAAGCGCGGATATTCATGATATAATGGACCGTGCATCTAACTCATATAATTCAACGAAAAGACCAACTGCAAGTGGGCACTGTATCAGATGGAGCCACGGAGGCCCAGAATTGATGTTTCATGAGTCATAGGCGTCCCCACCCACTAAGGTGAGCTATAAGTTCCTCTCATGAGTCATAGCAGTGTACCGGCACCAAACGTTGGAGGCATCTAATCTATCACTTTCAACATGTGGAAATAATGAAATTTGGAATTGACGAAGACACTACGCACAAGACCAGTTGTTTGCTTGCATATTTGGTAATGTACGGTATTGTGGTTATTTTTTAAAATATGTTTTATTTATAAATATATTAAAAAAATATTTTTTAAAAAAATTATTTGTAAAATTACTATATTAAAATATCTAAAAGCATAAAAAAATATTAATGTAAAATAAAAAATAAAAATATTTTAATTTAAAAAAAAAACTTCTAAAAACATTTTCACGGAATACTGAACTACATTCCTAAAAAGAGGAATAAATTACCCACTGCCAACAAAAAGATAAGGTATTGGACCCCATCTGGAAAGCAACAAAGCGATCAGCTTTCTAAGTTAAAATGATTGCCTTCCCATTATAAAGGCATCCATAACAATTAAAGCAATCTTCTAACCTAGATCTAGACGGTGGCAAAGTAGTAAGGACTTGAGATCAAGGGGTTTGTTTCCTTTGTGATCTCAAGTTCGAGTTCTTAGTTGCTCATATGATGGCCACTGGAAGCTTACATGGTCGTTAACTTCAGGGGCCGTGGAATTAGTCGTGGTGCGCAAAAGCTGGCCCGAACACCCACGTTAATCTAAAAAAAAAAATTAAAGCAATCTTCCCATTAGTGTTAGGTCTGAGCTTGGCAGTTGAGTGATTATTAGCTCATATTGCTTGAAAGATCCAATTGTGATTGTCCAGATTCTTTGTTCTTTTTTTCTTTTTTTCATTTTTACGAATGCCTAAGTAGCAATAAACTTCAAGAAAGTAATGTCGAGTAAGTGTTGCCAACTGCAGTGAAGGATTTTGGATGACGGACAAATATGAAATGTATAGAACTGGATCCACAGAGGAAGAAATGCAGTAAAAGCTCTTCTCTGAAGAAAACGGTCATGTGCAAGTATATGTGAAACAGGCACCTAACTTATATAATTGGGTCTATGAAGGACATGCTTGAACCAAGCATCTTTCATGGCCCCAGAAGATATTCCTGTATCTTAAATTTGTTCTCTCTGGGTAGGCAAGGTATTGTGGTACTATATATATATATGACAGGATATTAGGAATGATGTTGATAGAGATGAAAATGGATATATTTGATGGTACCTCAAGGAAAAGATTCACAAAGAAGTCACGTCTTCTACGGTCCCCCTTGTAGCTAGCAGCCACGGCTCCTAGTGCATATAAGCCTCCTCTTCCACATAAGAAGGTGATGTGCCTATACATCCACCACTTCAACCATATCAGAGAGAGAGGGGGGGG
>SRLM01000046.1:1418060-1431576 GCA_015708895.1 Populus ilicifolia
AAAAAAAAAAAAAAAAAAACACTCATCCACCATGACTTCATCTTATTCTATCGTATCAACCTTCCTGCATTTTCGATTTCTTGAGCAATTGATTTAATTTGCTTGTTACAACAACACACCGTGTGGATTTCACACTGAAGATTTGATAATTGGCTGCGTCAGTCCGTAAACATTCTGGTTAATTTAGGAGACAAAAAGTTGCTCGATTTAAACAGATTGGACCACCGAAGTTATTGAATTTGTTTCCACATGAATGATATGGACATTCACTGAAATGGAACTGAAGCAAGACTTACTGATCATTCATGTGGAAACTCATTCAAGGGGGAGGTTGATAACTTAGATTTATTTATTGGTCTTAATCAAGATACCTAACCAAAAGAGAGAGAGAGAGAATTATTTATTGCTCTTTTGTTTTTATAATTTAAGGAGTGACACTCTTAAAATATCTTTTACAATATCCAGATTAGATCTTTTCATTCACCTGAAACAACTTATAATTAGAAGATTGATGCATATTTGTTTTGCGAAAAAATCTTTTCTTGGATGGGAAAATCTTGCTTATTTATATCTTTGCTATGAAAAAAAATTACTTTTCATTCACAATCCAAAAACTAAAGATGGAAATAAAAGAATTACCCTGTTTTTCATTAATTTATTTTCTAATGTTGGTTTCATACCAAAAAAATATCCAAAAAAACATTTTCCACGGAATACAGAGACTCTTAACTAGGTGAGACTGGAAATGCAATGGCGAACAATTATTAGAACAATCCACTTGTTTTAGACACCTTAATTCATGTCGGCATAGTGAAGTACGAATATGCGAATACTCTGGGTCACAGCCCATAATTTACCTAGAGGAGGTCCGTGCGGAAACGGAACATGTGTCCACAATCTCGGAGCACAATAGCAAGTCCTGCTCGTTTCCGGTAACTTCGTACGACCGCAGGCAAGTGAAAGCTGTCCCGAGCAAACCCGTATAAACTGTCGGGTCAATACCCGTACCTGTTTTACCATCTCTTTCCCACGTCACCTCAACCACCTGCATAGTACAACACAATAATTCACCTGCCTTGGATCGCCCAAACCACACGCACACGAGATAATTTTTTTAATATAACTTCAGTACTTATTATATGTTTGTTATTTACCATTATGGTGAAAAAGTTGAAGAAAAATGGTGATAAGAGTTCCTTTTAGATGTTCTGCACATAAAGTTGGGAAAAATACTAAATATGTAAACTTTTAATTGCAATGAAGAAAAAGATTACTTTTTTTACAAAAAAAAGCAAGTTTCGAACTTAATATTTCTCAAAAGATAAAGAGTGCCAGATAAACAGTAAGCTCATCTACAAATGGACTAATCCGGGCACAGCAAGAGAAAATTATGGGTTATCGGACGGCAAAATGCATTACAATTTATTTTTAATGTTTGTGGAAAAAGAAAATAGACATCTCTCTTGCTCAAGTCATCTTCTCTAGTTTTATTTTTATGACAAGAACCTGTGAACTGAGGACAACAAGGTCGACCTGTACAGAGGCAAAAACATAAGAAATGCATACCTGGTTCTTGAGAGAAATGGCAGCTCTGAGAAGAGTTTCATGAGGGATTAGCATATCTGTGGACGTCGGATCTGTGCGGTGAGTCAAATCTAGCCGTTCGTTGTTGTTCTCCTTGTGGTTCTCTTGAGAAGCTACCCCCACCACATATGACATGGTTAGTTTCTCGTCTTGTTGTAGAAAGAAAAGAACTCCCTCTAAATATCCCTTAATTATCTATCCGAGCTCTCAACTTCACTTCTGCGTCTAGCTTTGATTGTTGAAGGATTTCGTTTTCTCCTTTACTTTTATGGAAACCCAGGAAGGAAGGCAAAGAGGAGGAGCGAAAATAGGATGTGACGGAGTGTGTGTTTGTTGGTTTTGGGTTACGGTTTCGAGTATTGGCGGTGTAGAAGAGGGAGACATTTAACATTTGCCAGGTTGTCCGCTCATTGGATAAATAACGATAGCCTTTGTGATGTATTTAATTACGGTGGACAGTTCTATTATTTGTTAGGATTAATGTAGAATTGGTTGGGTTCGGTTTGATAGTTAATTATTAATTATAATTTATGATAAATAATTTTTATATGGAATAAAAACTGGTCTCGCATCGTATTATTATTAAACTTTTTAGATATTTTATTCAGAATATTGGCATAGCTGTGGAAGAATTGCCACTGAAATGACATTTTTGTAGTGGTGGTTTCCTCGAATCATACTAGCTTGTATGTTTACGTACGGAACCAGGATTCTTCTAAATATAAAAATAAATATGCCAGTTTGAGGAAGTTTCTTGATAATATTATTAAATCTCATAATAAAGTTACTAAATTCTTTTCTATTAAGATATTTTTTTTATTAATATATCTCATACTTTTATGAATTTAGGATTAAAAAATATATTTAGAAGCATAATTGAGTTTGTTTTTTAAAGTGTTTTTCACTCAGAAAAGCATGCCAACAATAATTTTTTTAATTTTTTAAAAATTATTTTTGAAATAAACCCATCAAAAATTAATTTTTTTAAATGCATTTTTCAAACACAATGTCAAACAGTATCTTTAACTGAAATTATCATTTTTAAAAAAAAAATATTTTATGATTGTTATATTAAGTTAACAAAAAATATCAAAATAGTATGTTCATATTTTGTGTAATTAAAAGATAAAAAAATTATGTTTAAGATCTATTTAAAAATTCTAAGAATAAAAAAACAATTTGAATCAAATTTTTATGAACAACTTCTTGTTAGTATGATTTTTTTTGTATCATTTATGAAATAATTGAAAAATAAATTATTAAAACTTGGATAAAAATTTAAAATAGTATTTAAAAACCATTCAAAATTATTTAAAATTGAAAACTAAAAAATCTAGTGAATTTTTTAGAAATGTCAAAAAAACCAAAAAAAAAAAGAAGAAGAAGAAAAATAATAGGAAGGGGTCAGGCCTAACACTTGGCCCATCAGTAATAGACCGTGCACATTTGATCTTATTTTTTTATTTTAATTATTGTTTGCATTTGTTTATTTTGTTTTTATTTCCTCTACCAGCTCCTGAACCCGCAACACCTATACTTATATATGCTCGGCAATCATCTAAATTATAGCAAAAAATTAAACAAGTATATTAATGTGTTTATTATTCATATAAATAATAAAAACAACTTTAATTTTCTCAAAGTGTTTAGGTAATGGGTTCAAGTCGTATCCAATTTTGAAAGGGTTTCTAATTGTTTATTGGGAGAAATTTGGATTAAATATGTTTGTGTCTACCTATTAGAGAAAGGAAGAGGCGATGAAAAGTCACGTGCAAAGCAGCTTAATTAAGGATTAGGCGAGAGATTTTCTTTTCATTGGTCATGTGCATGTCATATAAGATTCATCAAAAATTGTTTCTCAATTAGAGTTTTATTGATTGAATTATTAACAAAATAGCAATATTAAATTATTAAAATACACAATTACAAAATGATATAGACTAGATAAGTTTAGCTTTCTTTCTTGATCTTTGTAGTCTTATGATAGTTTACACATTAATTAAAATTAATTTTTAGATAATTTGAAGTGTTATATTATGCATTAGACCAGTGCATTAATAAAAATAAATTACTTTAAACATTAAATCAAAACTTAAACTCAAAAAACTATATATATATATAACCAAACCTCTTTAATCATGAGTTGAATTGGATAAATACAAGAATAAGAATTGATTCAAGAATATAATGCTATAATTAAAACAAAAATATGTATGTAGCTTAGGTTGTTTTCAAGTGATCGGAGTTATGAAGAATGTTTAAGGTTAGGATAAGTAATGATTTTTCTTTTAATTATTTGTTGTGTAGAAAAATATTAAAATAATATTTTTTATTTTTAAAATTTTATATTTAATATCAATATATTAAAAAAAAGAAAAAGATTAAAAGTCACTCCCCCACAATACCATGGACGGAGAATGATGTGCAAATACCAGCCGCTGGTTAGAAGAAGTCACGATTATGGAACATTGATTGAACTAGCAACCACGAACGTCTAGCTGAAACATCAATCAATATCTTCTCTTTTTGTTTCGCGTACGTGGTGCTTCCTTATTGTGTAGATAAAGCTATTAAATCAAAACATTACCTTAAATTGTCTATCATATACATACATGCAAAACCGATAAATTAGCCAAAAATTAAATTACATTTTTAAATGGTATATTCCCATCACTCTTTTTATTTAAGTTAATTGAAAGCATATATCATAAAATGTAGAACCTGAAAAGAAAAACAACGAAAATGGATCTATATATCATGATTAAAGGTTGTTTAACTTTAAATCATTATGAAGTTTATCTTCGTATAAAAGATTATTTATATTTTATTTACAATAAGTTTATTTGGATATAAAATATATGAAAATTTTGATAACTTAATTAGTTATCAGGTTTTATATTTTTTTAAAAGATTATAAATCTCATTATTAAAATTTTATATAATTATTAATTTTAAAATTTATAAAATTAATTAAATTATATATAAATTGACTCGAACATTCTATACATAAATATATATATATATATATGTTTTATTCATAAACAACTTGCTTGGGCGGTTTTCGTGTCATATGAAGCCACTTTCTGTCCAATTTTTTCTTGTTCTTTGTATGTGTTCCAGCTTTTCATCCCTAAATTTGACTTTTTATCTCCATTATTTCTTAGGAGAAATGACATCCCACCCGAGTAGCAATGAAAAAAGGTTTTTTTTTCAAATATATACATATTTTTATACTAAGAAAAATCCGATTGCTTTCATCCAAGATAATTATAATTTAGTCTATCCAAGTTAATTATAAAATTTAGTCCGGAATATGCAATGCCACCTATTATCTAAATATTACATTATATAATGTTTTTAAAAGCATTATGATCATGTATAGTGATTGAATTGTTGGTGGTGGTTATTTTTTTCTTTTTGCTAGATAAAATATATAATTATTCTATTTGTTTTTTTTAATTTTAATTCTTATTCTTTTTATAAAAAAATTATTTTTTTTAATTTAATCTTTCAATCACAATTTCTCATATTTTTTTATTCATTTTGATCCTTATTCTTTTAATTTTTAATTTATTTTCTTGATGTTTTTGTTAAAAATTTATTGGTTTTGAATTTCATCTTTCAATCAAAGTTTATGCTGTTTTATTTTTTCTAATTTAAATTTCATTATTTTGATTTGTTTTTCATTTTATTAAAGATATTTTTCAATTCAATTTAACCTCAAATTTAAAAAATTTGGTTTCCCTCTAATTAATTTTTATTTTATTCTCAACCTCATTCTTTCAATTAAATTGTTTTCTTAGATTCTTTTTATATAATTGATTTTTTTTTGTGTTTCATCTTTTGATATTTGATTTATTAAATATTTAGCTTTATAATTTTTTTTACTTATAACACTTTTGATCTAAAAACCCGAATCATGAGTTTAAGAAATTAATGTTATTCAACATCTTTGTTTTGCTCATTTTTCTTTATAGTATTATTGTTCGGCATTTTTTTATATATATTATTTTGGTGATTATCTTTGATTTTTTTAATGGATTAATCACAGTCTCATAATATAGGCTATAGATTTTGTATTTTTTTATAGAAATTTTTTAAAATTATTTTGTTTATGTTTGATATTTTAAGATATTATTCTAATTTATTTATTTTTTTATTTTATAGTAATATTTTTTTTTAGTTTCATCCTTCAGTATTTATTAAATTTGAGTTAGGGTTCCATCCTTTTTATTATTTTTCTTTATGTATAATTTATATTCTTTATTTGCTTTTTATATGATTTTTTGTTTAATTTTCAAAATGACCATAGTTATCTTGGATCTTTCTATTTGTTATCTTTTGTTAGATTTATTTTTTCAAGTTTTTTCTTAATTTTATATTTTAATATTATATCAGTTAAAAATTAATTTTTTTTTATGGTTGTATTTTTCAAGGTTGAGGTTTTTTAATAATAAGCTTCATGATTTCTTTAATTTTCTTTCTCTTTGTACATATTTATCTATTTACTTAGATCACAAGTTTCGCAGGTTGATTTGAATTTTTTTTAGAGTTATTTTTTTAAAATTTAATATTTTTTATGCTCCATCATTCAATATTATATTGTTTTGAAATTAAGTTGCATGATGTTTCCGGTTCACCTTTTATTCGGTTGCTCACATGCATGATTTGGTTTACAAAGTTTGGTTTGTTTGCTTGGTTTTTTTATTAATTTTTTTAATTTTATTTTTTAATATTAAATTTATTTGGGATTCAACTTTGGCTTTTTTTTATTTGTTTTCTATTTGCTTAATTTTCTCTTATGACTTGGCTTACATGATGAGTTAGGTTTTTTTTTCTTTTATTTTTTTATATATAATTTGTTAGAATCATAATTTCATGCTTTTTTTAACATTTTATTTTTTTTACAGGTTCCAATTAATTTTTTCTCGATTAGGTTTATGCCTCGTTTTATTTTAAAAAATCATTTTAAAAACATACTTGCATCGTTAGGATGTCTTATTTTTACTGATGAAAAAAAAAATTCTAGCCCGTAGCCTACATGGGAACATGCATGGAACTGTGAAAATGACTTTAAGCAGCCTCAATTAAATTCAAAGTGTGAGAAACAACATTGATGATCATGATCTAGGTTGGGAGCTATATATGTGAGACCTGAAACAATATTATTATAAAAAAAAATGCTTAGATTTAATATGATTCGGTAATGTGTTTATTTATATATAAACAGGGAGCTATATTTCACTTATATATTAAATTAAGGTTAAATAATATATATTTATAATAAACCCTAGCCTTACAAGCCTTACAAGAGATATCTATAATATTCCTTTACCATATCACAAGCGCTACCCCTGCAACCCAACCTAATCAGCCACATTCTACAGCAGAAGCTAAATCAAGCATGATCGTAATCAGGAAATTCAGGAAAATTTCTTTTGAGTTTTCCGAAGTCGTTTCAAGTTTAAAAAAAAAAAGAAAAAAAAAAGAGGATTGTAACAAGAAAGCAGCCTTGATGAAGTATATTGCAACCTAAAGAAGACTCAACCTTGGAAAATTCACCAGATTTTCTTAGAAGTTTCTTTTGGCGAAGTGATACCATAACAAGTCTATGGCCAAAGCCATTAAGATTTGAATTGGTAAAAAAACTCTAAGTTCAAGAAAGAGCTTTGTGGACCATTTAATGTTCAACCTTCTCAAGAATGGAGGAAGAAAAGTAGCAGAAGCTTCAACAGAAAAGTCCCTGCATTGTAACCAGAAAAAAAAAAAATCTATGCATGCCCAAGCATTCAGATTCAGAGAACAAATTCATAAAGTCTTGAATATGAATATAGCCCTTGCCCTAGAGTGATTTGCTCCACTAGAAGGCAATATATAGAAGTAAGAGAATTAGTGTAAGCGTCGCATTGCATCATTAAATAAAATAGCATTCAAAACGCTATCTTTGATCGACTAAATTGGTCCTTTGACAAGGATAGTGAGAAACAATTATTCACATTGTGAGCTGATCAGGTCAATTTTTTCCTTGTGAAAAAAGATAAACTATGTATACCACTGAAACAAAATTAAATGCATGTAGGCAACACGTACAAATTGTTAGTCACCACCAACTGATTGTCCCCTTCTGTGTGATCCTCCTCTCCTCAGTAGAATATCACCAAATCTTCGTATATATGCTCTTTTTCTCGTAGAGTTTATTTCACTCTCTGGATCATTGGTATGAGCCCCGTCTATATGGTCATAATCACGCGGTTTTGTTTCTTCTCCAACATTTGTGATTTTTTCCTTGTGAGGCACTGCTGCGGTTGGTGATTCTGCTTGCTTATCAAATATTGATCCCCTAAGTAGATCACGATTTTCAGAGTCCTCATCCTCATCGTTGTTCTTTTGTTTATCTATAGTTTTGTTGTTTCCATCGACGTCCTTGTGTTTGCTTGGAATTATTAGCTCTTTAAGACTGAAACTGCATGTACGGCCCAGTTTCTTGCCGTCTCTGTCCTGTTTCTCCTCTGCATTCTGTGGCTTTTCCTTGAGTTGGTTTTCCTTATCTTCTACTTTAAGCTCCCTTTCCGATGCTTCACAGAGAAACTGCTTCAACTCTTTAATTTGCTCAAGAGTTGCAGCTTCATTGATCCTAAGGTTTTCGTTTTCTTGAGTAATGAAAACCAAAGCATTGTCTTTTTCAGCTAAGACGTCTTTGAGTTGGGAGTTTTCATCCCTGGCAATCCCGGCAGCTTCTTTTGCAACATTAGCTTCATTAAGGGCCTGTTTAAGTATATCGCGCACCTTCTGATTCTCTTGTTTAGCTATCTTGTTCATGTTCTCGGCTGTTCTAAGCAATTCAAGAAGTTTATTGTTCTCTTCACATGCATCTGACTTTTCGTCTTCAGCTCTTTTGATACAATCGACAAAGCCTGTCTCTTTCGCATTCCATGCCAGAAGTGACTCTTCAGCCTCTATTTGCAGCCTCTCTGTTGTTTTTCTATATCGATCCGCTTCTTTCCTTTCTTCATTCAAAAGAGTTCTATACTTGTCCTCTAAGCTATTTATGTTCTCCTGCAAGATTTCTGCCTCCTTTTTGAAGCGCTCCAGCTCTTCCTGGGTTAACTTGAGCTTCTCCCTTGTTTGAGTGGATTCTGTTGCAACTTCTGTTAGCGCCATTGCCAAGCCATCCATTGCCTTCTTGCTGTTCTCTTCTGCTTCATTTGCTAGCTTCAGTTCACGTTTAAGCAATTCCATCTCCTCGAGTAGACTCTTGGTCTTCGATGCCGAATGTTTTTCGCCGCCCTCCTGGGCATGAGTCCGGTTCTGCCTTTCCAGGTGAAGTTCAGACTTGAGACTCTCTAATTCTTTTTGCAATGAAACTTTATCTCCATCATGTTTCTCCAACTCCTCTACCTGCTTGCGAAGGGAAGTAATCTCAAGCTTCGACTCTTCAAGCAGTATCTTGGTCTGCTCAAGCTGCTTCTGGGCGGCAAATGAATCTAGCAACTTCGTTCCCGCTTCGTTCCCTTTCTGTACCTCAGCCTCGAGTTCTTGAATTCTTTTCTTGCTATGGGATAATAAATCCAATGTACGTGCCTCGGTTGATTTAACATTACTTGACTCTTTGTTCAGTTTTTCCAATGAGTTATCTTTCTCTAGCAATTTGGCCTCCGCCTCTCGTAGCTTTCCAACTTCAGCTTTCAAGGATGTGATAGCCAGTTCTTTAATCTTCAACTCTTGTTTTGATTTTGACAATGATTCCACTACTGAATTGAGTTCCACAAATATATCAGCAACCTTCCCATTAGACATTGCTTCTTTTAACCTGGAATTTGACTCATCGACCACCTTCTTCATCTCTTTAAGCTCATCACGTGCTCTATCTCTTTCCCTTTCTGCTACATCCAGCCTCTGCTTTAAATTCCTCAGCTCCCCTTCAACTTGCTCCTTATCTTGTTGCATCTTTCCAACTCTTAAGATTCCGTTCTAGCCACGACAAAGAACAAAAACACATGATTATTATATGAACTACCCTGACTCAAATTCTGAGCTATTGCGCGGTGATTGGAAAGGAGAATTTGATGTAGAACAGGAAAGAAATTTTAAGGGGAAAATAGAAAATGGGAGGAAATCCAAGGAATAAAACTAAAAAATGAGCAGCCAAAATCCATTGTCAAACATCAAATAGGAAACTCAAATGCTCAACGTGTACATTTTAATACAGAAACTGAGCAAACAAAAACAAATAGGATCAGAATATACAATGAAGAGCTAAATTTTCTAATAAAATATAATTCAAAATTTTCTGAGAAGTTCTGGGAATAGCATGATTAACCAAATCAAACAAATAACATCCTGCAAGTCTTGATTGGTTTCTATCAGAATTATGAGAATTTAAGCACAAAACTCTCTTTTCCCCATAGTAGACAATTGTGTACAGTCAAAGGAGAATTCAATACAATCCTACATAGATAATGAATAACAACAAAGGCCGGAACACAGGAAATCGAAAAAAAAAATGGAAAAGAAAACAGGATTGTTACCTCAGATGAGTATGCGATCTTTCAGGGCTGTTGTTGGAGGGACTTGATAGATTATAGATTGATTTGTATGTTTGCTCGTTCCCTTTGCTATGTTTCGAAGCAGAAATGGCTTAGATACAGTCAAGGAAGGGTTCTTGATTTCATAGAAATCTCCAGGGACTTTGAAACCACGCCAAATGTATGCATGAAACCACAGAATAATATATTAAAAGTTCAAGAGGCAAAGAGAGGAAGAAACAAAGGAACCATTCAAAGCCAAAAAAAAATGCAAAACAAGAAAAACATTAAAAGATATGACATATAATAAAAGAGAAAATAACGCATGGAATCTTCAAGGAAATAAGGCGCAAGAAAGGAAACGATTTACCTAGGAAATAACCAACTAATGCATAGGTTCTGTTTGGACGACAACGTTATTGAATTGTTCCTTGTTAGCTATCATTCATCTTCTAGATTTGGAAACTTCAAGACTAGGATCTCTCAAAAACAATATTTTTCTTCGAGAAATCAGAGAGAGAGAGAGAGCGTTGGGTTTGGTTTGTTTGGATGTGTAAGATTTCTTAACCCAGGTTGGCGGGGTTTCCACTAGGCCATACTAGAGGCTTTAATCTGAAGAATAATATAAATATATAATTAAAAGGGGTTCAAAGTCAGAGATTTGCTGCTTTCCTTCAATCTAATGAGTTTGAATTCTCAATCTTTATTTAAAAGAATTCTTTTGTTTTAAAATTACTAGATGATGTTAAGGATGCATTCTTAATATTATTTAGGAAGAAGATTAAATCTTAATTAATATGTAAATCAATTTAATAATATCTTTTATTGGCTCTCTGGTAAGAAATCGGTTGAGTTGTCGATAATGGCCCAGTCAGCTCGTGTTAAATTATAGTTGTTCGTAGCCGGCATGACGCGATCGGCGAAGCCTTCCAAGAACTGAAACATTCTCTGTAGATGCTGCTTTGAAAAACAATAGTCAGTGTCAGGTACGTGGCCGTAGGAGGAAAGCCTCCGCTCGAGGTGTCTCCAAAAATTCTTTATTTTAAGTTTCGCCACTGGGCCTATGACCCACGCTCTCAAATTAATTTTTAAGACCTTTGCGTTATAAATGTGTTTTTGAGTCAATGAAGATTTTTAAAATAAAAAATAAAAAGATGGTGTTTATACTCAATAAAATAATTTAAAAAATATATATTTATCAAAAATAAATAAATAAATTTGACGCTAATTACATACTAAAATAAAAACTAATCTTTCTAATAAAAAGCAAAAAATAAATGTAAACACAAATATTTTATACTTAACATTCTTTTTATTCCATACTTTTTTATCTTAAATATTAATTCTCATTACTCATAACAAACAATTTATAAATGCAATCAGGGAATGATATTGAATAAATCATAATAATTTCTTTGAAGCATTATGAAATTAAAAAAATAATAATTACAAAGATTAATTACTATTTAAAAAAACTAAAACTAAATATTTTAAAACATAAAAGAAAGGATATTAATTAAGATTTATATATAAAAAGGTCGAGTTCTGCTAGCTAGGCCTGGCAAAGCCACGACCAGAGCTTTTTTCTTCTTCTTTTTGAGAGAATGCACAACATGTTGTCTACATTTAATGTGATAATTTTTTCTCTCTAATAATATATATATATATAAAACAAGTTTTGTGTTCTTGAAATTCAAAAACATCCTAAAAACCTCAATAATCATCCATAGACTAAAGCATATAAAAAACAAAGTTTATAGCTGAAATATGAATCGGAAAAACATGGAACAAATAATAGGTAAATTGAAGCTATAGGGATTAAATTAAAGTTTTATGTGATCTAAATGGGTTTTATTTTGTTTTGTTTTGTTTTATTTCTCTAAAAGGACTTCTTCTTTTAATTTCAGTTTTTAACAGCAATTAAAGCTATATTTCACAAAATCAATGTTTAATTCAACATTCATATATTCACCAACACTTTATGTAGACGAGCGCATGTAAATAAAAAGAAACCCTGACGTATACAAAACCATGCTAATGTAACTTTAGATAATGAACTTGCATAGAAAAATAAAATTTAACTGCCAATAATAATTAAAAAAAAACAAAAACTATGCATTGTTTATGTAAACAGTGCAGTCTAGATGCCCATTACACTCTATATAGTGATTTCTCCTATCTATTTTAGTTTATTTGATGACTAGGTGGTGATTTTTTATTATTATACAAACCCCCGTCTATTGTGATTATATTTATTTACTCTATTCGATCATATAGAAACCATGTCTATTGAAACTAGAAAATTTATAAAAAAAATTAATTTTTACGACATAATCCCTTAATATTCATATAAAAGCTCCTTACATTGAAGAGCCATTTCTCCATATCCAGGAGTGAGGGTCTTAAATGAGAAGATGAAGAGCATTTGTCAAGGAACCTTGGAAGAGATACTCTTGTCACTGTTACTACCTCTGAACTTCTCGATGTCCACTGTGACTTCTTCTTCCCCGTTGCACAGAATGACGTGAGCAATTTATGAAGTGAGATAATTAAAAGATCAAAATAACCAACTTTAGAATGTTAATTGATTCTACTTCTCTTCAAATAAGCTGTCTTTGGATAATTCAACTATAGAAGGAACTTGCCTTGTACAATCTCTGTTCGTAAACAGGTTGTCTTCCCTGTAATCATTAAGTGAAAGCACTTCAAAGTTCAAACATACAATATCAAGGAAATAACCTTCCTCTGAGCTCTTCTGCAGAGAGAAGTAGAAAAGGAAGGTTTCTGCTGCACAATAAGCCCAGGAATGTTGCAATTCAATCCAATTAAAGCGAGATAACTCTAGATTAAATGACACATGTTCTCCACAATATAAACAAAGACACCACATGTGATTCAAGAGAATCAAAAGCATTTTCTTATAACAGCTGCAAGACTTTGGACTTTTTGATAGACAAAAGACTAGAGCGGGCAGGAAAACCTGAAACAATGACTGGAAAAACTGTAGCTTAACCTTACAAAATATCTTTGAATGTGATAACATCAATGCTTCCAAATCAACCTCTTTCACGCATGCCCTGCCGAAGACTAAACATCAGGCTAGAAACCAGCGTTTTTAGCAAATGACAGTTAGAGTAGTGAAAATGCGTTTTAACATTACATGTAATATTAAGCTTCTCAAATACATGCCATCCGACTTTATGTATGTGCCCCCTCCCTATCCCAACATTACTCAGCGAGCATAATTTAAATGTTAAAACCTTTCTAATTTCGCCTTCGCTCATATCTCTGCACCCAAGTTGCAGCACTCCACATGACCATTTATAAGCAAACGAAGAACAGATGCCCATGATACTACAGTCCTCTTGGGCTTTGATGCGAGAGCTCTTCTCTTTTTTTTTTTTTTT
>SRLM01000046.1:1431604-1552899 GCA_015708895.1 Populus ilicifolia
GGGGGGGGGTTTGCACGCAGCGCGTTGACGGATGCTACCTTTTCTCCAGTAGACATTCGTGACAGGGTTCCAAGCTACCCAAGTCTTTTGTGGGCATTTGATCGAATAGTTGAACTACCTTAATCATATCTGCTACCCCCAGATTGGCTGAATTGACAAAGTGAGGGTTTAGCTAAACATACCAGCTATTGCCTAATGTCAGGCATTATGTAAACCCTGATTGGGCAGCTCTTGGCTCAGCAAGCCCCCTTGCAATCACGTGACTTGTATTTCTCTGGGATTCCATTCTTGACTTCCACGGACAGGGAGGACCATCATTCTAATTATGACCGGGTTAAAAGTCCTGGGAAAATTTAAAAGTATACCCATGTCAGAACGCCTGTCAACGCCTTGTACATTTCTGTACGAGCACTGCCTTGGTCGCCAGAGCTCAGACCAAGAGTGTCAAAAACCATGCCTCAGACCATATTGTATTTTGCGTGCAGCTGGGACACTAGTGAAATCATTTTATTCGCAAATTACACTGGCATTGGCGAGGTCGGCTTTCTCAAAAACTTGATGCTAAGGTCCATTCTGTTGATGGCGTGTTGCAGTTCTGAATAATTCATTCGAACCTACAGAGCCTAGAGCGACCCCGGTACACACAAACATTTCGCTTTTACATGTAAAAGGGTGGAAATCTTGAAACTAAAGATTTTGCATCACTCCATCAACGATGAGAAAATTTGAACAATGGAGAGCGGGCATGAACCTAACTAGCAGAAAAGCAGGCCTTAGTGTGTTTGGCCGAACGGAAGCATCACATTTTGCTATGTTCTTCGACATGCAAGAGCCGGGATATCCAAAATCTCTTTTGAAACAAAAGAAGTACATAGCCTATTAATCCTTCCAAGCTTCGAAACTCGGGAGTCTCAACAGCACAAGCCACACCAACCCTTGCGAGAGCTTTGGCGGTTAAAATAATAAGTTTAAAATATCTTTAATTGTGATTTTAAACAATAAATTTTGCAAATTATGTATGAGATTCATTTTTACAAAATAAATCATAACCAAGACTTAAAATATGCGATCGATTAGATTATAACAAATTTTTGCATACAAAATAAATCATAATAGAGGCTCTTCATTAAAGACTACATAAATAATATCGTTTAGTTACTGTTTTAAAATAAAAATAAAAAAAAAAGATAAAATACAAGATAAAAGAAATTAAAATTATTTTTAATAATGGTATATAAAATAAAGTTGTTTTTATATGATTTGTTGTTATAATGAACAGAATAAAATATAATATAATTATTTTTCTCTTATAATATATATTGTTATCAAACTTATATATTTAAAAAATATTATTTTTTTACTTTTAAATTATATATATTAAATATTAAAATTAATAATTTTAATTCTAAAACCAAAATCGACTTGCCACTTTGACCCTTAACTTTGAATCTTATTTCAAATTAACTTTATAATTAAATTTTAAAATTATAATAATTATTATTTTTATTTATATATTGATTCGGATCCATGTTAAATCCCTCAACCTATAACCTTGATTTTACCTTGCTTAACATTGCCTCCGTGAACACAAATTAACCCTCTTGGTCCTGGCTCTGCTCCAAGCTGTCCCTTGAATTAAAAATTATAATAATAAAGTTTACATTGATACAAATAAGAACACTCCGAGACGTAATTCAGATCTCATTGATCTTTTTGCGAGACGAACCTTAATCAAATCCAGTTTAAAACCGTCATCATATCTACTATTATTAGGCTAATCAGGTTAACAGTCATCTTCAGTTATGACCTGCACCGAATCAACCCTTGCATCATCAAGTGATGCTTTGTTCCATTTCAACCCCCAAGAGAAACTTTAAAATTATATCAAGTAATTTAATCTTTAAATATTTTAATTGAATAATTTTAAAATAAAATTTTTTAAGGGGTATAAAAACTCCTGTTTTAAAAATACAAAAATTTACTCTTAATTATCTCTCTACTGTCCCATCCCTCCTGAGAAGATGCGGTGAATAAACAGGGGCTACTCTAACTGTGGTACATAAAAATGGCCAACAAAAACCACCAGGAATACCAATCACCAAGCAGTCAATAAAAGGCGGCACTCAACCGATCGTGCTGCGCCCATCGAGAATACCGCGCAGAGAGGCAATGGACAGGCCATAGCTAGCTCTCCCAGATTCAAACACAACAACCCAACCCCCAATTTAGACGACGTTGGGAACATAGTTTGCGTTTAAAACCTACCCACTGGAAGCCCTCAATTTTGACGCGGGGAGCAGAGTTTGCGGAAAAAACCTACCCACTGGAAGCCGCAATTTTGACGCTGGGAACATAGTTTGCGTAAAACACCAACCGCTGGAAGCCCCCAAAAATTCGTTTCGATCAACATCTTCCCAGTTGAAAACGAAAAGGTGATCGAAACTCGAGATTTAACAACACTAAACTGACAATTAGATCAAAAATATAGCATTTGTTCATGCAACCACTTCCTTGTGGCCTCATGTCACTAAAGCAAAGACAGCCGGTCAAACAGAATTACAACGGAATAAAATTATATCAAAGGTTCAGTCCCCGCAAGATAGAACACCTTCTACCAACCTCACCACCATCACACAGCCTTGTACTAACCCAACCATATCACAGACTTGCACCGCTACCACCAAACCTATCTACCATCTACCTAAACTTTGCTGCTGCTGCTGCTGCTGCTGCTTAAAACAACAGTGTTCTCCCATTTCAGCATGTTCCCCCCTTAAGCACGTTCACCCCTGATCCTCCTAGCCAGCTGGATATCCTTGGGCATTATGGTGACCCGTTTGGCATGGATGGCACAAAGGTTGGTGTCTTCGAACAGCCCAACAAGGTATGCCTCAGCTGCCTCTTGCAGTGCCAACACAGCATGGCTTTGGAAACGCAAATCAGTCTGCGCACCAAAACAAGCAGAAAATGCACCATCATTAGCATCGAAACACCGAATCCATATCCATAAACACTATCAAGATAATAACTACCGAACCAACAAATCATACCTTAAAATCCTGGGCAATTTCACGAACAAGCCTCTGGAAAGGGAGTTTCCTAATCAGGAGCTCAGTACTCTTCTGATACTTACGGATTTCACTGCATTGCAGCATAACATCAACATAATAACATTTAGTTATTTAAAAACAAAATACCTAATCAGAAACAAGCAATGATGCACAGCCCATTCGAGAAAGGAACAGTATTCTACAACTCACCGAAGAGCAACTGTTCCAGGGCGGTAACGGTGAGGCTTCTTCACTCCACCAGTGGTCGGGGCAGACTTACGAGCAGCCTTTTAACACACAACAGAGATTTCAAATTAACAAAATAACACAATTTAACGCAAGTAACGCCGCCCAAAAAATCAAATAAATAGACGTGATAGAACAAAAGAGAAAAAATGCACCTTGGTAGCGAGCTGCTTCCTTGGTGCCTTTCCTCCAGTAGACTTACGAGCAGTTTGCTTGGTACGGGCCATCTATTCGCAGCCAATTCATCAGAAACAATCATCCAAGTACCAAAAAACATACAACATCTAACATTCATTAACACAACTTCTTGCACATACTGACCACCTCACTTTAGGCCTCCTGAACAACATTTGAGAAACTATAGAAAACATAATCAAAACCACACGTCTTATGCAGAATTCATATGTATGATCAAGCTTACAGAACGGCCATGAACGAAACTGCGTTTTCCTTGCATTTTCTCAGCAAGCAAACATAACCACAATTTAATAAATGTTATCGAAATAGGAATGACCTTGAAGCTATTACACAACTAGTGACATAAAAAAACAATTCCATCGAAACTTAAACGTCTAGAAAATCCTAAATTGGTTTGAAAGTTGATATCAATAATCGCAATCATAACAACGCTAGAAAAATTAATTAATTGAAACGAAAATGATAAATAAACCGCAAATTTCGGAAAGGATCCACCTATTTCAAACACCGAATCAAGAACACACAAATTCAATAACCAAAATCCCCCAAAGCAGACTTCAATTTCAAAAAACAAGTAACCCTAATGATCGAAAAACTTAATCAGAAACCCTAAATTAGGAACAAGAGAAAACAGAATAATCCAAAAAAGGCACCTATGAATCTCTTCGAGAATCTCTCGCTCCCTCCCTGCGTCGAATTTTTGTAAAGTTTGAAATATTGAGAAGTCAAGGCTTACTTATAGAGATTTGGAGTTAGGAATCGGACGGGTAAGAATGGATATCTTTGTGTTTTCTCTCCTTGTTATCGGACGGTTTAAACATTGTTAATTTGTGTTTTCTCTACTAGATATGAACGGCAAGGATGTGGTCTTAGAGAAGTGACGAGGATCGCGAAGGCTTGATTCTGCAGTTCTATTGGCCGAGGGAAGTGACATATTTTTTTCTGTACTTTTATGTATCGTGAATTTTGTAACATGTAATTCGATCTTCATAAAGGTCGTCAAAAATTTAATATTTGTTTTCATTTAAATTTATTTTTTATATATTTTAATATGCTAATATTACAAATAAATTTTAAAAATTAAAAATACATATCATTTTACATATTTATTAAAAAGCAATGTAAAAAATTATTATTGTCACGCGCCCAAGAACCTTCTGAAGAGATTGTAAGGAAGGAATGCTGGCATGGATGACATAATAAGGTCTTTTAAAGTATGAATTTTGAATGCTATTATATAGATACAATTTAGATAGATTATCTTTTATTAGAAAATACGAGAATTGAATCGAATCATGCAGTTTGGAATGTTTAGAAATGAATTGAAATTTATAATTTGATTATATTGTCTCCTCATTTAAATCATGTATATTTCTTAGTAAGTGTATGCTTCCAGTCTTATTTTGATCAATAAACAATTAAAATTCACGGAGCCTCAGCAAAGATCTCACAGCGAGTTAAAAAAAAGGAGCATAGGAGTCGTGAAAATACATTTATGTTCTAAAATATCAATGGGCCAAAACTAATTGTTGTATGTTATTGTAGTAGTAAGATAATTTTTAAAAGTAATTATTATTTAAAAATGTAATGAAATATTTTTTTATTTTTTATATAAACAAATCAAAATTATCATAAAATATTAAAAATATCAATTTAGTAATTTTTGAAACCACACGTACCTTTAAAATGTACTTAATTACAACTTCAAACAAGAAAACAAATGTTGTCTTTAGTATTACAAATTTAAGGATGTGTTTGTTAACGAGATGTGTTGCGCCACTTATTAACAAATGTTTCTTTGACTTTGTGTTACATAATTTTAAATAACAAAAACACCAGTAATAAGTATAGTTATTAAACTTAATTTAAAGGTTAATCAAGCTAAAAAATCGAGTCATGAGTCACCCGTTAATCCAAGTTAATATAAATAAATTTTTAAAAAATATATTTTAAGTTTTAATATTTCATGTACAAAAATTATGAAATAATGCATGTAAATGTAGATTATAAAAAACAAATATGAGGCATAAAGTATAATGAATTTATTTCATATTGAAAAGTTAACAAACAATTTATATAAATGTAGATTGTAAAAAATAAAAAATAAAGTGAAGTGTAGTATATTTATTTCATACAAAAAATTTAAGAAACAATTTATATAGATATAGATATATATAGTTACCCCATATTGAAAAATTAAAAAATAATATAGCTATATATAGTTATCTCATATCAAAAAATTAAAAAACAATGCAAGTGGATGTAGATTATTAAAAAAAAATACAAAGCATGAAATATAGTATAGTTATGCCACATTGAAAAGTAAAAATATAAAGTGTTGTATAATTATCCTACATTGAAAAATTAAGAAATAATTCATATAAATATAACATATTTATATATAATTATCTCACATCAAAATATTAAAAAATAATTTATATAAATGTATATTATAATGAAAAAATATGCAATAAATAATTAAACATGTAAGTACATATAAAATGTTCAATTATAAAAGAATAAATTGAGTTATTTGCCCAATCTTTATCATGTTTTTGTTTTTGCTTTTGCTTTTGACCCCCCCTTTAACTCTCATCCTTTCTCCTTTTTTTTTTGTTTTATCTCTCGAACTCTATAACACATAAAAAAATCTCAAGACCTTTATAATTTATTTTAATAAAAGATACATTTAAAGTTGAATTTAAAGTGGAATTTTTTTTAGGGTTAAAACTCCATTGGTAATTGTTCATTAATAGGATTTATTATCATGGAATATTAATATAATTAAAATAAATTATAGATAAATAAAAAATGAATTTTAAAAAACCCTTAGTTTACAAGTTTTTATGAAATAAAAGTTCAGTGCTTTATATCCCACGTAGAAAAAAAAAGATTTCCTTGAAATTTATACAATGAAAAGTTAAATAGTCATAAATGAACCTTAGCAAAATAATTTAACTTTAACGCACATGCATTTGGCTCGGTTTGGGCATAGGTCACAAGTGTCGGCATAGTTATATTGTTTGCTCATCTACTTGAGTTTTTTTATAAATAATTCTCTAATCATATAAAATTAATTTTTTATAGGTATATTTGTGAATATCCAATCCATGAATAAAGAGTGTGAACATTTAATCCTTTTCATCTTCCTAAATAGTTTTCAAAGGAAATACATATGGTTTTAAAGCTAAAAATTACCAAAATTTTATTATTTTTTAAAGGAGTATTTAAGGTTTAATTATCGTTATTTCTCATGATTAATCCTTCACCAATATAGGTTCAAAACATTAGTATAAATATGGGTTAAATGGAAGATATACATCATACTAAATTGTAACTCACTAGCCTTTTTTCATGTGGTTTTTTGGCTTGTTTTACTACTCTTTTTGCAATGTCTTTAACTTTTTTCATTATCTAATCTAGGCTCAAGTCTCAATTCTTATACAAGGATTTTAATTTTTAAATTTCTAGTTCCTAGACTTTGTTTAATAACACATCTAAATAAAAAAGAGTACTTGGAATGATAAGAGGTTAATTAGATAATTATCATGTTCATACCATGTAAGGAGCAATATAAGCTTGACAACAAATAATTTATTATTAATAGCAACAAATTATTATCTTTTTTGGTTCTAAGGTTTTCGATAAGCAAATGTCTTAAACTTATTCAAGAATTCCCCAAGACGAGATAATGAATTGTCAATTCTCCAATAAATATCAACAACTTAAACATGTATTAGTTTATCTTTAATTAATTTTGCGTTGTATGTGATAGTGTGAGTACTACGATTTTTTTATGCTTGAACTATAATCCTATTTATATGTGTGCATGTGCATGCGCATGCACATGCTATATTATTTTAATCTCTTTACTCGTCAAACTTGATCACATAAAAATGCATATTATACAACTTAAACTTTTGTAATATCTAATTACAATTACAATTGCAAAAAAAAAAACTATAACTTTAAAGGAAAATATTGTTCCTCAAGGCATAAAATTACTATGGATTATTTATTTTTATCACTTAAGTTCTTTTTGGACATACAATTTTATCTTTTTAAATTGAGTTGAATTGGAGTTAAACTTGATATTTTGCTTTTGTTGGCTTCGAGTAAGGTTCTTGTAGTATCAAGAAAAAAAAATTTGCACCAGATGGATGCTTGTTTTGGCAAAATTAAATAAGATTGTATTGCTTTAAAACAATTTAAGCTATGAGAACTAAATTTGAACAACATAAATATTCAACCCTCTATTTTTAAAAGAATCATACTAAATTTGCACGTGCAAGGAAAATACAAGGCTCAAGTTTTTTATGGTCACTTAATTTTTATTCTTTTCAACTTGATCCTTTAAAATGTAATTGTTTTGAAACTAGACTTAGTAGTGTTTTTTGTTTGTCCAAATATAAGAATTTCATTGTATCAAGAAAAATTTTTAACGTGTGGTTGATGGTCAGTTTTGCAAATTAAAGCTTAACTTTAATTATCTAAAATAATTAAAACTTGAGGAAATATGTTTTAAAAAAAACAAATAGGTTTAAAGGATAATAGAAAATGGGTAATGCACATGACAACATGTAAAGGAAGTCGTCAAGTTTTAAAAGCACATGCAACTTCCTCTAGTGTTAGAATGTTGATATCTTTTGTGGCATTATATGCATCGTCGAAAGACCTTTCTAGCAGTATGATGTGTGTGGTGGTTGTTTGCATGTGGAGAGCTATTTTTTTTCTCATCTTCCTTTTTTGTCTCTCTCTTCTTCTTAGAATTCACATTGTTTTATAAAAAAATCAAAGTTGTCCTCTCATTTTGTTTTCGAATTGAGTATTTTTTTTCTTTTGATATTTTTGGTTGTTTTTACAATTGATTTTTTTTATCTAATCTTTCAATATTTAATTAGTTTAGGAATTGAATTTCATGATTTTTTTTATTAAGGTAATTCCAATCTTATAACTTGGGTTACAGGTTTGAAAAGTTAATCAGGCTTAATGTTTTGTCTTTTTAGATCCTTTTTTATACTGATTTTTCTTTTCAAATTTATTTGTTAAAAATAAATTTGCTAGAGACTAAGTTTCATAATTTTTTTTAGTCTCATTTTTACGAGACTATTTTAATTTTATGATTTGAAACGCGGGTTTGATGATTTAACTTGAGTTGACTCAAATATATTTTTTACAGTGTTTTTTTAAAATTAATATTTTTTTTAGTTTCGTCCTTAAACATTATGTTTGTTTTAGAATTAAACTTTATATTTTTTTTATTTTATCTTCTATTAGGCTATCTCGTTCAAATGATCTAGCTATGAAGTTTGATAGGTTTACTTGATTTTGTTGGTGTTTTTTTTTTTGTTCTGTTGATTGATTTTTCATTCAATTTTATTTTTCTATGTTGGGTTTGTTAGAAATTCAACTTCAAAATTTTTTCTAATTTATTTTATATATAGTTATCTTGAAATTACTATTTGGGTTGTGGATTTCACATATTAATTTAGATTTTTTAATTTTTTTTTATCATTTAATATTGAATTACCTGAAAATTAAACTTCATTATTCATTTTTATAAAAGTGTTCTTTTTGTGTAAATCACCATGATTAGTTTTTTTAAAAAAAAACTTCATCTCAATTTTATTTTTATCATACAAGTAAATAAGACCAATAATTATTGGACCTAGAAATATCCATTACCCAAGCAGTGGGATTTTTCTCTCTTATTTAAAATACTATAACTGCATTTATACATCTTTTTTAACATTTTTTTTTAATTGGCCTGCGGCATAAAACAAGCACTAATCTATTGCTTCTAAACAGCAAAAACTTCATGAGTACTTCTTTTTCTTTTTTCCCTGTTTTTTATACATACAAAATGACATAATAAACGCATCTCACTTCTAGGTTTGTTTTTTTTTTTACATGACGCATCAACATGATTAGACGTCCCCGTATTCAAGAGCAGGCTTTCTGTTGAAGTAGCAATTTGCTATTACAGTGATAGATAGATCATGGACAGATAGAAGATTGATCACGCTGATTATACATCAATTACATTGTCTCGAAATAAAAATTACATTTCAATTTTGTCATCTGACATAATTTGGATACATTTCATTGAGATGATTAGGTTATTTATGAATTAGATTTAAATAATATGAAGATTAAACAAGTATAACTAATTATTACATCCACTGCTGTGGGAATAAAATCCCGAAAAGAAAAGCGGTGAACGGTGAGCACAACCGGAGCTCGAACAGGGACCACGTCGAATTTGCAAATTGCACAGCAATTTGAAAGGATTCCAGTGCTCATTTACATGTGCCTCTCCCGCGGCTTCAGATTAATGCATGAATCCGCTGCCACTATAAAATTAAAAACAAAAAAACAAAACATATATTCCCTTCGACTGCCTAACCTGATTTTCTATTACAAGGAAAAAAAAATAAAATTAGCACTAGCTTGATAACAACTCTGAAAAGGTATAAACCCAATTAGATTATACACCGCCGAACACCTAAACAACTTAGCATCTATTTTCATTAACAACTGGAAATCATGAAGCACCATCCTAAGACAGCAAACCACGTCGTGTAAGCTGGCATGTCAACCATTAAACAAGCAGAAACAACCATGCGCAGCTAGTTTTCTCTTCTTGACCAGCAGTTTGAATTGCCTTCAAAACCAACTTGTCTAATTCCAGGAGTTATTTACCTCATTAAGTAATTGAAGTTGGGAGCCAGAAACCCGCACTCTTATCTTGCTTCCTTGTCATCAAATTGAAAACAATCTGCAACCTTGAGATGATTTGCGAGCTGGATTATAGCTGGCTGCACAACTTGAGATCTTGCAGAGACAGAACCGGGAAGATGGGGTAGGCAAACAGGCAGATATTGCTCATCATCTTCAGAAGGGCAGAAGACTGAGAGCACGGATCTGCAGAATATGAATCTGGAGACACATTCCATAAACATATGTTTGCGGATTAGCTGAAATCCAATAATATATCCAAACTAAAAACAATCATTACATAGAAAGGAGCAAAGAACGAAAAGGGAAAGGGCCCTGCATCTACATGGCCAACCTATTGTTGTAAGAACCATTTCAGCCACAAGTCAAGAGCCATCAAAATGTATAGAGGATATTGAATAACTTCACAGATTACTAACACTTCGCTTCTATTTAGAGATAACTGTACCTAAGAATAAGTCTCCGTAGAAATGGATCGGATAAAACTTGTGCCCAAACCAGATCCAGGTCTTTCGATGTACAGAGAATAACCTCCCACTCAGAGAATGCAAGGGAAAGCATCTCCTCAGCATCATTATAAGAATCCTAAAAGAACAGTGTCATTAGCCATAAAAGAGAAACCAGGAATAAGAAAATTATCATACAAATGAAAGAACTTAGACCTACAACTTACCATATCAGAATCAGAAGTGATGCCAACCATCTGGCAGAATGCCTGCAGAGGAGCAGTCAGGAAAAAGGTAAATTGACTTCCATTATGTGTTGTATCAACAGCAGATGGATTCTTGAATGCTGGCCTCAAAGGTGAAAGAAGCAAAGCAGCTGGCTCTCCCCTTTCTGCACCATGCAGGACCTGAAAATCATCCACAACTCAAATAAACAACTTGACGTATAAACCAGAACTAAATAGGGGAAGGATGAAATGCAGAGAATCCTAGGTATGATACACCCTGCAGATGAATGATAAGAAGCATTGATCATATTCTCCTCATAAATCCCTTTGCAATTATGCCAGCAAAACAAAATGACATTGGTAGAAAGGAGTCAGATCTAAATGCATGTCATAAGATGAGGCTATGCATGCCCAGCAGCTACCTCCACAGTACACTGAAGATTAAGGAATAAATGGATCCCATCAAACTCGCTACCATAAGAGTCAACAATGTAGCTGCTTCCTCCACAGTACATTGAAGATTAAGGAATAAATAAATCAGCACTAGCATATTGATTAAGGGATTAAAATAAATCACGTAAGCAGCTGCCATGTGCATCAGTTGAACATAAAACCTTGGCTTTTGCATATACTGTGCAAATCAGTTGAACACACCAGGTATAGATTAAAAAAGTAGCAAATAATTTACTAGTTTATTTTTATTTTGCTGAATAGAACACGGCCATAGGAGTTGCTACAGTCACTGTACTATAGAAAGACATAGGGTGTGAGATGACAAGTCTATATATATATATATATATATATATTCTAGATAATGGTGTTAGGTTTTATAGATCAATCACTTCAGTTTACCTAAAATTTTTTTATATATAGATAGAGTAGTTGCAGTTTTCAAGTACATCATACCAATAGGTATTATCGTCTAAACAGACAGCTCTTCATGTTTAAAGAACAATTTTATTAATTACAACAAATGCAAGACAAATCAATAAACAATCAGCTTGAAGTTGGCATTATTAATAGTAAGTTACATCCAACAGTTTGATTGATGAAAGCTAGTGCAGTTTTAAACCGCATGTGCATGCAAACAGCAAGTTATTCCAATGCATGCACGGATGAAATATTTAATTTAGAAAGATCCTCTGCAACATGTTTTCCTTTCCTTTTCTTTCTTTCTTTTTGAACAATCTGCAACATTATCTCTCCCTCCAAAAACATAGACATCCACTTCAATGGGCAAGCATATAATGCAATCCATCATGTTCAATGATATTTATGGACACAAAATTGTCATATGTTAAATTTAAATGCAGTTCCACCACAAGCCAGAAAAAATCCAATGTATGAACTAATGACTGCAACATGTTTTCCTTTCCTTTCCTTTCTTTTTTGAACAATCTGCAACATATTCTCTCCCTCCTTAAACACATACGCCGACATCAATGGATAATGCAATCCATCATGTTCAATGACATTTGTAGACATGAAATCGTTATATGTTAAATTTAAATGCAGCTCCACCACAAGCCAGAAAAAATAATTCTAAACACTAGACTGTAGAATCAATCCAATTTCTACGACAAGCTATTCACAGGTTATGACAAACCTGCCTTGAATGCATGGCTGTTGTCACTATCAATAATCAAGAAAAGAGGTCTTCGAGTGAAAGGAATTATATCACCAGGGTAAAGGGCATTTGACCCTGAAAATCCACAAGCATCACACCTTAGAGTGGAACAGCAACACAGGAAAGTGATAAAGTAAATTCAGTAAACTGAGGCTAAACACTAGAAAGAAAAACAAAGAAGTGCAGCCACTCACCACCATTTCCTCGAGGACCTAACCAGAGACAGTTGTCATGGTAGTCACTTGACTCTCTCTTCCCGTTACAAGGGGATTCAAGTACATGGATTTTCTGTTCACTGTATGCTCCAGAGACAACCCTGACTTTGGAAGATTTCTTTGATTCTCCAGAGCTTTCTACTTGAAAAGCATTACTTCGAGCAGCCTTCCCTGAAGTGATTCATGAAGACAATTAGTCTAGGATGATGAGACACAGTCAGTTGACTTGTACTAGCTTATGGAGGATCATTAACCTGAGGCTGATAAATATATGAGCACGATGCTTTCTGGAGGGAGCTCTTCACAAATTGTTGCCATAACCTGTGAGTGAATAATTTAGTCAAACTGAAACCAGCATTTTGGACCATATAGAATGCCAGTGAAGGAATGAAAAATAAAAATATGCCCTCAAGGAATAAATGTGAAATGGTCAGAAACTTATATGTGAGCCTTACCTGCTGATTTCCAATGGGAAAACTAAATCACAAGTACACTTGTACCATGGTTTTCAAATAGTAAACTACATGTTACTTGTATAAGATTTTGTTAAATTGAGCCGTGTTCTACAGCTAATGTCACTGTGGCATACAAAATTTACTTGCACAGAAAAATTTTGCCACAACATACACTGACTACGACTGTGTTTCATGCTAGTGAAGTTATCACACAATTTTTTCAATGAAATGAAAAACTTTCACATGAGACCTGGTTGACAGGAAATCCTGATAATGCAAACAGAAAAGCCTCACACAAATGACATCAATTGCTTCATTCTGAAAGCAGAGCAGCCTCAACTGAGGCATAAAAGACAGAGCTGGGTAACTTAATAATTTAAGATCTTCAGAACTAACCGCAAGCAAATATGTCACTGAAGGACGATAAAGAACAGCTTTTCTTGGATTTGATGGTAAAGATGGATCGGTCAAATCTGCAGCCAAGTTTATATCTATCAATCCAGAAGCTCCGGAATGATCAATTACAGTGCCATTTTCACTCAATTCAACTGGACGCTTTTTGTAAACTGATTCAACTGGAGGACGCTTTTGGTAGAAAGATTCACTAGGTTCCCATTCTAAACATTGCATCATCCTGTAAGTGTCCAAAGTAAGTTCCGCAAATTTAACCTGAAAATGACAAAAAACATAACTTGTCATAAAAAATTTCACTTAATTGGGCCAACTTGCTAATTCAAGCTCCGTGTGAACTTATCAGTAACCAGTACTACAAACTCTAAAAAATATTTTACCTCATTCCTATGATAGCTTGTCAAGAGAGCATCTCGGAATTTTACAATCTTCCTTGCATGGAAACGCGCCAAATAAGGATGAGAAGCTGCATGAGAATCAAATAGAGCACAGTACCGCAAAGGCCTGACATTTGTGAAGGCACTATCCACTTCCATAAAGCGGAAAATTTCTTGCACCACTAGCTTCCATTCTTTGAAGTTTGTTTCCTAAGGACAAATAATTCATTTGCTCTTGTTCATGCAAGTGTCGAAAGAAAGTTACATGCAGCACTTCAACTTGTAATGGTAACACAGAAAATCAATAATTTTCTCTAGTAAATTTGGACATACCAACCGAAAGCCTCCTAGTCCATGTCTCATATAGATATGCATAGAAGTCAAGTTTACACTGTAAATTATTCATTCAACCAAATAAGTAGCTATACTTTGCATTGAATCCATTGCCTCCCCAACATAGCCTCACAAATTCTATTGCTTGAACTCTATTCTTGGCAATGATCTGTCAATTATCACTTTGGAAGAACCAATGCAACTAGGCCAGCTGAACTAACTACCAATGGTTATGAGCATTGTTGGTGCTCTTGACCGTTTGGACATGATTCTCCATGAATGGTCAATAGAGAAGGAACATAATAACCACAAAAACCTCCCATAGCAGTGTGTCAACTTTATTTAAAGAACTGTTTAAATTAGATTAACATGTATATACTTGAAAATTCATTGACGAAAGACCCCTTTATCACCTAGAACTAAAAAGGTCTAAAGCCTCTTTAGGATTGCTATCCCTTTATTTCCAACTTCCAAGGTCTTTATTTCCAGTAAACTGTAAATAGAAACCCAATCCAGTGTTTAGCAACGATCTCTCTATATAAGTTTGAGAAACGCATCCCCCAGAATCAAAGCGCCAAATTAACTTTAAAAAAATTAATTAATTCTTTTCCTTAACAGATATCGAAAGCTTAATTTTCATTCAATCACCCCGAAACAAAAGAATTCTTAAACCTTCACCAAACAAACGTAAAATTGAGCTCCAATTTTAACAGATTCAGCAATCTGACTTCTAACTAATCCGAAAAATTGCCTTTCTACATCAAACGAGCCGCTTAATTTTCTTCAAAGTCAGTTAATTAACCGTTTCCTATTCCACAATTTCCTTCCTTACCAAGTTCAATAAAAAAAACAATTTTCTCCACAAGAAAAGACGAATCCGGATAAATAAAAAATTCAAAGTCAGTAAATTACTATGAAAGAGAAAAAAAACACAATAATCCACCAAAAAAACAAATAAAAAAATCCTAAAAAGGAGACAATTCATCTGCAGCCAAAATCACATAAATAATCAACAAAAACTAAACATTTTCTTCCAAAAAAAATAAAGAAAAATTAAAAAATCAACTTACTCGAAAATTCGTCTTGCAGTCATCAACAAGAGCTTTAAACCTCTCAGCAAGCAATCTCACCATATCCATCTTGCTCAAAATCAAAGCAACAAGCAAGAACCGAGCATAAAATCTCAACTCCTTAAACCTAACACCGACATCAACCTTCGCTTTACCACTTCCGCCGGCATCAAAATACTTCCTCTCCAAAATCGCTTCATAAAACACGTACGCTTCAACTAAAAACCTGGCTTCATTGCTCCTCATGTACTGATTATAATACAACTGCCCGATCCGACTCGCGATCTCTCCGATTTCCCACCGGTTCAAACCGGAGTCAACTAGCTTTGACCGGTTGTCCTGCTGGTACTTCCACAACCTCATGTACGCCTTGAACACTTTCTGAAAGTAGTGATTCTGCGGGGCGCGTCCGTACAAGGGCAGGTCGCGGACTCGAGCGAACTTCCGGTCTGCGCTTTCTACCAATGAGTGGAAGGTTTTTGAGACGACGTCTTTTTCTTTCTTCGCCATGGGAAAACCGGGTTGGTAAGAAAAAACGACGTCGTTATAACTCACCGGTGCTTGTTCCCGCTGCTGGTTCTCATGAGGAAATGTGTAGAGAGAGAATGAGCGTTGTGTTTTCCTTTAGCTAATGAGTTGTCTGGCTTTTATATGTTTTTTTTTTCTTTTATTTATTTATTTATTTAGTAGTGATTAGTTTTTTTTAAAAAAAATTATAATTGTAACAATGGAGCGAGTTTCATTGAAATAACAGAGGCTGATTCTCAATGATACCCGGGCATGTGTTAGAGAGAGAGGGAGAGAGAGAGGGAGAGGTGATGGTGTCAAATTGTCAGTATTTATGGTTTAGTGATATTATCAATTATCATCCCTGTGCTAGTTTATTTTCTTATATTGATCCTTGAATAGTAAATTATGCGAATGTGGAGTGCATTTCTTGAATCTATTTTTATGGCAGTTCCCGTCCAATTTTGCCTTTTCTTTTCCGAATGTTTACTCTTGAAAGTTGTCTAGATGTTAAGCAATTTAGCTCTGTATCAAGTGCAATTTATCATAACAAAGACAGTCTAATACCTCAATTTTAGGGTTCTTATTAATAAATTTCAAATTTAAATTTTAAAAAAATATAAATTATTTTTTATTTAAAAATTATCTGATTAAAAATACTCCGTTTTTTACGGTAAACTATACAATGCAGTTCACAATTCAAAAGTTATTTTTTTTGTTTGTTTTTGTTTTTTTTATGCTGAGCTATTTTTTTCTTTTTCTTTTTTTAATGCCTTACTAGTTTTTTTCTTTGTTTTTTATTTTAATAAAAAAATTTTAATTTAGTTTGTTAATGTTAATTATTTTTATTCTATTATTATACTTAATTTAGTTTGTTAATGTTAATTATTTTTATTTTATTATCATATTTTCATGACACGGATTCCAGATTTAACAGATTAATGAGTTTTTTGTTTTAGTGAATTTTTTTATTTAATTTAGTTTGATAATGATAATTTTTTTTATTTAGTTGTCAGATTTTCATGATATAGATTTCAGATTTGACAAGTTAGCTTGATTTTTTTTTAAATTAATTTTTTTGTTTAATTTAATTTATTAATGTTAAATTTTTTCTATTTAATTATCATATTTTCATGACACGTATTTCAAGTCTGAGCTGGTTTTGGACTCCACAATACAAAGACTAAGTTGTCTTTTTTTTCTTTTAATGATTTTTTTAATTTAGTTTGTTAATGTTAAATTTTTTTATTTAGTTATTGGATTTTCATTACATGGATCCTGACTTTAATAAGTTAATCTAGTTTAACGAGTTAATTCATTTTTTTTTCTTTGTTTTAATTTTTTTCGTTTAGTTTAGTTTGTTAATGTTAAAAAAAATTTATATTTAATTATTAGACTATCATGACATGTATCCTACATTTGACAAGTTAACGTGATTTGATGGATTAGTCCGGTTAATTTTGGGTTAACTTGTTAATTTTTTTACTATTTAGTTATTAAAATTTTATGACATGAATCTCAGGTTTGATAAGTTAACCTGGCTTGAAGGGTTAACCTAGTTAATTCGGATTTTTTTATTCACTAATGTTTTTTTTTATTTTTGTTGGTTTTCTAATTAATTTATTTAATTATCATATTTTTATGATATAACCTTTAAGTCAAACCCATATCCAGAGCTCCTGGGTTTGATGCTATGCCCAGACTAACTTAAAATCGAGTCACGTGAGTTTAATACTATTATTAATATTATACATAATATTTTTAGGTCAAGCATTTCAGCTAAGCCCAAGGTTTTTGGATATATATCTTTAAAAAAGATCTAATACTCTTAAATCTTAATATTTTTTATATTTTTTTATGAAAGAAAAAAATTAACCCGTGGCTTGTACCTTTTTTTTGCCTTTCCTTTTTTCTAAACCTTTTTACTATAGATTGCATAGTATAGTCTACACTGAAAAAGTTTATGTCTTTGGTTTTTTTATATAGTTTCTTAATATTAAATTTTTTATGTTTAATTATTAAACTTTCACGACACGGATCCTGGATTTGACATATTAACCTGGTTATTCAATTTTTTTCCCTTCCTGTGGGTTTTTTGTCTCTTTGCCTTTTTTTAATCAATCCTTTTTAATCTAGTTCATTGATATTAATTTTTTTTCTATTTAGTTATCATAATTTTATTACATAAATCTCAGGTTTGGCGAGTTAACTTGATTTTGCGAGTTAACTGTGTTGATTCAGATTTTTTTTTTATTGGTTTTTTTCTTCTGATTTTATCTTTTGATATTGTATGTAGCCCACAATAAAAATGATGATACCATTAGTTTTTTTGGTTTTCTTATGACTTTTACTATGGATTGTACAGTGCAATTCAAGTTTAAAAAACTAATGCCTTATTCTTTTTTTTCTATTTATTTAGTTTATTGAAATTATTTTTTTTTCTATTTATTTAGCAGACTTTCATAATACAGA
Source organism: Populus ilicifolia (assembly GCA_015708895.1). NCBI lineage: Eukaryota > Viridiplantae > Streptophyta > Magnoliopsida > Malpighiales > Salicaceae > Populus > Populus ilicifolia. Next base: position 1,449,977 of record SRLM01000046.1, read on the forward strand.
TCTGAAGTTTAATAGGTTAACCTAGTTAATTTATATTTTTTTTCTTCATTAGTTTTTTTCTGTTCTTTTTTATTTTTAATTAATATATTTTTATTTAATTTAGTTCATTAATATTAAATTTTTTCAATTTAGTTATCGGCTGATGCCTTTAGTTTTTTTTTCTCCTTTGCTCTTTTTATGCCTTTGATTGTGGATTGCACAATGCAGCTTACGCTGAAAAGGTTGGTGTTTTTTGTTTATTTTGTTTTTTTAATTAATTTTTTATTTAATTTAGTTTGTTAACGTTTAATTTTTTTCTATTTAGTTATCAAACTTTCATGACATGGATTTTAGGTTTGTTAGGTTAACCCCTAAATTTTTTTCTATTTAGTTATCAAACTTTTAAAACACGAATACAAGATTTGTCGAGTTAACCCAGTTAATTCAGATTTTTTTTTCTTTTTTAGTTTTTTCTTTATTTGTGGTTTTTTAATTAATTTATTTAATTATCATATTTTTATAACACGATATTATAGTCAAATCCACATTAAAGGCTATTAGATTTGGTATTGCAGTCAAACCCACTTAACTTTGAATCATACAAGTTTAATACTATTATTAACATTATAAATATTATTCTTGCATATAGTTTTACAGAAAGACTTAATATTTTTTTATCTTACTTTTTATTGATAATTTTTATTTAAAAAAATTATATTGTAGCATCACACAGGTCATATAACAAGTATTCAACTAAAAGTTATCAAGTTTAGATGTAGAGAAATACTAATCAAGTAAAAAATATTTTACCCGATAATCTATTTAAGAGAATATACTAGAGTTTTTAATTTAATGTTTGTACTGAAAAAATGAGAAGTGATATGCAATTCATATAATTAGCATACAAAATAATGTTTAAATCTTGAGTTTAACATATCATTCATGGCAGGGAATATTCAGGGTAGACGGCCAAGTATTTCTACAATGACTTGATTGCTTATTTTTGTAATATTAGGCTTAATACGGGGGAAAGCATCATACCGGAGGAGCAGAAAAAAAAAGTCAAGAAACCGGATACTAGTAAAGAAGAAATACCTGTGTGATTTGGGGGAGGACGGTGCTTTATAAGTTTTTAATCGCTCGATGAGACTTGTGGTGATCGAACGGGAGAGCAATGAGAGCTGCCGATTCGAGAGGGTGGCTGTGTATGTTTTTCCTTAATTGATTTTTTTTTTTTAATCTTGATCATGGCATGATGCTTGATCTCATGGAGAAATCTATGATCGCTCCCCCACGAATTCTGCATTTCAGCTGGCTCATTTCCTGCGTTGCATAGGAAGCGTCCAACGGCAAGCAAGGGGCAAAAATAATAATAATGATAATAATAGGACAATAATTATTACTATAATAGGGCAATAATTCTTCTGATAGCGGGTCAATTCTTCGCTTCGCATCTTTCAATTGGATTGCTAAGAATGCACAGAGTCTTATCGGGTTTTTTTTTTTAAAAAAAAATCAGGATAAATAATTGAACACTTCTAGTAATTAACAATAAGTTATCTCACTCATGATTTCCTGCGGTTCTACTATTTTTTTCCAAATAAAAAACTCAACGTATAAACTTTTTTAATATTGTTTTACATAAAAACTCACCTAATTAAATAAACTGAAAATAATAAAATAAAATAAAATCATTTAATAACTTGTTTGTCCTTTTTTTTAATGGACCAACCACGTGTTTTCTTTCCTTGACGGATTGACCATGTTTCCTCCGATTAACTTTGCCTCTCGGCTCTCCTCTCAATGGATTGGCCACATGTCCATCGAGCAAGGCTTACTCCCCCGAAATTCGATGGCTACACTCCGAGCGTGCTACCCTTTAATCGAAATTGGTCTCCTCGCCATTGATTTTATAGCTTCGATTGCTGTAATAGTAATGATTTAAAATATTTTTATTTTTTTAAAATTATTTTTAAGATTTACACATTAAAACTATTTAAAATATAAAATCAAAATTAACATTTTTTTTTTAATTTTGAGGCTTAGAGACAAAACATCGACGTATTCATCTTTCTATCATAATGAGCCCATAGAAATGCGTTGGCATGCCAATACACTGGAGATGACTCTTGTAAAGTCAATTTCTTTCCACTCAGAAGTTAACTGCTAGCCTTACTTCTATTCAAATTAGTATGACTCGTGGCTATATAAACGTGAATAAACCTTCGAATCCAGTGAATAAACCTCGTCAAGTTTTGGAAATTTGTTTCTTTATCAGCCATCCATCCACCAACTCTTTACCTAGAATCAACCTTCGAATAAAATGTGAGCAGTTATGTCCTAAAAAGAGTGAAACGGTATGGGACTGGTCTCTCGAGAAGAGTGTACTTACCCCAAGAATAAATCGATAGAAATCAGTAGGTGAACGGGATGACCTGCATACAGGCAACAGAGGGACAAGGTTGGAAATAATCAAAGCTAATTCCTTTTATAGTTTGATCATCCAAGGTTGACAAGCGAGTTTGACAATCGAAGGGAATCCAACGTGATAAAGCTTTGAGCAATGGCATCTCGGACAGTTACGAGGCATTAAGAACTAATTAAGCTGATAAAGCTAGTGATTCAATTAACTTTCACAAAGTTAGATACAAATATGCTTCAAGTGCTTTATACTGTGATTTGTCCGGTGCTTTATAAATTTGATTTGATCGGTGGTCGGTTGATAATGGCTGGCAAATCCATGAGGATTTTGGGGTGCAAGGAACCTTTCTCAAAGGCTTTTTTTTTTTTTAAAGATCCAATATTCTTTTCGGTTGTTTTATTATTTTTTTAATTTAGCAGATCAAGCTATTCTATACATATTTATCGGTACATATGAGCTTGTATATATCTCATGAAATTGAATGCACCTCTTCATCGATGGTGTCCAAACTAGAAAATCCGTGGGTAGAAAATGTGCTCATTTTGACAACAAGGGACATGAACAATATGACATTTTTCGTGGAAAATGATTGCACGTGGTGGACGCTGTGAGAACAATTCACGTCAAGGGGTATAAAGTATAAATGATGCGATATTACATTTGGCAGTAGCTAGGAGCCTAGGATTAGACATGAGCCTATATGGGCCAGATTTCCCCCCGTAAAAATAATATTTAAATATCATAGGCACTTCTTAAAGAAGAGAGAAGATTAGAATCGACCATTAAATAAATTAATTTTATTTTGTAGCTCATCTAATTAATTAATCATGAAACAATGAAATTGAAAAATAATAGATAAAAAAAATATAGGTTAACTTACCTTAATAAATTTATAATTTACGAGCTAATTTAAATATATATATCAAATTTATAATCTAGATGATAATATTAAAAAATATAATAAAAAATAAAACCATAAAACCTTTTTAAAAAAATATATTAAATAATAAAAAAAATACTATCTATATTAAATTTTAAAATTTTTTATCAAACCATTAAATTCAAAATATTATATTTAAAAAAATCATAAAACATAATTCTTAACCTTCAAATATTAAAACATAAAATTAAAAAAATTAATTATATAAAAAGATTTAAAATAAATAATAATAATTCAAAAAACAAGAATACATCTAATTCTTAATTTTTTAGTAAATAATAAAATTAAAAAAATAATTCAATCAAAATATATATTCTCCCATGACAGAGGAATTCTAGAATCAGAGAAATTTCATCATGTTAATTGCACGCCACCCAGTTTGCAATGTGGTCTTAATTATTGCAGGGATGAAAAAAGTCAGAGGAGCTTTTGGGTCTCAATTAATTAATTTAATTTTATTGTCTTGATGCGATCAATCATTCAATTTTGGAACATGCTGACGCCCTGGTTTTCCTCATAAAATAATTGTTTCCATGTGGCATTTTAGGCAATCATGTTAGTTATGATTTTACCTCTTTGGTTGAGAAAAGCTTTGCTAAAATGTATATAATTCACAAAAGCTTACTATGTGACGTTTCAATAATAAATAAATATAACACGATTAAGCAGGTAATGGCCCCATACGTTATAATATGTTTATAGATTAAGGTTTTGCATTAAAAAATCATTAATTATGTAAAGTAAATCCTAACGATAACTCAATAATATCAGTAGCTTTTGACACATCAATCAATTAAATAAATTGATTTGGCCCAGAAATGGACCCGTGATTTTGATATTGTTGTTGGGGTCTAAATAGTATCACGTTGAAAAAGCAGCAAGTAGAATTTCACAAAAATTTATTTTTTGGAAAAGAATTTAAATTGTTTTAATATTTTGATATTAAAGAATTAAAAATATATATTAATATATTTTTAAATAAAAAATACTTTCTAAAAAACATCACTCCAGCACTAAACACTACAATATATCCCAGCAACAAATAATAAATGTAACGTTTAATTACAAAACCAAGTATGAAAACATACAGTACATGCAAACATAGACCGTAGGTGAATCCAATGTTCTTGCAAACAAGTAAAGATGCTTTTATCTTAGATAATAACTACTTGATGCCCTTTTTAGATGTAAGGGTTGACCTTTGAAAAGACAAAAGAAGCCTCAGAATCTAGGACTGTGACAGATATGATACGTCGCGTTGCTAAAGCCAAACACTCATGGCTCGTACGTGTCCTCTATGCGCCTTTTCCCATGACTATCGATGGAAAATGGACCGTTCACCTTCTTTTTATTTATTTATGTTAGGTAACCGGATCAGTGCACATTATAATTAATTTCTGTAACTCGTTGAATATCCTGTAAATTTAATATGCATGAAGTCACTACAAAGATAATAAACATATATATCAAGGTTTAAATTTAAATACAGTGAAAGGAGACAAATCTTTTTCAAATCCTAAAATGTAACCATTCACCTTTTTATTTGTTATTGAGATGGATTTCTAGAGCTGAAAGAAACCGCTATCGTAATATAGCCGAAGTTTTAATTACCGGGTCACGGGTAAGTAAAGTGATTAATAAAAAAAATTCAATATTTATAAAATTCACATTTAAAATGCAATTAACAAAGAAATATTGCATGTTAAATAATATTTTTTTTAAATAATAATTTTTTATTAAAAAATCAATAATTAATTATTATCATTTAAACTATTTTGTACTAATGGAGCAAGATTGCTTCTTTGGTTATTAAAATTAATAAGTATCTTTTATCATTTAGTTTTTAATATCGTAAATTATCTTAAAATTATTTGGATTATAATTTTTTTTTTATGATTCTTACATATTTAAAATGAAGCAAATATCACTGATTTTACTAAAAAAATATTTAAAAATTTAGAATAAAAAATATTTTTATTTTAATTTCAAATTAAAACAAGGCGTTCTAATTTTTTTAAAGTGAATATTAAAAAAAAAGACTTTAATTTATTTTTTTATACTGGATTTTAAATTTATAATTTATAGTTTTTTATTATATATACTCTAATTTTTTTAAGAAAAAATATATGTGCTGTGTATAACTTGATGGGATGTTTTGAGCATGCTCTGCAACCATCTTACGAAGATCTTTAAAATAGCTACTAGCTCAAGTGTACCGCCGACTATTTATAGTTCGTGTCCACGGATTACAGGGCACATAGAAAATAACATGGCTCCCAATTGGCTAAGAGCTAAATAGATTTAAAACAAATTGGTAGAAATAAATATAGAAAACAAACAAATCACAAAGTAATTATATATGTTGTTTAATCAGACTGGAAGTGGGTTTTGATCTCATGTTTGCTTTTCACCGGCAATCTTCATGCTACGGAGCTATAAACAAGCTTTTCGTAGTGGATTTACGATAATGAAAGAATAAATTTAAAATTATGATCCAGTAAGACTACAATGGTCGTTTATCAGACTCGTCCATGCATTCAATATTTTTTAAAAATATGCCAGACTTTATAACTAGAAAATTAATTTACGCCAACGGAATATTTCACTCATGGAAGAGTTGTATTCTTGTCGTTGTAAAAATACTAATGAATTTAATGATAAAAACATGTCATCGACCAGTATCTTGTTGAGGATTTCACTCATGGAAGAGGATTTTAAATTTACTGGCATTTTAATCAATGATTTAAATATTAATAGAAAGGCCAATCAAATATTTATATTAATAATAAAAATAAATATCAATTATTTTTCCATCCTAAATATTATTGATGGACTAATCATTGGTAGTATATCATGTACCAATGATGATCAATATAATCACCCACAAACATGTTTTGTTAATAAATTTATTGATTTATATCAAAATAGTAGAGGGATTTTATCATAAACCCTACCATAGATATTTTTTTAATTAGCCTGGTAGAGGGATTTTTGTGGTAGAATAAAAAATATTTTTATTTTAATTTCAAATAAAAAAAAGAGCATGGTAGAGGGATTTTTTTTTATTAATATATATATTTGGGTCATTTTATATATATTTAACTAATTTTATAGATTTTAGAATTAATAATTATGTAATTCTTTAATAATATTAAAATTGATAAAAAATAAATTAAAAATTTAACGAGTTAAATTAAACACATTAAAAATATCGATAGAATAAATTATTGCACGAGGGAGGGGTCAGATGATAATTGTCTGAATTCGATTTCTTGCATAGAAATTAATACATCGCAGTTAATTTTTAATTTTATGCATAAAGTTAAAGCTGCTCCAGCAGCTTTAGTCTGTTCTATACCTGATTGCATGGCCTTTCACTTGCTTTCGCTATTCTCAATGGAAGTCGTTTTCTTTTACTTTATTTGGTAAAATTCCCTGCCATCTGTGCAATTGCCTCAGTGGAGCTGAGATCTGATGCCCATCTTTCTCATCCGTTTCTTATCGGCTTCAAGTGGAAAACTGAATCCACGTCAAAATTGAATGCACTGACGTATCTGCATATAGCCGAACCCGGACAACTAGTCAGGGATTGGGACTTTCTTGAGCTAGTTTGAGTTACAGTTTTGCATGTGTTTGATAGCTTGTTCAGACTGTGTTTCAAGAAAGAAGTTTTTCGAAGTACATTTGAAATGATCAAGCATTAATTTTATGTGATTTTGACATAAAAAACCCTAAAGAATTAACATCAACATGAAAGATGTTAGTTTTATGTATATGAAAAATATTATTTTATATGAAAAATATTATTTTATATTTGATAAATAATAATGTGAAAATACAATAATAGAAGAATAATAATATATTAAATGATGAAGTAGAGATGATGGCTCTAGCCGGAGTGATGACAGTTACAGCAGCGACATTAAAAATGTTTGTTGTTAAAATTATTGAATAATATTATAAATAAATAAATAAATTTGTGTAAAAAAATTTATTGAACTTTATAAATAAAAAATATTTTTTAGTTATTGAACCGAGTTTAAATTTTAATCATAAAATATATTTTTCAGTGCAAATATCATAAGAGGAAACATAACACATCTTTTGACTCGTATTTGCAGATGCTACGTGCTGGGGCCAGAGATTTCTAAGCTTAGTGTTGAATTGTGCTCAGCGAGTCTTCTTCTGAAAGTCATGAAATTCTAATATTTTAGTATTTCATTGGTTGTTAAATGATACTTTTTATTTGAAAATATATTAAAAAATATATTTTTTATTTTTTTATTTTCCATATCAATATATAAAAATCATAAAAAAATATAAAAATATCATCAATTTAATATTTTCTAAATAAAATATATTTTAAAAACATGTAAAAAACAACATAAACCAACGTGCTCCCGTGTACTTTAGCAGCGGATGAATTCAATCAGACAACTACGATATGAACTTTCCATTGTCGTAGTCTGAATTATAGGAGGACTCGAGACTTACTTTCTTTCTATTATTATTATTATTATTAGAATGAGGACTCGTCTTGCAAAACCAATTCAACGTCAACTTGTTTGAAATTCTCAATGTTTTGAAGCACTTTTATTTTAAATTCTGTTTTACAGTCAAGAGTTCATGTATTTTTTAATAACTTTCGGTGATTATATTTATCAACCTTTAATCTGGTAAAAAACAGATCCATACCAAAACTAAAAAGCCTGAAAGAATTATGTATTTTTATTAGTTTAATTAATGCGAGCTCCTATTTCAAAACCTTCTTCCCGATTTATAAATACTGAATTCAGTATAACTTTTAACCTTTAGAAAACAAAGGCATATTCCTGCCTTCCATTTGAAGGCTTCATTAGGGTTTAGGAAAAGAGTCAAACTTATTATTTTTAGAGTTAATTGAAAGTAGATCCAAATGACTAATCGAGTCGGACGAGTCTTCTTCCATCCATCTCTTTAGATTCTCGTTTTCCTTTGTAGTGGCAATTTGGCGATTCTGCTTTCTTTCGAGAGTTGAATATTGATGGAGTCGGAAAAGGCAAATTGCTCTGGTGTTTCTTTATTTTCTTTGCTAATGGCGAGCCGTTCAGTTAATCGACTTTTTTAGAGGATAATTTCACAGCCACGTGTGGTGGCGATCAACACCAATGAAGAAATTTGCTAGGCGATCGAGTAGAAGTATATTGCTCTGGAAAAAAGAGAGGATAAAAGCTAAAATGGCCCTTGATGTCACACAAAAAGAACCCGATGGCCAGCCAGCCACCGAAGGAAGTGCATTAATAAAGCTTTATCGCAGAGTATGTCTTGAGAATCTTCCAAAGCATGCTCATTATTCAAGGGTCAATAAAGGGAAGAGAAAGTGATCCGAAGATAGTGAATTAGTGATGAAGAAAAGGGGAGCATGTAATGATGGTGAGAGGAAAGGAAGCTTCAAATTTTGACAGCTTCTTGTATATGTGATAGCTTGTGCTTTGAAGTTTGTGTGTGCCCTAGTGGCCCAATCCTTGCACTCAATTGAAAATAGTATTTGAAATAGGACACTGTCATGGATTTGAGATAGATTGGTTTCGAACTTGGAATTTGTAGGGGTCAGGAAAAGAAGAAAAATGTCTTCAGGCGACAGAACTGTCGAAGAACATGGAAGCCACATAAGTGGGGTTTCAACTTTCAAGCGCAAATGCATATGTCATAATTCGCTAGGCCCAGTTGTTTTTTTTTGTGTTTTATAAATGAAATATTTAAAAAAATTATTTTGTTTCACTTTAAATTTGTTTGTCTTAGTATTTTGATATTATTTCAATATATTAATATTAACAATAATTTTACTTAAAAAAATATTATTTCAATATATTTTCAAATAAAAACTGCTTAAAAAAAAACACAACTACAATAATAAACAATCTCTAAATACACCCATCTATCTGGAAACAATGTTCTCATTCTATGCCATATTTAACGTTTTAAGGGAGCTTCCATGATTTAATTAGAAATGTGGTTAATTTGGATCTTGTAAAACGAATGATTTACTCTATTTTCTTTTTTCTTTCTTGAGATTGTTTCACTCGAAATTCTAACATATATGCTTGTGTGATAGAGTAATTGGATTGACCCCGTGCTCTTTTATTGCACAAGAGAAAGAGATCCACCGAGATGTTACAATGCCTAAAAAGTCTGCCGAGTGCAGGATCCCAATTATAAATTATCGGGCTGCAAACACTCTTAGCCCGAATGAATCATGATGTGGGCCTTTTGGTCGGCAAGTTCTTTCTCTTCTCTAGTTTGTGGCCCAAAAACTGGAGATTCATCAATTTGTTGCCGAGCCTACAAATTCCACGGAGCAGGCTGCTGCCCGCTGTATTGGACTGGCCGACAACATCAACCGAACTTTTTTTTTTTAAAACCAGCAGTCTTGAGGGGGAAAAAAGGAGAAAAATATAAATTTATTTTTTATTTTTTTAAAATAATTTTTTTATTAACATGGATATTTAGATTAATTTACATGTATCTTAATTAATCTTATAAATTTTAAAATTAATAACTATATAAATTTACAGGAACTCTAAAATTATAAGACTTGAAATATTAACTTCTAAAAAACATATCTAAACTTTGATTAGTTAAGTTATACTTAAATAAAACCTTTAAATCAATACCATTGATCACAATTTGTTAACCTGTGACAATACCATCGACACCATTAAATTATTTTTTTTAAATCTTTTAAAATTTAAAAGTTGCAATAATATCACTATTACAATCTTTAAATTTTTTAAAAAAATTTGAAGGGGAATCTACAGTTCTTGAGAATCTAGAGTGTCACTGTCCAAATGCCCAAATGCTCAAGGTAAAAAAAGGGGAGAAAAAGATGAGACAAGAGCCTGTTTATTTAAGATGTTACCTAGCCTTCTTTTTAATTTTGTTTTTTTAGGGGGAGGGGGTGGTTTCTCTCTTGATAATTGATATAGGTTAGAAGAATTGGCTGTGGGAATCATACATGAGAGGATCTCTCTGTTTTTTTTTTTCAAGGATAAATATATTAAAATAATATTTTTTATTTTTTAAAAATTATTTTTTACAATAATACATCATCATCAAAACGATACAAAAATTTTTAAAAAATAAATTTTTATAGAATGCTGTTTGAAATATACTGCGAACATCACCATAGTATTAAAATACTAGTGGTTCTTTGAATTACATATTTATACATCAAATGTGCGAGAAGAGTTGCACGAGGGTTGATAGGTTTTTAGGATTTAAAGATACAGTTAATAAATGTCATAATTGTTAGATATCCATTAAATATCCCAGGAGTTCAAGAGAATGAAAAGTGAGGCTGCAAGGGGATTTGCGTGGCATGCTTGTTGAGCTATAAAATAACAGATGATCTTACCCGAGTCAAGAGTTCGTCAGAATTTGTGATTAATAATATTAAAATAAACACATTCAATTGAAGGAATATTCATACAATCATAAATATAAGAAGCCCAAGCTGACTCCTTTTCCTCTCTCTATAACATGCATGGTATGTGTAAGAAGGGTTCGATGGAGTTGTTTGTAGCAGTCAGGTTCTAGAGCTCCGATGCACGGGGAGAGTTTTAGATTTGAAGCAGTAAGGAAAATAAAGCTTTGGCCAAAGAAATGAATGCAGATCACATTATAAAACTCATTATAAAAAGCATTTCTAATCATATAACCGTGGTTGGAACAACCTCAAATCAATCTTCAATATATCATCCAAATTTCATTCCAGTCCCGAAACAAAATTGTTCTCAAATAAAACCTAAAGGCCTCTTACATTTAAAGAATTTCCCTCTTTTATATCACTATTGTTTTTTTCAAAAATCATGTTTTTAATAGCACACTGACAAAAAAGCATCCAATTAAGAAATACCTTCAACACTTGAGATACAATTGCTAAAATAGTATGTATTAACACCCAATCGGAAATATATTTAAAAATTAGGGACTAGATTTGATGTTTCCCGAAAAGAAACTAGTCTGCACAGCGGCCAGCAACAGGGGGGTTAGAGAGAGGGAGGAAAGCAGAACCGCACGTTAGCTTAAAAAAAATATAAAAAAATAAGCTGCAAGCGGACCTGTCTCGGAGCCGTTTTACCGGCTCCCTTCCAGTTCTTTCTTGTCTTCTCTATCAAAGAAGAACAAATTAATTCATTTCACGAATTGCGGAGAAAGAAAAAGAAAAAGGGAAAAATCGCTGGAGAGAGAGAGATGTGGGTGCTTTATTTGATATGGTTACCTCTAACACTAGGCACGGTGATTTTAACTGCCAGATACTTCGCAGGACCTGAGGTTCCTCGGTATGTCTTCTTCACTGTCGGATACACCTGGTTCTGTTCTCTCTCCATCATCATCCTCGTCCCTGCCGATATCTACACGGTAACTTCTTTTCCCTCTTTACTCTTTTTTTTTTGCCAATTTTTATTGAATTATGCTTTAATTATATATGTATTCTTAACCCGAGTTGTTTTTTTCGGTCTGTTGATTAAAAAACAAATAATAAATAAAAACTTGCACTGCTGCCGCTGTGGCTGCACTAGGCAAAATAGCCGGTTTATGTTCTTGTTATACGTGCAGACTAAATTTGATCTTGATCGCGAAGGCATCTCTTTCTTTTGGAGTTGGTCGTATTGGAGTACATTTTTACTGACCTGGTAAGTCGTCCGCGTATACGTAGTGATTACATCTTTACCTTACTGAGTTGTAATGCTGAAAGTGGTTGACATGATTTTAAGATTGTTCTTAAGCGTTTGTAGCAATCATACGATTGATGTCCTTTCTGTTGTTATGTCGTAAACCGAACCATGTAGAATCTGTTTGCTTGTAACTGGATGGACTTGTGTGCAGATGTGAACCTGTAATAGTCTATCTTCGTGGAATTTTAAGTAAATTCACGTTTTCAATTTTTTATACTCTTAATTGATGTTGCATATCATTTTGTTATGAAAATACCTGTAATTTTATTTTTTCTTAGTTTGTAGATGCATGTTTCCTCATGGAATTTAAACTATGTTATCTCTAAGCAGGGGTGCGGTGCCCCTTATTCAGGGTTTTGAAGATGCAGGGGATTTTACCGTGATGGAAAGATTAAAGACTAGTGTACGTGCAAACTTAGTCTTCTATTTAATTGTGGGATCCATTGGCCTCTTTGGATTTATTCTTCTCATCACGATGAACAAGATAAGGTTCCTTTCTTTCCCTCTGAAAAAGTTACCTGCTTTGTAGTGGAGTACAGTTTTTTTCCTTTATATTCATAGAGTTTGCTTTTTACAGATTTATTTTTGCTCCATTTTTGAACCTTTTTCGTTCACTTCATCACTCCAGAAGCTTATTTTTTTATTTGTAAAATCTTCTTCTTCACCTACTATCATACTGTGCATATTCAAATAATTTTGTTATTGACTAGTCATGTTGGACATGGTATAGTGGCAGATTCTTGTAAAGTTATGAAAAAAATATGAATCATTGGCACTTTTTTTTCTTGGCTTTGTGAGAAAATTGCTCACTTATTTCATGATTCTCCATCTTCCCCAACAGGATTGGAAACGTGCTTGCTGTCGCCATGGCCTGCTCAAATACTTTTGGACTTGTTACTGGTGCTTTTCTTCTTGGTTTTGGTTTGAGTGAAATTCCCAAGAGCCTGTGGAGAAATTCAGAGTGGTCAATCCGCCAAAAAGTACTTTCTCATAAAATTGCCAAAATGGCTGTGAAACTTGATGACGCTCATCAAGATCTTTCAAATGCTATTGTAGTAACTATTCTTCACATTTCTTATTTTAAATTGGTTTGAAAAGTTATATCTAGAGTAGAGTTTCTAGTTTTACCAATTATCACCACAGGTTGATCCTTATTCTTGTCTCTTGTAAAGGTTTTATTTTTTCTACTTCACCTGTGCTTGAATAAATTTTCTTTATCTGTCTCCTGGGTTCCATTGAAGTTGGTCTGTGGGATGGACACATTGATCTTTATTTTCTCACAATAAACTTGAGAGACATCCTGGATCAAGTTTATGGTTTCTATTTGTCTTGCCAAATGAACCTCTAGTCCTTCTGCATTTCCATTTCCTGGTCAGTAAGATTTACATGTCATAAATTTATTGAGGATGTGATGTACTTTTTTTGTATATGCATGCAAGGTTTTTGTTTCTAGATTGCCTATACTCTAGAGCCTGCTATATATGTACTGTATTGGCTGTTATGTAATGAATCTTTAGTTTATCAATACTTTACAGTCTGTCATGGCATTATCTGACAGGCAACTACAGTCATGGTAAGCCATGGTTTGTACATTTTCACTTGCTATAGCCTGCTCTTAAAACACTATGACTGGGATGGGATTAAAAGCCCTAAATGGATAGTGAGTGTTGAGTGCTAAGCGGTCCATTTTGGGGTTTCCAAGACATAATTATCTATAGTTGCTTTGATGTCAGGATCCTTTTATTGGGCAATAAACACCTCACTGTTTCAACATCTGTTTTATACAGTAAGCAAATTCTCATCTAGTTGTACCTGTCAGTAGCTTGTTCATTTTTTTCTGTGGAGATAAGGTATAATTAGATATGTATCAAGGTCTGCATTTTAAGAAAACTTCTAGTTTCATATTACCTGGCATGGCTGTGTCTGACCTGATTTCTTACTGATATGTTGCTTAAATATTGGTGAAATTTACTGAATAGGTTGCTCAAGCAACATCCAATCAGATGTCCAATCGTGACCCTTTGAGGCCCTACATGGATGTTATTGATAATATGCTAGAACAAATGGTAATTCTTCTTAATATGTCTTGCTCACTTCCTAGAACTTCACTTGTTCCAGTAAAGCGCTCCTTATAATGGCATTTTTCTATTTTTAAGTTTAAGCAAGACCCATCCTTTAAACCACAAGGTGGTCGGTTGGGAGAAAATGATATGGACTATGACACAGATGAGAAATCAATGGCAACACTCAGGCGTCATCTTCAAGGAGCTCGAGAAGAGTATTATCGCTGTAGAAGGTGAATTGAATGCTAAAATTGAATCTTTGATGTGTGTTCATCTGTAGAGGATTTGCTCATTTATCTCCAAGTTGTTCTTATTAATATTTGTGTTTTCTTGACATGCAGATGTGCCTTGTAGTTTCTTTATATTGGAACAGAGTCAAGTATAAATTCATATGTATTATATGCTGCGTGCCTCTTTTGCAACAACTATGTCATGTCACTTCTTTTAGGGGATGCCCTGATCTGTTCCCAGAGAGTTTTTCTTTCTGACTGCATGGATGTGATTATAAACTCTTTCAGAATTTTTTCCCTCAAGTTGGTGGGGCTGGGTGACATTATTTGCGAGAAGGCAGTATCATTGCCTTTCATTTAATAGAAGAGATCAAGAGAAAAGAAAAATTCTTGGGAGTCACTTGAATTAATGGAGATGTCACTTTATATATGAACCGGTGAAGTTAACTGAACATGCAAAGAGTGTAACGAAGTGCTCTTCCCACTACTCAACTCCTAGTTCACACACACAGGCTAGCATCAATGGCTGCACACATGAATACTGAAGTTAACTGAACATGCAAAGAGTGTAACGAAGTGCTCTTCCCACTACTCAACTCCTAGTTCACACACACAGGCTAGCATCAATGGCTGCACACATGAATACGTACACAGATGCATGCACAGACACCCAAAATCCTCATCAAAGTGTATGTACACTATGCAGTCATTTAAAAAGGATTCTCTTTTAATTTCTTATTTAGTTAAAATTAAAAAAATGCTCCCATTTTTGTCGTCTACTTCTCGGTGTGAACCTCTTAATTTTGATTGATACTTGTATGGCTGTTTTGTTCCTCGCATGGTATTATTCATAATATCTCACAATTTTGGGGCTTGTTGTTTGTTTTTTAGACTTGTGTTTTTTTTCCTTTTAGATATAACCTTCTGAAATTAATATGTTCATGTTCTGGTTTATGATATTGTGTCAAGCTGTTGATGTGTTTGTGGTCAAAGGATGCTTTTAGTATCTTTCATATTTGCTTCTTGGATTCCTGTCATATTTTAACAAAATAGTTTTGAGTGAATACTTTTACTGCTCATGCTGCTTCTATATAATATACTTTATTTATTTGCAGCGAGTATATGACCTATGTCATGGAAGCGCTCGAACTGGAAGACACTGTTAAAAACTATGAACGCAGCAGTTCAACTGGATGGTTTGTCCTAATTATGTTTTTATTATCATTTTCCCATCTTGTTCTATTTGTGTTCCAAGCTGGACTCTCTGGGCTTGAAATATTTGTATGCTGTCATGTTAGGAAATACATTTCAAGCTTCAGGCCTGCTCGCACTGGGAAGTTGGGTGCTTCCTTTGATAGAATGGGTAATTGCCAGATACATTATCCCTTTTCTTTCCTTTAAGTTTGAGTTTCAAAGCATCACCACGAGGGTTCTTTTTTGGCTTGTCATTATATTTAGCTTGATAGATGGCCTTGATATTGAGGTCCAGATGTGAACTCAGAAAATAACATGCTTTTGCAGTGACTATTCCCAAGTGTAATAAATTCTGCTTAATTTGAGGGGTTATGATGCACATATTCTTTTTCTATATGTACACACTGTACACACACACATGCACAAACACAAGCATGTAGAAGTGGTCTGCTGTTTTGACAAGCTTTTAACCCGAAACCTCGGTAAAAATTGTTGCCTTGTGCAGAATTTTTGTGGCGATGCATCTTAAGAAAGCAACTTGAGAAGGTGTTGGCTGTCATACTTGGAACTATGTCAGCTGCAATTCTTTTAGCAGAGGCAACTCTACTGATTGGTGGAGTTGATCTATCTCTATTTTCAATCCTTATAAACTCTGCAGGAAAACAAGAGTTACCTATGCAGGTAGGTTCTTTTCTTTTGTTTACAATTCTTACATGGTTATATGTGGTTTATGTGCATTGTGCTTATAGTTATGGAGTACACACTTATATTTTGCTCTACTCTTCTACTGTTAATGTATTCCAGGTTTTGGCTTTTGTATCTTTGATGTATATGTGCATCTGCACATACTACTCCTTGTTCAAAATCGGAATGTTAATGTTTTACTCTTTAACACCTAGGCAGACAAGTTCAGTCAGCTTGCTTATGATATGCTCGTAAGTTTTTCTATTCAGAGCTATGCTGTCATGAATTCCCACCTCTCCTGCTCTGTGAACTTCTTTGGCCCCTCCTCTTATTTGAGAAAAGTCAGTTTATCTTATTGTGGCATCTTTGTTAGGATGGTTGCTCGATATGCTCCTCCAATTTCGTACAATTTTCTCAACCTCATTAATCTGGATCCTAAGCAAACTATATTTGAGAAGGTAGTTCTCTCTCCCTCTCCCTCTCCCTTTCTCTCTTCTATATTTATGTTTAGTACCAGTGGTAATTGCAAATAGAATAAAGTGATATTTTGGGTCTTTCTGTCCCATGTGGTACCAAGATCAGCATTTGAGGTATCAAATATATAAGATTTCCTAGTGTTTTTCCAGTGGTTAAACCTTCATGTATGTTCTTCTGATTGAAGCATAAATTTTTATTTATTTACCAAGATCAGCATTTGAGGTATCAAATATATAAGATTTCCTAGTGTTTTTCCAGTGGTTAAACTTTCATTTATGTTCTGATTGAGGCATAAATTTTTTATTTATTTTGTTTTAATACTGGACCTCTTTTGGCAGTTTTGCTTTTAGAAAAAACTTGACTAGTTGAGCATGTGAGATTGACGTAATAGAAAATTCCAATATTTGCATAGGGCAATGTTCTAGTTTTTGGATCGGGTTTCAAGTGAGATCTCTTTTGTTTATTGTTTTTCCTATAATTGAGGGACCGGATGGGAAGCTCAGAAATTGATCTCCATTTTTGGTACTTCATGCAACTGTGGATGTTCTCAAGTAGGACTTATCTGTATTTCTTTTTGCATAACATTTGGGACGGATTGAGAAAGCAATGCATTTTAGGAAATGGGTTCACTAGGTACACTAATATTTTTCAATTTTGAATGATCTGTTATGGCATCTCTTTCTTTATAAGAATCCTTGGATGATCTAAGCTTCTAATAATTAATTTTCACCCTTAAGTTCCGAATGATTTTCTATCAAATCAATATTCCTGTTCCCTAGCTGGGCTTCAATTTGGACCTCATTTGTTTCTGTTAAGAATAAAGTTATGCGAACACATAATATATGCTTGCATTTCTATATAAATAAGAGAGTTTCTACTTATACTTTTATTTTTAAGTTTCCTTGGTCTGGTGACTAACTAACTGCTATAACCATAGAACTTCTACAGGAGAATTTTAATCTTTTTCCCGCATGAAAATCGACTCTTTTACTTTGGTCTCTCATGATTTCTGGTTGCAGCGAATGGGAAAAATTGACAATGCCGTCCCTTTCTTTGGAAATGATTTTAACAGAATCTATCCGCTTATTATGGTTATATACACCCTGTTGGTTGCGAGCAATTTCTTTGATCATGTGATTGGTTTCTTTGGGAGCTTGAATAGATTTAGGTTTCAAGCTGAGGCACATGATACTGATGGATTTGATCCATCGGGATTAATTATCCTACAAAAAGGTAAGTGTACCATAATCTCCTTGTTAATGGTTTGAGCTTATGATATTATATGCTTGAAATTTAAAAAGTTGTCCAATTATTCCTTGATAGTTTATAAGCCCTCTCCCCTTCTCTTGTATATTTTTGACAGAACGATCTTGGTTGGATCAAGGACTAAAAGTTGGTGAGCTGGTTGTGCCACTGGCAAGAAACTTTAACGGTGTTGATGTGGAGACTGGCAGCAATAGTACAGTATGTATTCATGTCAAGCAATGAAATCTATCTATTTTTTCGCTGTTTTTATACGTGTGTATCTGCATTTATGTACATATCACATGTGATTTGTCTGGATTAGATCCACTTGAATGACAGATTTGCAGCTCATGCTGAGGTTCATTTATGTGATACCACCATAAAAACATCGTCAATTGTATTTCCTTTTCATCTTAAAATGATAGCTAGATTTCTTATGATCCTTCTAACCCACATGTAAAATGCTCAGGACAGGACTGCCGCTGGAATGAAGGCAACATGCAGTTTAGCCTCTGATGAGAGGAAGGGAAGTCGAGCCAAACCCTTGAAAGAAAGTCAGAGATACAACACAAGCAAAGAAGCCATCAGTAACAAGTATGCTGCTGTTAGAGCACAGAGCAGGCATGCCAATACAAGGCCGGTGGAGAACATTGCCTCTGCGAAGGTGTCATTGCTTGATGGTGGCAGCTCTCACTCCCACAACACGACAGCTGGGCCATTGGTTGGTTTGGCCTTCAAATGGGAATCAATGAAGAATGGTTTTCAAAGTTTTAAAGCGAATATAGGAGCCAACAAATTTCTTCCATTATGCCAAGCGTGGAAACCACAACTTGGGTCTCATGATTTATCATCTCAACCCCTTGATGAGATATTCCAGAGACTGAAACGACCATCTGCAGACCATGGAAGTCTCAGGGATGATGATGATGATGATGATGATTGATATGGGCATGGGACTGATATCAAGATTCCAGGTCCTCCCAGATAATGTTAGTCTTGCCCAGGACACTTTGAAACTAAAATGCCTATTGTAGACTGGAATACAAGGTGTATAGATGAAGGGCGAGATCTAGCAAATACAACATTTTTTTATGGAAGCCTGGGGGGATATATCATGGAGACTCCATACGTGTATCAGCAATTCGAAACTTAGATGATACAATAGCGTAAGTAGAGGATTATGTTTATGAACACCACTGAATTTGTGCAGGCAAAATTCCTTCTTGTGAATTGTACCATTAAACCGATCTTGCAATGAGCTTACCTTGATGGGCAGTTTATACACTATTTAGCATTTTTATCACGATTTAATGATCTGAAAACACGAAAGTTCAAAGCTTAAAGCTCAAGTATAATTACTAAATCATTTGCATTGCTCTGCATCCCCTTTTAAATATGGTAAGTATAATAACTAAATCATTTCATCTCAAATTACACGCAGAAATGAAATAAATGATCCAAGGCAGGAATAATTGGGGCTGCAAACCACCCGTAAAAGTGAAGACCATTTCAGAAGCAATCACCAGTCCCGACATCATATATAATATAATCGGTGATTATGTGTTTGAACACGGCTCTTCAAGTCAATATTCCACAAAAACTCGATGGTCAAGAAATTCCCAAGAACATAGAGGTAGAGAGCATGACAATGGAATGGAGATGACCAGCTAGTCAAAGAATATCGCATATGCAAGGGCTAACTTACAAGTCACGGGACACAAAACATTTGTCTTACCAATGTTGTCCCAGTACCGTGATAACATCGCCCTCCATCTACTACTGATCTCAGGAAGGAAGACAGCTAACTTAATTAAATTAGTGAGATTTTAAATTTATTTTTTAAAAGTTATTAGTTTGAATTTTATAAATTTTAGGTTCATTATATTTTAGATAATTATTAACTTTAAATTTTATAGAATTAATCAAGATAATACAACTTAACTCAAATATCCATATTATTAATAAAAAAAAAAAGAGCAGCGAAGATACATAGAAACGCTCCCCATCCAAATTCATGGGCTCATGATCTAAAAACAGTCACAACGAGAGAAATTAACTTGGTTGGTGCTCATTCATGTTTGGACAGCGCCGTGAAATCAGAATTTTATGGATTTTTTGTTGTTTTTTTGTTTTTAAATTGATGAAAAATAAATTTTAAAAATAAAAAATATTATTTTAAAATATTTATAAAGAAAAAATCTTTAAATAGCTAAACACTTTTTTACTTGTAACCAGCATAAAGATATACAAGAAAAAGATAACGAAAGCATAAGATATGTTTCTTGTATATATTTTTTATATAAAAAAATTATTTTCAAATACATTTATTTATGTCTATATTTTCAAGATAAAATTTTTCCCCGTATTTTCTTACATCTATTTACTATATTTTAAGGATTTAACTAAAAACAACATAATAACATCAATCAAACACCTCTATGAAAAAGAAAAGAGGAGAGGATAGCATTCACATAGAATGTGCAAAGAAACTTCACAATTCTACAACTAATAATTAAAAGTTAAAACCATTGGAAGTAAGCTCAAACTCAACATGTCAGAACACAAACAAATCAAACCCGTTGCATAATTAACTTTGTAATTATAGACAAACTTATACACATAGCTCCTAATTAATTAATTATTTTGTAGCAGCCTCAAATTCTCTCACTAAAGAAATAAAAAGAGAAAAAAAGCTTAATTTCATACATAAAATTATACCCCTCTTAACACAACCTTTCATTCATAGAGACAGCAGAACGCATCAAAACCCGATCCTTCTTTCCCTTCAAATGAAGCAAATTACTCCAGAACCCATCGCTCTTCTTCCCATTTTTTACCTCTCCAGTATGGTTTCTTGTCACAAAAGCAATTGATCTACTCTTCTTCAAGCGGTTACTGACACGTACCCTGAAAGATACTGAACCCATATTATAATTATCTGAAATGTTCCGGTGATGCTGGCGACGAGATACATGGTTTGTAGAGGCAACAGAAGAGAAGGGATGATCAGGAGAAGATGATGACGAAGGAGGTGCAAGCACTGCTGATTGTGAAGTATTGACATAGATTAGCTGCGTTAATCTCTCTCTTAAACATGATGCACAGACCCCTTGTTTCTGATCGTGATATGGATGATTCTTGCATACTTTTCCTGGCTCAGAAACACCCATGATTTGTATTTTCTCTGTGATGATCGAACCTAACTTTGAATTTCCTTTCAAGTGACAACTCATGTTTATCTTTCCTGCCCTATTCTTAATCGTTGTGTCTTGTCTATGTTTATATATAAATAAGATAAGAAGAACGTTGATGATGATTGGTCATGTAGATTCAGAGACACCTACGAATTAATTATTAATTAATTAATTTCCACGAAGGTTCATTGTTTTGAATATTGGACCCCTCCGAATTTACGTATGTTTGCTAACTGCTATCGTAAACCCCACCACAAATTTTATAATAATATCATGTAAATATTTCTAATACTGATAATTTTTATGGTTATAATTTAAAAAATTATTTTTAATTATAGTTGATTTGAATTAAAAATATATTTAATTAAAATTATTGTTAAACCAAAAACATGTTAAAAAATATTAATTTAAAATTATAATTGAAATTAATGTTATAAATGAAATGACAAAAGAAAACAAGAGTCAATTTCTTGTTTTAATTTTTGATCATTAGATATTGCAATTTCAAATAAATTTTCAAACCTAACTATTCTCATCTAAAGAATAATAATCCAAATCAATACCATTATAACTACTATCATAATTTATTTTTGAGTTATTTCTTAAAATCATGTTTTTCTTTCAAATATATATATATGAAATCTAGAAAAAAAATAATAGTGAGAAGAGGATGCTAAAACATCTAGAAAATAACTAGAAATTAGTTGATGAGGTTAAAAAATATAAAAAATTTAAATTTAATAATATATTTTTGATAGATAAAAGCTCTATTAATGAGAAAAAATCAATTTTCATTATTGCAATAAAATAAAATGAAAAGCTTTAACTTAACATGAAAAAAGATGATGTTTTAACTTGATAAATAATTATATAGCATTGATCTAAGATCTATTCATGTAAATCATAGTGGTTTGTTAACATAGAATAGAAGAATATTAGGGATTTTAGAAGAAGATGATGGTAATTTCTGCTTATATAAAGTTTGCTGACTTGTTTTTTGGGTAAAGATTTTCTTTTGGAGGGAATAAAATGAGTTATGACCTCCGTTTGTCAATCTCAAAACAATATAAAAGCAAAACAACAAGGTAGGGAGTACCAGAGATCACTCAGGAAAACACAGTAGAAGAGAAGGTTGATTGGGAAGACGATGAGAGTATTTTGATTAGCCAATAAAACAATTCTTTCTCTTTTTTGTCAAAGTTGTTGGTGAATAGAGATGAATAAAATGAGGCTGTTAATAAGCAAAAACAAATGTGAAATGCTACTTGTTAACCCTTGAGTGGACCATCAATTTCAATGGATCCCCATTCTTAAACTAGCTAACCGAACACTTTAATTATATTGTGTCATAAATACACTAAATACTATAAAAACAAATACTCTCTATATAATATTTTTTTAAAAAATATTATTTATATTAAAAGCGTAGACTCCATTAATGATTCTAAAATGTTGAATGGTGAAAATTTTTAAAATTTTATAAAATAACATTTTAGTTAATGGTTACAACTTGAGATGTTCAATTCTAAATTTTTAAATTCAAATCCAATGAAAGGTAGGGTGAAATTACCAAGAGATATCCTAATGAGTGCCTAAGGTCAAAGATCTCTCTCTTCTTCTTATTCTTTTCTTGGTGAATTAATTAACATGTATAGATGCCCTCCATTTCATCTCATATAATCTTGTTTTGAATTCACGTAAATCTACCAAACCATAAAATAATTAATTGGTTCGAGATTTGTCTCATTTCATCTCATGCTCTTTTCACCGGAAACTTGATGTATCTATCAAAATTTATTTATGATAGAGGTGGGCTAGATTTGACTTCAAAGTTCAAACCATTCTCCATGTAGCATTAATTAATTAATTAATTAATTCACAGTTTTAGTTTTTGCAAATAATAGCATGCTGGAGCCTTCGAAGTTGAACAGCACAACTCAGGTGGACGGCAGAGATATAAAGCCCAGAAAAGTGGGTGCCCACTTAATTAATTAAAGACAGATACCATACAGCTAGTGTCATGGCGGATTGGCGATACATGGCAGTCTCCGTACGTGTCGGTAATGCACGTGGAAAGGACAGTCTGTGGTCTCCGGAGCCACGTTTGGGTTGGTACCGAAAGTCAGTCGCGCCCGCACGAGGGTTTTTGATATCTAAGCTAATAATATTATAATATATAAATAATCCCTCCTTCCCAGAAATTATATAATAGTATTATATCTACGCTAATAGGATCTTGGCATCGACTAAGAGCATGGCTTCACGGGTTTTTTTTTATAATAATTTTATGGATTTTGAGAAAATAAAAATGAAAGGATTAAAATTGAAAAAAATCAGGCCTTTTATTTTTAAAAATACAGTGGTGTTAGCTTTGGGGCTCTTTCCTTTTCTTTTTCTTTTTTTATCCTTGGTCATTGTTTTTTTTTTTAATTTTAATTTGATTATTTGATGTTATATTTTTAAGATTTAGAGTTGTATTTCACTATATTTTTTATGCAGCTATTTCAATATATAAAAAAAAACCTTATCATTAAGTTGATGATCAATTTAATGGAAAAATATATTTCTTACCAAAACATTAATAAAAAAAATAACAGCATATAGATTATAAAAGAAAATGCCATCTCTACTTGCAGTCTCCATTGGGGTCGCTGCCACATGGGATGTAGGTGAAACGACCAAAGCAGGATCAGCGATATCGAGAAGACATAGGATTGGTTCGATGGGTTTCATAATTCCTTGTTCGATGGAAAATCCTGTTATCACTGCATTGAGATGAGAAACCATTAAGCCAAAAAGGAGCATTCATGTCTGTTGATTCTATGACACCAACATTTCATCCGAGATTAAATGCATACAATTATCCAGACCACTAGGACAGATCTTAATTAATATGTGCCGTAAAATTCGCATTAGGCTAATAGGCTTTGCAATAATTCATGCCCTCTAGTATTAATTAGCTCTGTGTTCTGATATGAATATGTTGTTTCTATGTACTGGGATTCGAGAAGTGAATCTAATCTTATACAGAAAGGTTGTCCGAAAAAACCATTGCATAAAACTTGGAGAAATGTTCAGTGGCTTCGATATTTATTTCATCAGAATAGAGAACACCACTACTTTAACGCATATCATGTCCAAAGCAATGGAATTAAAAACACGGATTCAGTGCTCCGTTCCATGAATGAAAATCATTTTAATCTCAGACTGCATTATGAAGGGGCAGCCCATTTGGTTGTTTGGCTGAAAAAATAATTTTTATAGTGTTTTTTATTTAAAAATATATTAGAATAATATTAATTGTTATTTTTTATAATTTATTTTTAATATCTATATAATTCGAAAATATAAAAAATTAATTTAAAATAAAAATAAATTAATTTTTTTTTAAAATGCCACCACAAAAACAAAAACTACCGAAACCATGATCACCTTGTATCAAAGTACTTATTGGGACAACCATTGGCCTGTATTGTCAGTATGTAA
Source organism: Populus ilicifolia (assembly GCA_015708895.1). Lineage (NCBI taxonomy): Eukaryota > Viridiplantae > Streptophyta > Magnoliopsida > Malpighiales > Salicaceae > Populus > Populus ilicifolia. The sequence goes on from SRLM01000046.1 coordinate 1,474,608, forward strand.
TCTGCTTTCTTTGGAGTTCCTTGTTTTTGGTTTGCCGGTTAATGAAATTTAATCTTCCTTTAACATAATAAAGAAAGAAAACAACACTGGTGTGGAACGGCATCATCGATGGCTGCTGGATCTGCCTGTGGCTTCGTGCATGTTCCATCCACTATGTTTTGCTTCGCACTGAGCTTTTAAAACATCGACTTTGTGTGGCTTGGAGCTCGAAAATCTTTCACCTAGATTCATGACAGAAAGACTGCTTCATGTCGAGACGAGAACCCACATTCTTGGGCCCAAAGCCCAAGTAAAACTTTGACCAAAACCCAAATACACTTTATCTCACTAACGTGTCTATAGCTCAATATTTTTCTGTAAATCAGAGTTTATAAACATATATACTCTACTAATGATAATTTAGTTTATATTATAAAAGCATGATAAAAAAAAATCCACCAAAAACCTAAATTTTATATATATTTAAAACCATAAACAAGTAAAAGTATTATAAATAATAAGCATGCTTTCAACACTAAAATAATAATAAAATACTAGCAAACATGCTAAATATATATTCAAATTTACAATTAATAAAAAATAAAAAATTATAACATGTATACTAATAATAAAATAAAATATATTTAAAATAAAATAAAAAAGATACTTATTAAAGCACTTTAAAACAATAAATCTTTTATTGTTATTAAGATCTTGTCTTTAAAAACTTTATTACTTGTCACTTGTGCAACTAAGATGTTTGTAATATACTTCACAAGATTTTAATATTATTTTAGTTTAAATGTACTTTTAAAAAAAAAAATTTAACTAAATATTATGTAATTCAAATATCTTTCAATAAGATAAATCTAAGTTCTTGATTTGGGAGGTTAGGGGTGAGAAAAAAACCAATTAAATTGAGAAAACTAGAAAAAAAACTAAATAAATCGAACCATAAAAAAAAATCAATTAAACTAATTAGAATTTTTAAAAAATCAATCAGTTTGATTTTGGTTTTATAAGTCTCAAACCAAAAAAATCAAGTCAAATCGAAACCCAATTTTTTTTTAAAAAATCAAGCCAAACTATTTTGAACTAATTTTTGTTCTAAAAAACCAAACCGTGAAAACAAACCAATTAATCTAATTAAAATTTAAAAAAACTGACAAGTTTAGCTTTGATTTTATAAGTTTTAAACCGAAAAAACCAAAACCAAAAAACTGAAAAAAACTAAGTCAAATAAAAAAACCGATCTAAACTAGTTTGAACTGGTTTTTATTCTAAAAACTAAACCAAAATAGATTAGTTTGAATCGGTTTGATTTTTTTAAAAAAATTGATTTGGTTATTTTTTTTAATCAGTTTGGTTTTGATTTTATAAGTCTCAAACTAAAAAAATCAAACTGAATTGAAACAAAAAAAAATAAGAAAAACCAAGCCATACTGTTTTGAACTAATTTTTGTTTTGAAAACCGAACTGTAAAAAAAATCAATTAAACTGATTAAAATTTTAAAAAACTAACTAGTTCAGCTTTGGTTTTATAAGTTTTAAACCGAAAAAACCAAAACAAAAAAACTAGAAAAATCTGAGTCAAATAAAAAAAACGATCCAAAATAGTTTGAGCTGCTTTTTATTCTAAAAACCAAACCAAAATAAGTTGGTTTGAATTGGATTTATTTTAAAAAAATTAATTTAGTTATGTTTTTTTAATTAGTTTGGTTAGGTTTTTATCCTAAAAAAATAACCGAATCAATTTTTTTTAAAAAATCCAAATCAAACAAAAAATAATCACCTCTATAGAAGGCAAGCCAAAGCATACAAAGAAAAAAAAAAAGAACACTAAAAATGAGATGAGAAAAAGAGCATAAGATATAAAAAATTTCAAATTAAAAACTTTTCCTTTACCCTCTTTCTATAATAAATTTTAAAAATTAAAAAATTAAAGAATTAATAATAATTAATTCTGACCATTATCGATCTTTAATAAATTACCATAATTAAAAAATTAAATCTATAAAAATTAAGGGTTTTTTAAATAGAAAAATCAAGAATTCTTTAAAATTAATTTTCTATTCACCTATAATATATTTAATTAAAATAAATTCCCAGCATTTTCTTCTTGTAAAATAAAAGTGTCCAGGGGTTGAGTTCCAATCAAAGCCTTCAGATCATATTTAAGAAGAAAAAAAAACATAAATTGGAGGACCAGAAATAGTGAAACTTTTTTTTTCTAAGGCTATGGTATCATTAACATAAATTGCTTTTAAAATATTGTTTGAAACTTAAATATTAAATATAATCTTAACAATCAGACCAATCCCCTTTAATTAAAAGGGCAAAAATTAGGAGGAGTGAAATCGCAGCTGAGATTTTCTTCATTGATGCACACGAGCTGCAAATTAGCAGCTTGACACTGGTTGGACAAACACCTGATCCTCCATCAATCGAAATATCAAATTTCCTCGGGATTACAGCAAGTAGACAATAGGTGGGTGGTTCCATCTCGAAGTTATGCTATCTGTGACTGGGTCCAAACTTGGGCTCATATTAATGGGCATATACATTTATTACTGGGCTTGAAGACTCTTCTTCAATAAGAGATTGTTCCTCTCTACTTGGTGATGGAAGCCTACCTGAAAATTTTATGGGGCACCTTATGTCCTCGTCAAGAACATTAATATGTATTATAAGAAAAGCTTTTCTACCAGTTCCCTCCTTAGCCTATTAATCTAAACTCTTATAGAGTCAGTGATTTTTTTCTACAAACAGGCAAATCACTCAGTACTGAAGTCTAAAACAATAATGCGTTAATGCATTTTCGCTTTGAATAAATCTTTCAACCCAAAATATTTCCATGAGAAAAAGTATAGTTTCAGTTCTTGGATATAGCTGATTTTGCTTTTCGATTTTTTTATGCACACACCATCCATTTTCCCTTCTCTATTTGATGGGGCTTCTACCATTTTCAGGTTGGAAAAAAAAGCAGATTTTCTATTCTGTTCTTGGAAGGTGAATTTTGTTATGCAATCAAGCCATCAATTCATGCAGAAGCATAACACTAATTCAAGGTTTCAAACCACCCAACACATCTCTGTAAATGCTCTTTCCTTCTGCAAACCCTTTCTCAATTTCAGATTTATCCATTCTCTTGCAGTGCAACAGAAATCAAGGATTTCGTTTAATTAATGGAGTCCTTTGAAAGAGGCAATTTCCTTAAAAGGAGTTGGTATCTCGTTATGTTACTACTAGAATTTTCTGTCTAGGGATCAATCAGTCTCCGCAAAACTAAGCGTTGTCCTAAGCAATTATGATAGAGTTTTGCTTACATAAGTTGAGAGGATTTAGGGAAGCAAAGAGCCATCAAGTACTTTTTTCCGATTTGATAATGGGTGTGATGAGGCTGTAAAATAAATATTGATTTATAGTTGTTTGGGATGATAGCAAATAATTTCACCAGCAGCTCAATGATTAAGAATTTTGATTTCCGACGAGTGAAAATATAATTTTCAATACCTTCGTCAAGAATTAGTTCTCTGTTCACTTGCATTAGCATGGGGGCCAGTATTAAATGATAATCAAAAAAATTATTAACAGGTTTAGGAAAATTAACCAAGCCAGCCATTTTAATAATTTTCCGACCAATTTAGTTAATAATATTTATTAAATAATATTTTTACTGAACTAGCTAGGTCTTGCTTTATTCAATGCCGATGAAGTATATTAGTTAAGTATTAATTTGATAATTAAGCAATACTCGAATAATTACAATATACTATACATGAATTAAGTTTAATGTTTTCAAAAAAATAAAAAAATATCTTGATAAATTATTATTTTTATTAATTAATGTATAAGTTACCGATTAAATAACATCTCGCTTAATTAATAAATTCTCTTGCCGCAGGTGTATTAATTTATAAAGGCTTATTTGTATGCTAGATATGATAATTCGAAAGGGATTATTAGCGGATTAAACATTCATTTTAGCAATAAATAAAAATATAAAGTTACTTAATAAGACACTTCGATCCATATGAATCCGATCAATCTAATAATTGTCCCCCGATGACCAATCAATCCTGTATTGTTATAGAAGCCTCTTGCAAGCCCAGCCAAATAACCATCTGTTCCTCGATCATGTTTAACCTGAATTCTTTCTTAGAAGAAACTGTATCAGATCGATTGCCATCACGATGTATTCCTCTCAAAGTTGCCGCATTCCATTCTGTGTTTCATGGAAGATAAGGCCACAATACATGGAACGTACTGTGGATGACACATTTTATGCAGGAACACAGCTTTCTCTCTTGATGTGGGTTCTTCTGGTTCTGGGTTGTTCTATCTTTTCATAAATTAGTTAGCTAATGTGTCCTATCACCTCAAGCAATCAAGCCAAATCTGTGAAATTTGCGCCAGCTAGGTGTCCCCACGAGTCACTGTTTTCTACAAGTTCAATGCCTTGCCTAACGGATAGCATGGTGAGGGAGCTTTCATCTTTCATTGCATTCTAGGGCATATTGCCATCTATATTTTTCATGGAGGTTCCTATCTCTTGACGACCTCAAAGGTATGGACATCTTTGGTCCAGATGTCTATCCAGCTTCGATCGATCAAAACATCAAGAAAAAAAAAGCCAGACCCTTGTACTTATTTAGCTAGGTAGGGCAGCCGAAGTGACATTTCAAATAGGACATGCTACATGGAGTTAAATTTGAATATGCAACTCGCAACACACACACACACACACACACACACACACACAAATATTTTGGAATCAATCGATTCCTGGTTCATGTTTCTGGCCAGAAGTTCAATCCATAAACACTGGAAGCTGCGTACTAGCCTAAGAAGTGAAATATTTCCTTTTCTACTTTCTTCTATTTCTAGGTGGAACATTATATCAATCTTTCCTGAGAGAGATCTTTGATTTGTTGAAATGCTTCATTCTAATGTCTGAATCGAAGCGTCTTTGTTTTCTTGACAAGACATTGGAAAATCACAGACGTCATTAATCATGTAATTTCTTCTGTTTGAAGATTTGGTGTATCTCTATCAACTTTAATTTGATGTCACTCACTAGCAAAGCTAAAATTTTCATGGATATGGTTTACTCCATCGGATAGCCAACCAGCTGGTGCATTCTCAGAAGTAGAAGAGCATATACATTGTGGGTGCTGAATTGTGCGTTGTTGACGAGCATGCTTGATAAAAGTAAAGCACGTGCTGCTACATCATAAATTGCGCAGCTAAAAGATAAAAAAATGTTCAATTCTAATCGAATCTAAATGTTTGAGCAATTATATTATTCAAAGCAATATTCCTTAACACTTCAATTAAGAAATATTGCAAGTATAATCTTATCGTAAACCGCTATGCATCTGGGAGATTATTTGACATTATCGTGGTTCAAATAATCTCAAAATTATCCGAAAACAATAGTTGCACCGTCCACTCAAATACCCCCTTAAAACTTATCATTTACGAGTAGCTGGATTATGAAATTCAACAGAGAGAAAGAAGCACATTAACAAAATGTTTATAGATAGATTTAGTTAAAATACTATTTATATTGATAAATAGATTCATATTTTTATCATGTAATTGGTGAGGTTATCGCCGAGAAAATACTAGCGTGGAATCTTTGGAAAACGAGGGGGTGTACCATTTGTATGAATAAAGAAATCGATGAGAGAGAGATGGCGGGCAGAAAACAAGGAGATTGGCTCGTCGGCTAAAGCCACTCGGAACAACAGTGTTTCTCAAATCCCAAGAACAGCAACCCACCAAGTAGTTTGAGCCCCGTAACAGGGGCACAGAATTCTAGGGGTGCATGATGCTTCTAGGGATCCGTGTAAGAAAAACAAAACTGCTTTGCAAACTATTTCTTTTCATTTATTTTGTATAAAATCTTAGATATTCTGTGGGCATGGGCAAGGGAGTCAAACATTGGTGACGTGAGACTACTGATATTGGGTCCCACTCCCTGACCGCAAGAAAGACTAAATAGTCCTTCACTGGGCCCCATTTCCCATCCATCTCTTTCCTTACCCGGGCAATTTGTCTCTCTTCTTCTTGTCTTCTCCGCTCCTTAAAGGCCGTCTGTTTTTTTTTCTAAAAAAAATAAAAAACTGTAATTATGGCACTTTAAAAATACTTTTGGTATAAAAAATGAATAGGTTTGTTTTGGTGTTCTTAATATATTATTGTTAAAAATAAAAAAAAATCTGAAAATTATCATATCATCCATGAAATGATTGCGCAATACCTGATAAAATACGGAAACAATCCTTCCACAAATTCTTTGACTAATCTATCTGCAAGAACTCAAAACTCAACCGATTCAATGTGTGTTAGGTTGTACTAATTTAATTATATTCTATTTCTAATTGTGGTTAACAATCCAAAAGAATCTTAAGAAGAATCAATTAAGCCAAACTCATTGCAGAAAAACAGAGCTCAGGAACAGGGATAGAGTGGAAGCCAGAAGAGGAGGACGTATGTTAACACTTGACAGGGAAAGCTACTGGGTGGATCCAGAAGCCAGCCCTGACGTCGTCGTCTTCTTTAGATGGTAGAAAAAAAGGAGCTGAATTGATGTGTACGTGGGGGCTCCCGCTCTCACCAACCATGTGACCCTCCCGCTCCCTAGATTTAACACTCCCACGCGCCCTCTTCCTCCTTTTCTCGCCATCTTTTGTTGTGATTTTTTCTCCACGATACGAGCATATTCTTATTTCCGATGGTGATATTGCTTATCTTTTTTATCCCAGGTTATCCGGTCGATGTTCGTGATACGAACATGTTCTTATGCAAATCTCCATGAAGAAACAGCTTCGACTTTCCATTATCCCTTCTATTTTGGAGTATCCACAGGCTTCATCAATCCCTCATGAGATGGTGGTTTTTTTTTTTGTGAATTAACAATTTCTTCTTTCCTTACTAGTGAATGTCAGAACCCTTTTCAAACCAGTATGAGTTCTTTTTTTTTTTTAAAAAAAAAAAAAAACCAGTATGAGTTCTTGATATGACTGCACGTTGCCATAATTTTTTTAAAAACTTGACAGGGATGAACTTATTCTACTCTTATATAACCTTCAAAATCTTCCATTATATATATATAAAGTTAGGTTCTTCCAAAGATCTTCATTCTCAACATGGATAGTTAAAGTGTAATGCTGATGACATTTAATAGTATTTATAATTCCTTTTACTTTCCAATGCTAAAAACATCAAATTATATTTTATATAAAATGGATAAAAAATACGATTTTTAAGGATGAGTTCTATTACCATTTTTTAAAAAACCAGCTCTCAAAATGGAAATCAAACCGAACCAACCTCAATTCTATTGGTAAGATATACGTTTTAATATGAAAAAATAAATTAACATTTAACCTTTGCGAGGATCGTAATAAAAAATCTATTCATGGTTGGACTATTTTTATTTATTTTAAAAAAATCTATTGCTGGTGTTTTTCACGCTTGTTTTATGCAAAACATATTGCACTTCTCGGGGATAAAGAGAATCCCATCAACCATAGCTTTCATTGGGCCATTTTGTCCGGGCTCTTCGGGAGTGAGGGCCCATTCTGCCCCCACCTTAGATACTGACTTTTGTGAACCCCTTGAAAAAGCACCCTTTCTGCGTCAGCCACTGCCTGTCCCAGCACCCGCGTACTCTCCTGTCAGGTAGTGTGCAGATTTTTTATATTAATTATTTTTTATTTATAAATATGGGAAGAGAATTTTTAAAAAGATATTCTTTTAATATTAATAAATCAAAATAATTTAAAATTATAAAAAAATGATATATTAAAATACCCTTAATGTGTGCTCGGTGATGTGTTTAATATTTCTTTTAAAACTCTATTCAGCTGAGAATATATTAAAAAAATATTTTTTTTAATTTTTAATGTTAATATATTAAAATCATTTAAAAAACAATTTAAAAATTTATTTTTTAAAAAATAAAAAAAAGTACGTAAAAAAAAGCAAGAACAGCCTCGAAAACAAAATCTCTTTCGATCTTCCGGTTCTCCACCGCTACTGCCGTTTGCCAACACATCACTGGCACCGTCACTCTGCTCATTTACTGTCCATTTCTTGGAGGTGATGTGATGAAAAGAGGAAAACCAAAAGAGCCTGAACCACTAATATTCCACCGATATTGTTATTGGTAGCCCTCACAGTGACAAGGGACATTAGTTTAATCACAGCCTAAATCATCTAACCACCTGAATAATTCTTTATACTTACCTGTGAAAGTAGTTTTATACTTTTATTTATGAAATGAGGCAGCTTGTTTTTCCATTTTCATGTCCTTTTCTCCTCCTTGCAAGACTATTACATGCTTTGTCGTGATTTTATTGATGAAAATGGCTAATATGAGCACGTATTTATATCATCATCTGTGCTTCAATTACTGGATCGTCATTCGAAGAATTAATAAAGTATGTGAGAATATTAAACGCAGCTATTTGATCTATGATTCATTATCGATAAAAATATTATTTTTTAAAAACAATTATATATATTGGTTTTTTTAATATTTTTTATACATAAAAATATATAAATTGAAAAGCCCATACATATATCTAATAACAAATTAGGAATTATGTATATTAATAAATATAAACAACAATTCATTGACAATAACTAAAAAACTAATTGAAAAATTCAAAAGACAAATATAGATAAAAATACTTAGTCTCGCAAAACAAGATATTTACCCAATTATTCTCACTAAATTTATTTATTAAAATTAACTTTTTATTCAATCAAATAATAATGAAAATAGACAAACCCATTAAATTAATTAAATATAATAAAAATAACTATTATGCAAAATTATACATATTAGAAATATTATCTAAAATTAAATATTTTTTATTTTTAAAAATAAAATACATCTATATAAAATATTACAAAAAAATATAGTTGAATCGAAATGCCCTTTTCAAAAACTAAATATACACAACACCACTAAAAGCAATTATCCAAAAAAGGTTAAATGAAAAAATCACATAGGAGGGATATTTATTGTATCATAAATTTAAAAATTATTTAAGAAAAAAGATAATAAAAAAAAGATAACAAAAAATATATCAATTAAAAAAAGGCAATATTAAAAGATAAAAATAAATTTAACTTGTCAGACTTGTGTTTCGAGTTATTGGCTCAGCTAAATTCAATAATTTTTTTCTTTTTAAATTTATATTTAACCTTTAATATATATAAAAAAATAAAAAAATAATTTAGATTTTCAGGCATATGGCCCAACATGCTCGAGAAATTGCGAGGAAAAATATAAAACAATGTGTTTGGGGTTAGTTTTTTTATATATTTTAAAGGAGGTGGAGTTGTCCATCCTTATTTTCTAAAAAACAAATATATAGACTATACGTTGCTTGTCATGATGAAGAACATGTCATCTAGGAGCTTAAATTCTGGCCATCTAGTAGTGGCTGAAAGATCAAGGTATTGTTTTTTTTGTTTGAAAAACTGAATTTTTAAATCATTTCAACTCGGGAAGATCTCATCTACACTCTTGTAACACCCATAAAGCAATACATTAACTCAAAATACCCAAAAAAAATTCCAAAAACACAATAAATCAGGTTACAATTATCTTTCTTAGTTTAGATCTATTTTTTCAAGTAACATTAAGGTTTTAACAAATCACCATCCAATTTATCTCATCTCATAGATCCTATGAATAAAAAAAAAAAAACATAATTTTGATGGTCGTGAATGATTTGAACAATGAAACTCTCTCTCATCACTGAAATTCGTTGATCTATCTTTCTTTTTTATCTCTAATTAGAAACTGAAAAATACTATAAATAAAATTTTATATTAATTTTTTTTATTTTGAAATATAAAGGAATCTATGTCGTCTAATTTGTATTATTTTTAAATTTTAAAGACCTAGGTGTATTTTTAAAAAAAATTAGCGTGCCTCCCATGGTTGGTGCATTTTTTATTTTGGTCCCTCACTTTTCAATTTTTTTTTTTAAGAAATCAAAAGTAATTAATCTTTAATTAAAATTAAATCATTCAAAAATAAATTTTAAAAATTAAAATAAATTATTAAAAAAATATACAACATGTATACGCTGTTTAATAACTATGTGAAATATATCATCTCAACATTGTTCTAGAACATACGTTGAAGGTTTCTAGTTTTGAAATTCCGTTTTTTTTCCTGTTTCAATCAAGATCACTCTTTTGTGATCTAAGAATTTGAATTTAATATTTATCTGACTACCACTTATTTGGATTGAGAATTGAAAGGAAGTGATGGTATTGATACGCTAACACTAGGATTTCTTATAATGATTTATTATTTATATAAACAATAAAGAATTTTAATATATTTTTTAAATTATTTTATAACAATTCAGTGTTGTATCATAGTGCCAGCACAAGAGTCGCAGAACATGAGGTCGTTTGTGTGATATATTTTCAAAAAATAAAGCAAGGTTAGGGGCGCAAGCCTCACTTGCTTTGCTTTTTTATGTCATTTTTTTTGGGCACTTCATTTTTTTTTTTTTACCTATTTCACTTACTTATTAGATTTTAAAATAGTTCTTAAATACTATTATAAAATTCTATTTTAATTTTAATAATTTTTTCAATTATTTTGCATCTGATATGAAAATAATAGTACTAATAATAAATTGTTCATAAAAAAATCAATTTAAATTATTTTTTATATCTTTAAATAGATTTTAAACATGAAATGTGTATATACTATTTTGATATATATATATATATTTAACTTTCTTTGATAATAATAAAATATTTTTGTTTTAAGAGAAATAATAATTCTAGATGAAAACATTATGTTCACTCAAATAAACAAAATAAATATTAATAAAAAAATTATATTGATTGGAAAAAACTTCAAAACAACTGTATTTTTATATTTAATAATAATACCAAAAAACTCAGTGAGATCTGATTTTTTATATATATATATTTAAAAAAATTCCGGTTCCTGCAAGCATACAAACTAGTGGTATCGAAATGGATATGGTTTGGAGCAGCGTGACTGTGTTATTTAATTATTATTTATCTTCCGATATTTCGTCAATTTCGGTAATAGAGATTGAAAATTTCACGTATTTTTTGGATTACTCTTTTATGTATCCTACTTGATACATGTTGGGACTATGTTTTTCATGCACTCATCCTCTTGCATTCCTTAACTATTTTCAAAGTGCGTAGCTGATTTAAGGTGAATAGGTACGTTGAACAAAGCTATAAAAGATACTTTTTAAAATATATAATTTTTATTTTATTTTTTTATATATGGTTTTGAGCTATCTTCATTTTGTATTTTAATTTTTTTATTAAATGTTGATAAATATACCTTATTTAATTTATTCTTAAAGTTTTTTTTTATTAAATAAAGGCCTGCAACCATTCTCAAATTACTAATATGCTGCGGCCGGCTATGAATGAGCCTTATATATTTTATACTGAGCCAACCACACGGGAAAAGATAATTTAGTGGTATCGTATGCCATTACCGATTGTTGAATTCAAATGTTTCAGAGAAATTAAATTCTTTAATTATCTATTATTTTATTTATGTATTATACTGTAGTGTGGTGAAGAAGGGAACTCTCGCCTTGTTATATTATCCTTGTCTGTTCTGCCTATAAAAATAATGCGTATGGGCATGGGAAGCCTAACTTGTAGGCCCAGACAAAAAATACTTATATTTTATATAAAGCAGCCATGTTATTTATCTGAATTAGCGGGGCAACTTGGAGTTCACATGAGGTTAAGCGTAAAAAATATGAGAATAATCCTAGGGATCGGCTGTTACGAGACACTGAGATGTATTTGTCTGAGAATATTGATAAAATAAATATAACTTTACATGCTCTTGACGAAGAAAAGAGAGATATAAAATGACTCCACGGTGATTTCATGTCAAGATGAGGACAAATGACAAGATCTTATGCCTTGTAAACAGATTTTTTTAAAGCAAAATTATTTTTTTATTAAAACTTACGTAAATTTATATTATTTTATATTTTTAATTTGTATTAAATACAACAAAGATAATAAAATTTAAACTTATAATCACTTTATTATAAAATTTTTGATACTATATTAAAAAATTATTTCAACATGATAATTTAAATTATTAGATAAAATTTTAAACTATAATTTATATTATTTCTTTAATATTCTTTATATAGTTTTACTCACGTATTTCCTTCTCTTTCGATGGAGGGTTTCACTTCAAATCACAACAGGATTCTCTCTGTTTTTGAATTCATTATTCTGCAAAAATAAAATAAAGATAAAAGAGTCATTTGCTAAATAATGCCGATGTCAACTTTATTTCGTGAACATGTTAGAAATGGCGCACATGCCGAGTTTGGTGGGTGAAAAGCATGGAGATGACTCAGCAAAAACTGTATAGCTAGAAGAAGAGAGGCTTATCCCTAGCTAGTAGCTGGCTAGATTGTTAGGGATTTTATCAACAAGCATGCTGATCCAATTCGAAGCGTATCAGCTATGTGATAAGGATGCACTCATTGGTTTCTTCATATGTTTGTCCGAGAGAACATATATTTTTTTATTCCTATTAAATATTTACAGAGGAAATGGAGCTTCTCTTCCTCAAAGGAGAGCTTGGACAAACTACGAAGTTCCAAGCCTGTGTTTTCCTGCTCAGGGGCGGAATTAAAAAATAAAATTAAAAAGAATTAAAATATTAATTTTTTATTATTTAAATTAAAAGAATAAATATCATTAGTAAAAAAAAAAGTGCTGGAGCAAAATTTTCTTTGTAGGCCCTCCTCCGCCGCTGCCCTTACCAATGAATAAACATTACATATTTTCAATATGAAAACAGGGCATATTTATTTGAATTTTTAAATTTTATGCATTCCCATCAATAATTATTACATATTCTCACTATCAGATTGCGTCATCAGATTCTTCCACGTAAGAACATAATTTTACCCACGTAATATTAAATATGGACTGGATCAATGTAATTTCACGTAGGTTCTGAATGGTGTTTCGATTTATTTCAATTATTATAATTTTAAATATATTAATGTTTATTAATTTTTCGCCATTTATATAAGTTTAAGGCTCATATTTTAAAAATAAAGATTAATCCTTGGACTCATGTCTCAAAATATTATCTTGGTTTAAGTATTTTATCTATGATGACAAACTCGCACATGTTAGTTTAGATGAATTTTTAGAGTGTGAATATATTAAGTATTTTTATCATTAAAAATAAATATGAAACAATCTATTTTAGATGAGATATTTAAAGAAATTTTTATATTTTTTATTATATAACTAAATATAAAATTAATTGGATTCGTTTTTAATTCTACCTTTTATTTTATTTTTTACAGTAGTTCCCCTGAAGACAAATATGATATGACAAAATGGTTTAAACTTTGAATTAATTAACACCGCAGGTTACCCTGGAAAAAGACAGAGAGAGAGAGATTAATAAATTAAGACGCGGCATTATTGTCAATGGAAGAGCCTTCAAAGAGAAAAATACCCAACTTGGGCCCCAAGATGATGTGCGTCTGTATACTGATAATTAACCTGTGGAAATTCGTGTAAGAATTAAATTGATAAATTGACCTCCCTCCTGTAGAGGTCTGCATAATAATTATGATTAATCGTGGAAAATCTTGCAATTTATGTGATATAAACTGACCCTACCATTGCTTAAAATGGTATAGTGACATCACAAGATGTGAACACACAGATATTCTTCCTGCTGGGGCCGTGGCAAACTAGTTAAAGTAACCATCACATATTTCAGTTAGCTGGGATTTTGCTGCAAATTAGTCGGTGTAATTTGAAAAATAAACATTTACTTTGACCGGATCTTTTATCCCCGGGATCTATAATTCACCCAAGTAACTACTCCGTGCCCATAGTTTCTTCCCCTCGGGAGTCACTCCAAAGGCTGATCTTTCAACGGTTGCTGCAGCTGGTGTAATGGATTCTGATTCCCGACAATTCGGTAGAATCTCCGGGTATCTCTATCCTTCTCGTCGGGCTGATGAGGCCTGCTATGAAAAGGGATGGATAGGCACTACCCCTTAAATTAAAAGGGTACTCCTATGCATAGGGGATATACATGCCATCTGAATACGACCAAAGAATCCACCCTTATCAATCTTCTTAGTCTCTTTGTCTGAACACAGGTTGCAAATTTAGAACTCAATTTAAACAGGTTTGACCAAATCTTAATAATAGTTCATATTCTATCCCTAGGAGAGATTACAAGCTAACCGTAGAGTAAATAGACTTAAAATCCTCAAGTGCTCTTCAAGTATCCTTATGTCTCCTTTCTAACTGGAAGTTTTGTTCCAGCCTGTTACCTTACAGCCAAGTCAGTTGAAGTTTATCTAATTTAAGTTCCTCTTAGAGTGCCACTTCCAACCATTTCTGGTTCCCTGAAAGCCCGTAAGCCAGCCAGTTCTAGAAGAAATGCTTATCCTGTTTAGGAAGCAATCAAGTAGGCAAGCAAATCAGGATATTCCTTTTCAGTTTCGGAGCTTTTTTGGGATCTGTTCATTGTATGTGGATCTCTCTGTTTCAAATTTAATCATAATCACTTCGACTAATTAAGACCATACACACGATGTATAAAAAACGGTGATAACATGCATTGATAAATAAATATATGTTAATTACTACGATACTTAATAATCAACATATTAATATATAATATCAAGATATTTATTGAGATTCGATCTATTGATGTGGTCCTGTTGACATCTCTTGCGTTAAAACTATAATATCGCAAGCTGTAATACTCTCCCATTTCAATGTTTTCCACAGGTAAAACTTTAATAATCAACGTATAATTAATATATAATATCAAGATATTTATTGAGATTTGATCTATTAATGTGGTCCTGTTGAAATCTCTTGCGTTAAACTATGATATCGCAACGAATTAATATAGCCTCCTGTTGAAATCCTCTCCCATTTCGTGCTTTCCACAGGTAAAACGTTAGGTATTTTGATTGGATCAACAGCAGCTAAGCTTGAATATACAGCCCTTTAGCCGAGGCTTATTAAGCATTTGGCTTAAGATGATCGTGACAGGATGGAAAGAGACACGAGTGTTCCTTACAAGAAATAGATCCAGAATTTCAAAGATGGCCTTGACAAGTATAATCTTGGGATATACAGCTTTTCAATGCCGTGTGTCCCCACGACACCATGAAAATAAGACGCATGCCAAACTGCAAAATTTTAAAAAAGTTGATGAGGGGGGAGAGACCTCCTTGACACCATTTTTGCAGTGAGAAAGACATGGAAAAGAAGAAGAATCGGTATAAAAAACACTTGAATCACCTGCTGATCTTTAGAAAGGGAAAGGAGGTGGTGTTCTTTTATAGGAAGATCATCAATGTATATAAAAGCAAAAAGATAAAATAGTACCATTCATGTTTTCTTCTTCTCGTCTCTAATCCAATTCCCACCATTTTCAACCAACTTGTATTTAATTCTTCCTCGCGCTAATTTTGTTTTTACTAGGGTACGTTTTAAAATATTTTTTATTTAAAAATATATTTTTTTAAAAAAATTATTTTTATATTAGTATATCAAAATAATTAAAAAAATAATTTTAAATAGAAGAACATTCAAATTCTTATAAAAAGCGGTTTGTGACGCGCGTTACTGATAGCACCGACGTATATATATTGTCTCAAAACCGCTTGTTTCCGCTTTTCTCAATTTTTTTTAATAAAATTATATTTAAAAAAAAAAGAGAGAAAATCTTAAGTTGTGAATGTCGTACCAAAACAAAGTGATATTCTTGATAATTTAGATGTTGGTCTCTGCCAATGAAACTAATTTTTTTATGCGATGAAAATTAATTAAACTTCATCTCCCAGGAAGCTTGTTTCCATTGTCAATTCTTTTGGGGGGTCAAATTTAAGGAGCTCGGAGAGAGTTAAATGCATATTCCACCTGCTTGCAAAGTAAACTTTTGGTTGGCTTTAGATTTTATAAAATGCAAATAACTTCTTGCACGCATTTTATTACAAATATCCTAGATTTCATAATTCAATAAATATTTATTTCTCACATCCCTTAAATTTGGAGCCTGTCTGTGTGTGTGTGAGAGAGAGCGCATATATATATATATCCGGCCAGTATTTCAAATTTGAACGAAAGTTCGATATTGTTTAAAGGAGAAGGAAAAAAAGAAAAAGAAAACGAAAAAACATGATATAGAGATTCTAGAATGAAGAAGTGAAAGGCCGGCCTGCATTAGTGTCTGGACCGCATATGCAGACAATGAAATGTGTCACCGTTTTATAAGATATATTTTATGTAGAATCTTATCGTGAAGAATGTTTTAGCATAAAAAATACTTTATTTACAATAAATTAAAATCATAAAAACAAAGCCATTAAATTCAAGTTGATAAATTAAAATGGTTTTGCTATTAACATGATTAAAATCAAGATGATGTTATAGGTTCATTGTGATTAATTTGACTTAATTATATTAAAATTAAAATAATTTTTTAAAATTTAAAATAATATTTTTAATAAAAATAATATATTTGAATGACTCAATGAACTGAAGAATAACCCGAATTTCTTTTAAGATATAAAAAACTACCATAACATAATGCTTGATTCATGATTCTTATAAATATGATAATTTTGTATAGGAAGAAACTTGATTGTAATCAATACATTGATGAAGAATGAATATAGCAAAATCAACCATAATATTTAATTTTAAGTAAAGGTAGAAACTTGGTATTTTTATATACACATGGATATCATAACCCAAATAACATCTAAATTGTCTAAATTATCTCATTTAAAAAAATAAAGAAGAAGGAATTTTATTATATCACTCATCACATAACACAATTCATTAGAATAATAAGTTTTTTTTTCTATTTTTTGTTTTTTTTTCAAATCTATTTTTTTTAATTTTAATTTTACCCTTCAATATTAAATTTCTAGCAAATTTAACTTCATAATTTTTTTTATGAGGTTATCTTAAACTTGTAGTTCAGATCGCGAGTTTGACGGGTTAACTCAATTAACTCGAGTTTTTCTTTTTTTATTCTAATTAATTTTTTTCTTTTTAATTTTATCTTTAACATCGAGTTGATTGAAAATTAGACTTTTAATTTATCTTAACCTGCTTTTTAGAAGGTTATCTTTATGAAGTGACTTAGTTCATAAGTTTGGTGAGTTAACCCTGATTAACTTAAGTTTTTTTTAATTTTTTTTTTGTAATTTCATCTTTCAACATTGGGTTGATTGAGAATTGAGTTTTATAATTTGTTTTAATTTTTTTATTAAGTTATCTTGATTTCACGATCCAGGTCATGAATTTGGCAAATTAACTCAATTTAACTTAGGTTATTTTTAGATCTTTTTTTTTTATTTTTTTTATTTAATTTCCTCATTCAGTATGAGTTTATTAGAAATTGAGTTTTGTAATTTATTTTGAATTAATTTTTATGAAGTTATTATAATCTCATGACTTGGTATATGAATTGACAAGTTGACTTGAATGGATCCAACATATTGTTGTCTTAATGTTTATTGAAAATTTTTATCTTAAATATATATTTTAAATTAAACTATATTTTTATCACTTATTCATATTGTTTTTGGATCTGTCAAGATGATCAAGTCATATTAAATCAATTTCCATATGGTTTTAATATTTTCATACTACAAAAATATTAGTAACATGTAAATAATTTTTTTACATTAAAGCATTAATTTAAACCATAGCATATCACGAGTTAATAATCTTGTTCCAAGAAAGCATTCTTAATTTTAAAAGAAAATAAAAAAGGTAAACTACATTAAGTCTTATCAAATATTGCAAAATGATTGGAATCATTCAAATATTTCAAGACTTATTAGAAAGAACTCTCTTTTTAGTTTCAGAAAACATTAAAAATATCTTTTTTGTGTGAAATTTTCTCTTAATATTGAAAAAATTAAAAGGCATGTTTGGATAAAATAAGATTTTTATAATATTTTCAAACTTTTGAATATTCCGTATATTGTAATTTGTTCAAAATAACAAAAAGGAATAAAGTATGGTTGCTAGTATAATAAGCTTTTATAGAAGAAATATTATTTATATATTTTGAAGTATATGATGTAGGTAGACCAAGCCTCGGATTTTTTCTTAAGAAGATTCAAGTTTTCCAAGGCTGTAGGTTATACATTAATTGGTGAGGCAACCCTTTCAATGACTTGTCTCTTTTAAGTTATACATAAATAAGTTTTTATTTTTTTTATCTAGCTTAACTTTGACCCCACATATGTGGGTGACCCAAAAACTTTGTCTAAAATTAAAAATTAAATATCCCAACCTCAATAACCTTTAACCTAATTGATCAATTTTATATTTTTTTTTAAGAATTAATTTAAAATTTTGAAAATTAAATTAAATTTTCCATCTAAAAATCTTAATTTTTAAAACTTTTAACTAAAAAAGAAAGAAGACATTTCAAAGCTATTAGCGTTTTTGAGACAAAGAAGAAAGGGTATTCCGGCCAACGATTTTTTTTAAGCTTATTTATTTTATTTTCAAAACTTAAAATTAATTCTATGAAAAATATAAAATTAATCAGTTAGGTTAAAAGTTATTGATGTTGATGTATTTAAGTTACTTTATTATTTTTATATGCAAAATATGAATAGATTTTTGAAAAAAAGTAACTGAAAGACTTGATTTCAAATATAAGAAGTGAAAAATAATATTGATAGAACATGAATTAATTCATTTGGGATTATTGAATTAAGTAGACATTTCAAAGCTATTAGCGCTTTTGAGACAGAAGAAAGGCTTATTTAGCCTTTAAAAAACTTGTCAGTCCTGAAACTCGCCATCATCATTTCTTAACAAACAACAAAATGTTTTGAAAGATTGTTGATAGGTTCAAGTTTTTTGGAGATTAATTAACTATAGAGATTAGTGAGTTTTTTTGTATTAAAATGAAATAAAAGTGGTAGCCAGTGTAGAACTACTTATACTGCGTTCTCCTAACAAAGTGAGTAAAATGATGGAAAAAAAATAGATATAATTTATTTGATTGATGAGGACGAGGATGATGGTTATAAAAATTATAAATATATTATATATTTATATTTTTATCCAAATAATTATTATATAAATACATAATGATAAATAACTTATCAATTTAGATCTAGTAATAAGAGCTTGGGATAAATAAATTTGTTTTTTCTATAATTTCAGGTTTAAATTTTATAATTATTAATATTAATGATCATTAAATATTTGACTAATTATTAACTTCAATACTTGTAAGAATTATAAGGATTAGACGAGCTATACCTACATGAATTAAAAAAACAAACAAACAACTTCCTAGATAACTAAATAATTATTCATATACTATTGCTCACGTGTCAATAACATCTCTTACGACTTGTCTTTTATTGAAACTCTCAATCTGCTTAAATAATATGACGAAATTATATTGGCTTGCTAAGGTGGAGAGGTTTTACTTATTTTGCCGGATCCATTTAAATCTAGGTAAACAAAAAAGAACATTTGCCAATCCTATAAGCTCTTCATGATTGTCTTGCCCGTCCAAATATAAGATATAAACAAAATTTACAAAATAAAATTATCTAAATATTTTTTATATTTAACTTAATAAATCTTTGATAACTTTATTTTCTTAGCATGTTAAGATATTTTTTTAAACAAGAATATTAAGACATCAAGAGATATAAATTTTGTTTGATATTAAGTTTAAAAACTCTAGTTTTCACCTCAATATTAATGGGATTTGAAAATGTAGTGAATCATAACTTTAATTTTCAAAGTATAGCTCTTATTATATAGAGTTTTAATTATATAATGACATTACAAAATCATAGTTCTAAAACAGTTAACCTTTTTTAGGAGTGTTTTTTAATAAATTATTTTGGTCTCATGGCCAAGATTTGGGTTCTTTAACATTGAATTTATTTTTTTATTAAGTTTTTATATCATAACTTGAATTATGAGTTTAGTAATTTAACTTGGTTGATTTGGTTTTTTCTTTAATTGATTGATTCCCTTCATTTTATTATTTAATATTGTGTTTCATAAAGAATTGGATTTTATTATGTTTTTGTTTTGATTTATTTTTTTATTAGGCGTAACATCATAGCTAAAGAATAGTGCTTAACAGGTTGATTCGGGTTGATTTAAGTTTTTTTATTTTATTTATTTTAAATTTTATCATTTAATATTGAATTTGATATAGTTGATTGAGGATTGAACTTCATAATTTATTTTGATTTTCTTTCTATGATATTATCTTAATCTTATAATCATAGTCGCATATTTGACTAGTTAAATTAGATTTTTTTTTCAGAAGGTTATATTCATTTTATGACCTGGAACATGAGTTTTATAGATTAATTTATATTATTTTTTATGTTCTTTTATAATCTTATCCTTTTATACTGAACTGATTAAAAATTAAAATTTTTAAATTATTTTAATTTTATTTTTATTAGGTTATCTTGATATTATAAATTGAATTGCTAGCTTGACATGCTAGCTCAATTTGCTTTTATAGGTTTTTTATTGATTAATTTTTTTAATTTTATCTTTTAATATTGAGTTAATCTATAATTTATTTTTTATAAGGATATTATAGTTTTTTTAACTTAGATAATAAATTTTATATATTAATTCGGGTTATTTTAAGCTAATTAAATATATTGTTATCTTAATATTAATAAAATATCTTTTTAAATTTTTTCAAAATTAAACTATATTTTTAAAAATTATAAAATCAATGGCGTAACTTCAAATTAATTTCTGCATTATATAATTTATTTATTAAAAAAATTAAATATTAAAAATATTTAAATATTTCTTTGCTTTGAAGGCTGAGCGCGAATTAATAATCTAACTTGGGTAAATATAAAACGGGTAAAGAAATATTAATAACTTTACAGAGGTAGTAGTACATGAAACATCAGCAACAGTTGAATTGTACTAATCAGAAGTACTCCGTGGACAATGATGGTTTAATAATAATACAAAACGAGTGACCCCACCGCAATGGCTATATATTTGGTTAAGCTCCACAAACGATAAATTAAATAAAAAAAGAAAAAGAAAAGGATCGCAACAAACACTTGAGATAGAATGGAGCCATGATCCACTCACGCACACATCCCATGCATCCTTCTAGAAGCGTTAAGGCTAATTGACCTCAACGCCCTCTGAACCAAACTCCTAACCTCTTACTTCGTTGATGTTGATTCATCTGCTCTTTTCTTTAGAACAAGCATCAGCTAATTACTGGGTGCTGGCAGGGATAACAAGGACTTACTTGAAGAGCTTGAAATGAAGAAAAATAATAGCAATAGAGTACAGATAAGCTTGATTCCAACCCCACTAAAATCCATCCAAACCCATCATCATCTCCTTTCCCTTCTCCAAAATGAACGGCCCGCCATCAATTTCAAACTCGTATTCAAAGTTCAAAATAAAAACAATCTCCCTTTGATTGGATAAGGTGTACTGCTCTGAATCTTCATTATTAATGGAATCAAAATGATTAAGAAAATACCCGCTTAGACCCTTCCCTGGTTGGTCTATATATGTCCATGTTTCTCCCAGCGAATACAACAGGATGGTACGTATGATCCAGGCACTTGCACGAGCAAGTTAGTGGACAATCTATCAGGCGGAGTACACTTTATCAAGCCATATCATATTAATATAAGCCTGTAATAAGACCCGTGAGATATGTATTGATAGTTCTCAGCGGTCCGGCTGGAGTTGTCTTTCTCGGCAACTTCACAAAATGCAGAGTTTGTTTTTTTGGGGGGTAATGGTGAAAAAGTTGACAGATAAATCACTCACTCTGGAGTGGCTTCTCGATCAGCCTTTTCGATCGATTGCGGGTCGCTTGGTTTTGAGTTAAAAGCTATATATCTAGGCTTCATCGATCTTTTATATATACATGTCGTTGTTGTTTATATGTTAATTTGGATAATTGTTGAAATATTTTTCATCTAAGTACTGAATATATCATCATATCACCTTGTGGAGGCTATGGCCAATTCTTGTCAAATTTATTTCTTTCGTGAATGCTTCTATTTATTGAAGACTCAACAACTTGACATTTCACTATATTTGTATACTTAGTGACGTAACTAGAGTTTTTTTAATAAAAGAATAAATTATTAATAAATACTATTATATAGATATGTATTAAAAATCAATTCAAAATATATACACTAATTCATATAAATTAAAATTAATTTAAAAATACCTTTAAACTGGAAAAACTTATATTATAATTGTTCTTTTCGAGTTTTTATATTTTAAAACTGTTTCATAATAACTTAATTATCAATCTTATCAAAAATATCTTTCTTAATGTATACAACAAAACTATCATTCATCTACTTATCTCTTATTCTATACCGCAATCTACTCTTAACAATATGCATAACATAAAAAACTTTCTTTATTGTAGCAGTTGCAATTGGTAGAAATAATGACAATTTGATAAGCATATATACTAATGAAAATATCAAATTCTTTTTTGTTTTTATCATTTTCTCTACAAGACTACCAATATGTTCAATACCAGAGAACTCATCAGCACTATATAGATCAATAATGTACATATCAAATTGGTCACCAAGTACCATAAGATCCACTATAAAGAAGTTACTGGGATAAAAAAAGAGCAAGTTGAAGAAGCTTTTCTTTGTTGAAAGTAGAGAAAGAGTCACTTGGGTTTAAACATGCCATACAAAAAAGTAACTCTGTACTCGTCTTAGTAAAACAATCATCCAACTCAGTAAGTTGCATGACAATGATATTGTTAAACAATTAATAATAAAAATGATATTGGTTTGTAATCTCTTGAGATTTTTGCCTTAAACGCCCACGAAGCTTGTACTCATCACCCATGTTTAGAATATTAATATCATCTTTTATACAAAAGGATGACACTTCTTCCAATAAAGATTCTTAATCATTCTCTCTCATTATTTTGAAGCGTTCCTTTGATGTTTCAATAAACTCATAATATTTTTGATGTCTTAATCTTTTTTTTTTAATGCTTGTGAAAACTCATTAGTAACTGTTAGCATTCTTCTCAAACAATGAAACATGAATACACAATTAAATGATTCCATAATATCTGTTAAAACAATTGCTTATGTTTTTTGTTCTGAGTTCATCCTATCCTTCCTTATAATCTGAAGCACATTAAGAACTTATGAAAACATTGCAAGTAGATGAATAATTATAACATAGCAGACACCCTAACGAGTATCACCATACCTTCTAAGAGAAGTTTCCTGATTCAAGCCTTGTCCACTAGAAATTTCTTTATTTTCAAGTCCTTCAATAATTCTAGCATATTGTTTTTCTCTAATCATCTTTATCCTTTTGCATGATGATCCAACTATGTTTATAATGCTAGAAATAAAATTAAAGACATCTCTAACTTTATTATGCTTCTTTGTAATAACCATAAGAGTTGATTGAAGCCTGTGAGTAAAATAATATACATAATATGCATTTAGATTGATATTTAGAATAAGTGCTTTCAAGCCATTGAATTCTCCTAACATGTTACTAGCTCCATCATATCTCTGACCATGCAATCTTAATATGTCTAGCCTATGTTTAGAAAACAAAGCTTTAACAGCTACCTTAAGTGAACTAGCAGTTGTGTCTTAAACATGTTGAATGCTAAGAAAATATTTAATTATATATCTATTGTTGTCTACATATCATAGATTAACAACCATTTGTTGCTTGATTGAAATGTCACCTGTCTTATCAATTAAAATTAAAAATAATGAGTCACCTAAATCTTTGATAATCACATTTGTAATGTCCTCTATAACAACTTGAGTAATGTCTTTTTAAATATTTGAAAAAGTCAATTTTTTATTTCTAGAAGCTTTACTTAAAGTAACTCTTTTAATAGCTTTATTATTTTTAGAAAGAAAATACAAGAGCTCTAGATAATTTTCTTAGTTGCTTGAACATTCATATTCATCATGGCCACAAAATAGAAGTTCTTGGTGCTACAAAAAATAAGCACATTCTATTATAACATTCAATCGAGTTCGATAATCACTTTAACTCTTTACTGTTTGTTCAGATAACAAAGTCATGATATTTTATTTTTCATTCATCAAATTCTCACATTTTATCCAAGTTGTATTGTAACAACTATTAGACTTTCCAACGTAAAGATCAAATCTTTTTTTTTTTCAATTTGAAAATCCTTCACCTATAAACAAATCAATAACCTCTTTTGACTTAAAGAGATAACAATACAAGCAAAATGCAGTATCTTTGGCTATATTGTACTCTAACCATGTTGGATATATACCATACCAAGCTGGATTAAAACGTCTTAGTATTGATATTTTCCCAAATTGTTTTTAAGGAAAATCACAGTGTGAAAGTTGACAAGGATCTTTTTGTAAATAAGCTCTTCGAATTGCATACCTATTATTTATATAGCATTCATAAATTGATCTTCTTAAGCCAGGATTAGCAAGAAGAGTATTTGGGTTGATTTCAATATAACTTTTCTTTGAACTTGATTGAGTTACATGACTTGAAACTTTGATTGACTCTTCATCCTCAAAGGATTTATACTTGAAATACTTGTTTAGTGACATGTTAATTTAATATGAACTTGCTGAATTTTTTTATCATCATTAGTGTCTACATAATAATTCATTAATAAATAAAAACTAGTTGAGTTACACAATAATTCTAAATCTTCTATATGAAATTAATAGCAAAACACATATCAATTCATCAAAATCAAAACCTATTTTAATTCATATCTATATGCATATAATATGTTGATTAAATTATACTTAATCATTTCTAAATATTTAATTGAGGAGCAATGTTTAGTGCACGTGTAAGAGAAATAATTCTTAAAAAACATGTTTTTTACTTACAAACAAGTTATGTAGAAATTTTAAATTTCAATAAATTACTCTACCAATGCAAGAGATGTCAATAATAGTTGTTTTACATGAATATTAATTTATTCTTTTATAATAATAAAAGAAACATTTAATTGATTAAATTAGTAGATTTAAACATTTATTTTGAATATATTCATATCAAAACCTCTAAATTATCATAAAACTTAATATTATTTATAACTAATTATAAAAGAATAAAATTAAAATTAAACAATAAAATAAAATAAATTATCTAAAATATAAAGCAAAAGACAAAAAAAATTTAATTGCTTAACTATACTTTTTAAAAAATTTACAAACGAGCTCATGAAAAAACAAAGTAACAAAGATGGGAAACAAAAAGTACTCTTTGTTAGTTAGGGGATTCCATATTTTTAAGCCTATAACAGTGATTTGATATGAAAATAAAAAGAAAAAAGAGAAAATTTATGGAATTAGTTGTGTATATATATTATATTATATTATAAGTCAACAATTATAAATAATAACAACTTGTCCTTTTCTTTTCGTATCAATTCCCTAAACTAATATATTAATATACATATAAAAGTTAAGGGGGCACTTGCCTCCTTTTGTTTCTTTATGGCTTCGCTACTGCATATACTGTTAATGATCGATGATTATAACTTTGTAAATATAGCTTTTATTTAAACATGATGATGCTGATGAAAATATTAAATTAAAAATAGATTTGAAGCTAAATAGAATTCATATTGAATCATAATTTTGATGTGATTTGTCTCAAATCCTTAAATAGATGAGTGAGAAACTAACTTTTATGGGGTAATAAAATCAGAATCTTCAATACAAAAGAAAAGTAACATAAAATATAAAATTAAACAAAAAGATAACAAAATTACTTTTTTTTTCCCCTAATACGAGGGTCTTTTATAATTATATATTAAGGGCAAGTAAAATGACTCTTTATAAAAAGTGTTACGTAGAATCTCCTAGCAAAATTTAAGTTAATCCAATGATAAAATTAAAAATTATATTATTTTTTTTGGAAACTCCTTATGTATGTTTTTTATTAGTTTAAATCTACCTCAGTAGTTTATAAAATAAATGAGTTTAGTAGACTTTTTGCATGATATAATCCTTATTTACATGTTCAAATCCTTTAGACTCTTGTAATCCGCAGATATCTGTGTTCATTTCACCTCATGTGCCCTTTTTGGCTGTTTTCTGGCAGCTTGCTTTGCTTCTCCCTCTTCATTTGTGTGTGTGTGTGTGTGATTATATAGCTCCGAACACACCACACATACAAATGAATCATAAACATGGCCAGGATTATTCACTTGAACAGATTTGGTATAAGTCTACTTCATTATATTTCACATGTTTTGAATCACTCTATTTTCTGGTAGTTATCGTATTAGAAGCCAAACATTTATGACTTGATCTGTCATCTTGCTTTCGTGCGGGGAAGAAGAGGGTGTGGTCTGGATTGTGATGTTCCAAGCACTGACTTTAATTTTTCTTTGGGAAAATAATTGATATACTTAAAAAAATAATGTTATTAATCTATCCAGGGATTGACATCACTGGCCAAATTTTATATAACTATTTGATTTTTTATTTATTAGCAAGATGCGTATATATTTATGATGTCGGGCGATTGTGATTGGCGTAACAATTGTTTACAGCTACTCAGAGCCACTTGGGGATGTGTCCAAGAAAGATTGGTTCGAATATGGTTACCAAGTCATCACCTGTAGGACCCAGAAAAAGAATTGCAGTAGGTCAAAGATATTGACCCTGGAAGGGAAAAGCCATTCCACGGTGTCAGTCACTCTCGTAGGCTTGTCCTGAACGGCGCCGTCTTATTGAACTTTCCAAATGTAATCAAACAGGGCCCCAAGAGACTGTCTCCGTCACCCTTTATTGTCTTCCACGCCACTCAGGCTAAAAACTGACCGTCGGATCCATCTTCCGTTTTTGTCTTTTTAATTAACACGAGCTCCCTGCCCTTGTTTTGATGGTGTGATTATTCTATTAACCATTTTTTTTAGCATCATTCAGAATTTATGATTAAGCTTAGCTTTAGGTACTTAATAAGTTTATTAAACTTAAATCCTAGAAGAAATTATTTGAGATGCGTGCCTCCATCATAAGAAATTATGAATTCACTTGTACTTTTAACTAATCAACAAGAATTTGAATTATTTATTTGAAATCGTAGTAGCTTCGCTTCTTCTGCTTTGTAAATTATTATTAATTTGTTTTTACGTGAAATTATTAAATTAATATTTTTAGTTAGTTTTTTGATAATCTTAATATGATAGTATCAATTAAATCAATACTTTTAGTCCGAATTTAAAAAAAAATATTTAATAATTATATTAGACTTAATTAAGGAATTCAGGAGAATCAAAATCTTGATATAATAATTAAATTGTATGAGTTATGGATGATATTCCTAAATAACTTTGGCCAATATATATTGCCTATCTCAAATACTCAAGGAATCGCATCTTTAGTTAGTAAGTGAAACACTTAGCAATCACGAAACGTTGAATTATAATGTTAAAAAGCCTACATTAATGTCTTTTAAGCTATAAATTAAGAGTAAGGCAAGCTTCGCAACCCCAAAGAACATGGCACGACCGACCAAGGGAGTGGTTGATAAGAGAACTTAGATCTCTGCCAGTCACCTGTAACGCTTCGCTGCATATTTTATTTGAAAAACTTCTTTCAACGATGAAGAATAGGCTAGCTGCCCAAGCAACTACTCTTAATTTGAATATTTATTTTCTTTTCTTTAAATTCAACCACTGTATTTTGAATGGTTCTTGAACCATCGTAAGCGACTGGTTTAGATGGCGTATAGGGTCGCAATCAGAGTCTCAAACAAGGCTTCTTATAAGATGCTCTCTCCTTATCAAAGTATTTGAACAAGATTCTAAATCTTCCAGGCTAATCTATTATTTAAGCTAAAAATAGGATACTTAGTATAATATAGTTTACAAAATGGACCGGAGTTCTCTTTTATTTGAATCTTGACGAGTGCAAATTAAACAATAATTTGATCATCTAGAACATACAGTTCGTACGTGGCTAGCTAATTAATGGACTTAAAGGTGACCCCAGGAGTTACAGCCTAGGTATATATAGTTTTCTACCTAGAGCATATCTTAAGATTCTCATAAGACAACTCCAAATGACAACATAAAATCCTTGGTTTTCTACTTTTTTTCTAAATAAAAAAAATCC
This sequence comes from Populus ilicifolia, assembly GCA_015708895.1. Lineage (NCBI taxonomy): Eukaryota > Viridiplantae > Streptophyta > Magnoliopsida > Malpighiales > Salicaceae > Populus > Populus ilicifolia. The sequence goes on from SRLM01000046.1 coordinate 1,502,834, forward strand.
ACCAAACACACACAACCATCATCATTTTCTTTATTGAAAGACTCTTCTTTAATATTTTTTGTCATAATTTCTTAGAAAAAGCAACTTTGTGGTTGCTGAGGCCATGGCATGTGTGTGGAATATGGGGTCCATTTGATAGTTATCTTATTTTTAGTCTCGTATATTAGTTATTATAATATGATAATTAAAGTGAGATATTTGAAATTGGAGGTTACATCATCATATTTTAGCCAGATAATCCTTCCCCTGGAAGTTGCTTTTCGAAGTGAAAATATATATATAATCAATTTGTCATTGCTGTTCTTTTTTTTTTTGTCAAATGTTCGATGCTTCATTCTTCTCAAAAATGGCATCTCCTTGCGAAATTTCAATGCCGAAATCCAAAGATATTAATTGATGGCTGCCTAAGTCTCATGAGAATGATCGATTGGCTAAAGATATACTTGTGTTCAACACCTTGAACATGCATCATTGGGGTTCATAACCTACGTAAGAGGTTCATGCACTTTGAAATCCATCAAGGGTTTAAAAGAGATCACAAAAAGAACAAAACGAAAAGGCAAACCAAACGCCAAAAAAAAAAAAAACACTGATGATCAGGTTACTTTTGGAATGTTATATGGAGCCCAGAACATTGTATTCATTGTGTGAACAAAGCGGAGCATACCACCCTCTGTGCAAGCTGCCTGGGATTTCCAAATAAAATTAATTAAAGGTAAAAAAAAGGGTGGGAAAGTGTTATGATTATAAAAAAATAAGCAAGATTACAAAAGTAAACAAAGCAATGTATTTCGTTAATCAAGTAGAGAAAGTGGGGATGGAGAGCCGGATTAAAATAAGCTAACGTGAAGCACCTGGAGGGAGAAAAGGAGAAGCAACAAAGAGATTCCCGTTTTAAAAAACTTGGGTCCACTGTCTCTCTAATGTCATGCAATTACACCTATGCATCGAAAATCACAGCTGTCCATATCACTCGAAAAGAACCAGATCATATTAAAGGAATAAGAGAAAGGGATCTCACGATCTGGCTGCGGTGCCCTAGAGCTTGGCTGGCGCGAGCCAGGTGGTGCGGTTGAAGTGGGAGGTGTTCGATGCGGAGCTGGGGGTGGTTAGGTTTGATATTTTTCTCTGATCGGCAGTAGTTTACATGGCGTACATGTTGTCTCAGTAGATTAGCTGTCACTAATCAATGGGCTCCAGGGAGTGGGAACATGGCACATTTCTTCTCCTCTCAAGGCTCCAGCTTTGCAGCTAATTAATTTCCATGGGATGGTGACCCATGATGAGAATGACTCTTTGTTTTGATGCAATCAAGGGCCCCGCATCACATGCCTCCACCAATCCCAGCAAGAAAAGTATATATTAAAGGGGACCCACCGGCGATAAAATGTAGGGGACCGTCCCTTTTTGGATAGCTAGTAAAGCTAGCTAGTCTAGCACCTTTCCTGTTACTTGAATCGTGGAAAGCAAAAGTAATTGGACTCTCTTCTGTTTCCAACAATATGTACAGTGAACCATCACACATCTATCGTCAGCGGTCGATCCAAGGTCCCTGCTAGTGGAACTCAGTGCACCAGTCAAGTCCAAATTCAGAGCTACTGAGGATCGCCTTGTGTAGGTTCTGCCCACTAGACCTAGTACGTAGAATTAGGCTTCAAGTTCACTGACTGCCTTTTGTTTCTATCGTAATGATGGAGAGGTGTAGCTTCCCTTAGATGGGCTCTAGGCAATATAACGTAAATGGTAGGGGATGGATCGAGCTTATCCGTCCTACGGTTGATTGATTTGATCCGTGCTAGCACCGCTTGCGAATATTTTGTGGTGCTCTGGATAGCATAATTAATCAGCACCTCCATGTGAAACTCCAAGAAGACCAGAAGATTTACAGGTTGGGTGTGAGCAGGGAAAAAAAAAACTAAATTTAATTTTATGAAATTTAAGAATATTTGCTCATAAAAAAGAAAAGAAAAAGAAAAGGGGTACCTTTTATTTTATGAAGAAGGTTAAGATTCACCTTCAAGATGGTAGAAAACGAGGATAACTTTTACCGGGGGTTAAATTGTAACGCACTGCTTCTTTTAAGATTCACCTGATTTAGATAAAGTTTTAAATCATTATATTTTAATTAACTTTTCAAACTAAATCGAGTTTAACACATATTTTTTAGCTACTTAATCTTCCTATCAACATGTTCTCCTTTTGATGGAGAAGTATGCTATACATATTAAGCCTCTTAATTATTTTGGCAAAGATGAACATAAGGAGTCAAAAACTTATCCAATAATAATTAAATAGAGTTTTTTCTTTCTATTGAAAAATTTTGGACAGAACTATCAAATTTCGTGCTATGCCAAATCCCAAGTGGTTCAGGGCCTTCAGGCCATGAAGGGTTTTTTATTTTTTAATCTACTGTGATAGTTACATCTCCCCCTGGTAAAAACGAAGTCCATGCATGGCATGAGCAGAGCTTATCCCGTGAATGCATGTAACTGGCCATGGCCTCACCGAAGCCTCGAACTGGGCAAGCAAATTCATGATGTGACATCCGTTCAGGGGGCCATCACCGTAAACGTGTACAAAAATAGATTCAGAGGGTACACACGCACAATCACAAAAAGCTAAGTTAAGTAGTGGGTGTGGAAGAGCGGGGAAGAGACAGTGCATGTGCATCCTCTGTGCTTGATAACAGAGTACTAGAGCGAGTTTTACGCTTGCTGTCAAAAAACCGTACGCACAAAAGAAGCGAAAGAAACAAGGCAAAATTCAGTTCATGTCCTTCGATTGTATTTTTTAAGAATTTTTGTTTTTAAAAAATTAATTTTTAATAATTATATATTATTTTAATGAGCTGATATGAAATGTAAATTTTTAAAAATAAAAAATATTTTTAAATACAAAAATATTTTAAAAAACAATATTTACATCTGAACTAAAAGTAAACGACAACTTGCTTTTTAGACAAGTGATTGGAGAGTTTACGTGGCAACCAGCTTGATTCACTACAATGGTGGGGCATTCTTTCTTGTTGTTTCCCTTTAGTTTTTACTGAGATATTAAAAAAAAAACACATAAATTAATTTAATTTAAAATAATAAAATTGTTGAAATTTAAATTCTTAACTGCTTGATTAAAAATGTTAATTGACTAATACTTAATTAAAAAATTATTTTAATTTAAAAGTTTAAAATGTTAATGATACTCCATAAATGATTGTATATCATTATGTAAAACATTGATGCATACATTCTTCTCGAAATAAACTCACAAGTTTCTATTTCTATATGATTTTAATTTATTTTAACAATAATGAAGCGTAGAATTTCAGGCGCTGCGAGGGATGCTCTTGAGAATATTCATACCAATGAGTCCATGTAGAAAGAGCACCTAATGAGGGGTTGTCTGTGATCTGAACAGCCCTACGTGCAACTATATACGGGAGACAGGTCTGTCTTCATTCGAGCAAGGGGTATGGCTTGCGACTTGAATGATGGTGACGTACGAACATCACTTATCCAACAAGCGTGCCTAGGCATGAATGCCCTTGGGCGACGCGTCCTCGCTTGGCTGTTGGTGGTGCTTCGAACCCCTTGGCATTTCCTGTGTGTATATTCGGGTCGACTTGTTTGCTGGGGCTATTGGGTCGAGCTTAGGGGACAGCTAGCTAGTCATCTGGTATCCCCAGTAATGATGGGGCGTTGATTGGTTCCAATATCAAGATCGATTTTCATATCCATTTTTTATTTTTGTCGTCGTTTTATAGATAAATTGGAGAAGAGTTCATTAGTATATGCCTTTTTTAATAAATAAAAAAGTAGAAAAATATATTCCGTCGATGGATATGGACTTCCGATGCATAGAAAAAAAAAAAAAACTTGTCAGTTTATAAAATCATCTCAACCATATCCCAACTCAATCAATTATATTATTGGAACTCAATAAGTACCAGTTGATTATGATAAAGAATTAATCAACTGTACTAACTACTTCAGTTGTTTTAATCTATTATTCATAGTTGAAGTTTACATATATTATATTCTCTTCCGAACTTTTTTAGTGAACTTGGTTTAGTGTTTAGTAAGTTTGCTCCTACATTATCATTCTTGGATAATATAAATAAATAAAAACCACAAGCAAAGACAAAACTACCTAAGAAATTCAGAAGGTTAAATTTCAGCCCTTTTTTATTTTTTTCAAATTTAGAGTAATTTCCATGCTAACTGCGTAGCCAGAAAAGTGCTTGTTATGATCTAATTTTTAAAATTTACCTATCATTTTATATATATGTATATATAAAGAATCTACACTACTGCGAAAACCAAATTCATTTCTTGAGCACCAGTTCGAAGTTGGATAATTTGTATCTAAGATTTTAACCCAAAATGCCAAGGAGCATGGACTGGTTAAGTATCATTGTCTTCTTTTTTTTGTTTGTTCTTTTCTTCAATTTTTCTTCTTCAAAATTTTCTCTAGCTATGCTAGGTTTTTTCATATTTTTTATATCCAAAGTCATCATTTCTTCCAACTCTTTTTTATTTTTACAATTTATTTTCAAAACCCTAAAAACCAAAAACAAAAAAGGAAAAGAAAAAAACAACCGTGCCACATGAGATTTCCCTACGTGAGTAATGGGGGTAGAATCTATTTATTCTTTTGTAAAATTAAAAATCAAATTAAAATCAAGGAGCAACAACTCAGATAGATTAGGATTCTTAATTATTCTTTTCTAAAATAAATAGCATAATTAAGTTTCCTATATGTGTATAAACTTGGATTGCAAACTTAGTTTAATGTTAACCTTATGTGTGAGAGCGTACTAAATATTATTTTTAAAGTATTGTTTATTTAAAAATACAATAAAATATTTTTTTTAAATTTTTAATTTTTTTTTCAACATCAACACATTAAAATAATTTTAAACTATTAAAATTCTAAAAAATACAATTGAGCAGTAGCTCTAACACACCTCATAAGTGATCTTGTTCCTACATTATCATTCTAGTGTTTGTGTGTGTGTATAAAAAACACGAACAAAGATAAAACTCTACGAAAATCCAAAAACATAAAGGAAAACAAAACCAGAATCAAGCCACGTGAGGTTTCCCTACATAAGTCCCAGGATATCGGACTGCGAAAAAAGTAAAAAGAAAAAAAAAACAACCAAATCAGTAATCAATTCCAAGGTCACATCGGTGTATGTAATAGTAATAATTATGTTTTTTCTTAATTACGAGGATAAAGTGAAAAGTGGAATTATTTTGAAAGCATCACGTGCCAATTTGTTTTTTATTTTTATATATAAACTAGCATAATTTAAAAAATAGCAGCGTTGATGGGTTGCGTTCTTTCCAATGATAAAACCCGTAGATTACACTATTTAAAACAATATACATTTATCGATTTTATTGTTGAAAATAATGCAATTTAATAAGCTGTGTGATTTTTAGAAGAAAAAAATTATCTGAGTGCAAAAAAAAATAGTAATTATTTGATAATAACAATGTAATATATCAAAATAATTTTGCAATCAACATAGAAAAAAAAAAGGAATCTATTATCTTTACTCTTTGTATACAAGTTCTATTTAAGAAAATTATTTTTATTTTTATATTAAAAAATTTATTTTTTGTTTTTTAAAATTAAAAAAAATAATAGGCAACATTACTAGGTTTCTTCATTATTCTTCTCTACAATAAAAAAAAAATCATAATTAAGTTTTCCATTTATATACAAAGTCTATTAAAAATAATATTTTTGTTTTTAATTAAAAACCCATCGTGTGAACAGAATATATATTTTTAAAATAAAAATGGTTTTCTAATACAGTTTATATACAATCATAATACTTAATTGAGCTAGATTGGGATTCTTAATTATTGTTTGATAAATTAACAATACAGCTAAGTTTCCTAAATGTACACAATCTGTATTAAAACATCGGTAGAAATAACGTTATTTCAATATATTATTATGGTTTTATCACCGTAATTCATTTTAAAAAATGAATAGCACAATCCATTAACTGTGTTATTTTTCCATTTTTAAAAAAAAAAAAGGTGATAACCTGTTAAANTCCATTTTTTTTAAAAAAAAAGGTGATAACCTGTTAAAAAAATATTTTATCGTGGGGTCCAGCAAAGGGGGAGTAGTATTTTCACGGACTTTAGCACAAAAGCGGAATGATAAAAGCGTAGGGCGCCAGAAAGCTGCGGCTCCCATTAGACACGTATGTTTCGGCATCCAACCATGTAAACTCTACTTTTTAGGTTGTCTTAAATCTTCTTTTATTTTCTTTTCTTTTTTTGAATTCTGAGCTTTCGTAATTTACTTTTTCTCATTAATTTTTTATAGTGCTGGTTTATCCTCCTCTATTTTTTTTTAATTTTCTTTTTTTTTCTTTTTTTTGGGATTTATGCCTGCCTTAATGCATTTCTTAAAATAATGCATTTCCCAAATCCGACTTTTTAAAAAGATCAAACAGTGCTATTTTTTTATATTTTTAGTTTTCCAAAAACAATTCCAAACCATGTTAAAAAAAAAAGACACCTAAGGTCCATGGCACATTTCTTTTTTTTTCTTTTTTTTTTTTTTAGATTAACGTGGGTGTCCGGGCCAGCTTTCGCGCACCACGACTAATCTCACGGGCCCTGAAGTTAACGACCATGTAAGCCTCCAGTGGCCATCATATGAGCAACCAAGGACTCGAACCTGAGACCACAGAGGGAGCAAACCCCTTAATCCCAAGTCCTTACCACTTGGTCACCACCTCCATGGCACATTTCTTGATTTTGTGTAACAACATCAATCTAATCAATTCATATGTGATTGAGTAAAAAGGATCAAGAAATTAATTAAATTAATAAAATAAAAAAATCAAACTTAAAAAAAATCTATTAAACTGATTAAAATTTTTTTAAAAATTGATTAGTCTAGTTCGAATTTGATTTTATAAGTACAAAACTGAAAAAATTTAACCAAACCAAATCCAAACATAAAAAAAAAAACTGAAAAACCTAGTTAAAATAAAAAACCTAGTAAAAAAACTGAGCAAAACTGATTTAAATAAGTTTTTATTTTAGAGGAACAAACTAAATTAGATTTGATTTTTTAAAATTTAATTAATTATTTTTTTAATAAAAATCAAATCAAATAAAAAACACCAACCCCCGTACTATAAATTTAATATCTTCGCAGGGGCAAAGATGCTTCTTCACGACTTATATAATTGTTATTTTTTTTTTAATTTATGGAGTTTCAGAAGCGTACGTCGATACTCTTAGGTATTGGAGAACGATTACAAATGTTGGCAATGGGTGATTAGAAATAAAATTAACTGAATATATGCTTAGCTATTCTAATAACACTGTTGCAAAACAAGAGAAAGATCGTAAACACATTCAATAATATTTTCTATGCAATGCAATATGTTTAAAGTTTGAGATTTAATTCCCTCGTATCATTGTAACTGTTGTTAAAAAAAAAAAAGAGAGAGGCTCAGGTGGCTGTTTCAGCTGTATTCTGTCTGTTCAACCTTAACTCTCGTCTCCAAAAAATTTCCTTCCTGTCACTGTGGATTTTCATACTTTTTTTCTTCTCACCCATTTTTCTTAGCTTTTTTCTCCTTTTTTTTTTTGATATAGAACTTTTTTACATTCGTGTGCTTTAGTGCTTTATATGATTTCTTTTGTTTTAATAAATATCCAACCTGCATTGATTTAAGATTGAATAATGTGTGTGTTTATAGATGAATACAAATTAGTTTTTAGATCTATGTTTTAATGAATATTTTATTTGTGTTTTTTAGTGTTTAATTTTGTTGATATCCCAAAATCCAATATACTCGGGATGAAGTTATTTAGTGTTTAAATAGTATTTAATCATGTGTTTAGATTGATATATATTTTTTTCATAACCTAAAAAATATATAATTAGCTATAAAAATTCTAATATTTACAAAATAATTCCTTTAATTGAGTTTAAAGCCCTTTAATAACTTTTAATAAGAAAAATTTAATAAATAAAAGAAAGAGTTTTAATTCTAACTGCAACAATATTTATTCATATGATAAATACTTTAAAAGTTAAAAGTACAAATACTTGAAGAATAAAAATTTATTTGAATAGTTCGGATAATATTTATAACTCTAGAATATTTTGTTTTGATGAAGTGAAGGAATTGTATAATTATTTGCTTTGATGATATTAATGAGAAATGAAAATATCTTATATATTATTAACAGATGAAAAATATTTCTGTATAAATTATTAATAAAAAATAAAAATATAATAGATATTTTGAAAATATTTTATATATCTATAGATGTAAGGTGATGTTACCGTTCATGTTATAGAAGGTAGATCTTTTAGCAATATAACTTGGAAATGTAATTCGACGTTCCTTTCCTTAGGACTAGTTTCACTGGTAAAAATAATTAGAATGAAGATCTTACAGAAGAGTAATAGAAGAAGAAGAAATTATTCCATCTTGAAAATCGATAAATCTTGAGCTTTTTAGGCTTCTGTTTTCTATTTCACAACGAGATCAAAACTTTATATTGCATCTGTCTTGATTACTTCTTTTATTGTTGAGGAAATAAAAAAATAAAATATTTTTATTATATATCATGAATTTGAAGGATATAATCCATAGAGAAAAATGAAATCACTTATCCAATTACGAAAGAGTTGGTTCTTCTCTCCTAATCTATTACTCCTCTTGGGACTTTTTATTCCAGGTATTACTTCATTCATTTGGTTTGAATATTGTTTACTGTTTAATTTTTTATTTATCAATTATTTTAACTTTTGTTTATTTTCATGTCATTTTCACATGATGTTTAACATATTTATTAATGCAACCCAACAAGAGGATGCGTATCCAAAAGTGTAATAATGTTCAACTACTAAAATACTAGAAAAAAAATATTCAAAGGATGTAAATTAAAATATATAAAATTTCAAGTAGTATTTGTACACAATTAACAAAAAAAAATACTCAAAATAATCAATTTTATCATAGAAAATTCATGTAATGTAAAGTTTGATGTATATCAAAATCAAATAATAGTGTGGACATTATTATTGTAACCTAATTTTAGCCAATTGCATTTAATTTGATTTTATAGGATTTAAAATATAAAATTAAAATATTAGAGATTTATTTTGATAAAAAGTGTAATTTGTCAACTTGAATGAAAACTAGGGATTACAATATCTTTGTCATTCTATCTCTATCTTCAAGATAATTCTTGTTTTCAAGATAATGATAGTTTTTTGCTTTTAAATTTTATTCTTAATCAAATTCAAATTTAAAAAAAAATGAGTTTGATAAAAAAAACTTTATCTCTTACAAGTGAAAGGACTCAAACACAATAAATACAGACCTTAATGTATGCAAAAGAAGAGAGGAAAAAAAATGCAAAAGGAATAATACTAGTTTTCCCAGCAACAAACACTTGCATCAGTTTTCACTTAAAAAGTTGGTAACAACAGTCTAACAACAAATAAGTCATTTCATCCCCATCCTTTTACTTTTAATTACCCTCTTCTTGTAATAACGGTGTGCGAATAACTTGTGTACCCTTGCAAAGAAAAATATATCGGTTAAGTTACTGGTCTAAAGTAGTAATCAGGTCGGTATGGCTAGACTAAACTTAGCTCTAAAAAAAAAAAGAAAAAAAAGAGAGTGAGTAGGGTTTAGACTTTAGATCTAGTCAGCTCAAATTGTGTTTGCTAAGTGTGTGTTTGATAAAACACACCTTTATACCTTAATCATAATTTTTACACTTATTCTAGTTTGATATTTGGCCAAACAAGCTCAATTTTGATATCAGAAAATTTCAAAAATATATAAGGGTCTTTGTTAATTTATTTGTGACCCCCTCATATATATTTTTCTTTGTGCTTATATTTTTTATAGCTATGTGCTCAATTTATGAACTATCGATGTTAAATGCAAATGTTGTGCAACATTTTTTTTATCTCAATATGAAAAAGGTCAATAAAAATAAAGGATAAATAAGAAAAATAGCATAGAAATGTTTTTTAAAAAAATTATTTTTTACAAAGATATTCACTAGTGCCAGAGTCAGTAGTATCGTATTTCTTTGGATTTGTGTAATATTTATCAACACTTGAGTTGAAAATATTTGTAGGAATTATTCAATGATCCTAAAGTCCGGAACATGAAAGGAAGGATAAAAAAGAAAAAAAGGGAATAAATTCTTAAAAAATTTAGATAAAATCAACAATATAATCAATTTTAAGTTGAACAATTAAGGGGTGATAATATCTTCTTTTTTTATTCTAGATAAAATCAGCAATATAGTCAATTTTAAGTTGAATGTTTAAGGGATGATAATATCTTCTCTTTTATACAAGCAGTCCCATGCCATAAAATTTTTATTGTTAAATTTAAAGTTTAATAACCATAATATTAAATAATAATATTTTAAATAAAATATTTTAAAAAAACAAAATACTAAATATTTTTTGCAATTAAAAAATAAATTTTTAATCAATTAGTTGGAATTCCGCTTCCTAATTTAAATTCCACACGTATCAAAGAAGAATATCACGGCTAAACAAAGCTTTTCTTTTCCCATGAAGCATTTGTGTTCGTAACTTTTTTCCCCATATATATATATATATGTGTGATCTGTTTTCAAGGCTACTGTTTCCTTTTATTTTTTCTACTTGGTAAAAGAAAAGGTCACTGTTGTTTTTTTCATCGTTTACACCATTGATACAATTCTAGCTTTTCTACTATTCTTAAATGAATGTCCAAAATAAAAAAAAAGTTTTATATTTATATTTTTCCAGGATTTAAAAACAAAAAAAAAAGCCAAAACGGGCAACGATATAAAAAAATAACAATCCTAATGCTTGATTTTTTGTTTTTACAGAAACCATGTGCTGCCCTGAACGAAGTTGCCCCCTTTTCTTAGAAATTATTATTTATCAAATTCTGATAGATTTTTAGAACCCTATTGAGGTGATAGCTTCTTATGAGAAACAAAGCACGCTTTCTTTCTTTCTTGGTACGTAAGTGTCAGTGATGAAAGTGAAGAGCTGATCGGCGTTGATTCTATTTCAAGATGTTTTTTTTTAAAAAATATTTTTATTTGATAAAATTAAATTAATGTATTTTTTAGTATTTTCTAATATTTTAAAAATTATTTTAGAAAAAGAGAAGAAAAGGTCGAAGCATCCTCCCGTCCAGACAATCGCGGCTATACAACAATCCGAATCTTGGCCTCTGTGAGAGACAAACAAACAGCTTGAATTTGGCCAGCCAACTTAGTAATCAACAGATGTAAACTTTACATTTCACTAAATATGATTTTGCAATTAGAGAAGATAAAGAGCATATGGATAAAAGTTTTTTTTTAAAAAAAAACAAGAAGCTATCATTATTCTCTCCATTACAGGAGGAGAGCTCTTTTCTCCATGGATTCCAAGACCTTCTCCTTTCCTTCTTACAGTAGAGATATGGACTTCCAATTACGACCTAATCATTTCCCGCGCAGCTTATGCGACAGATTACACAATTTAGGCGTCACCTTACACCCCATAAGCCCATGTCTGAGACTACTCTCTCTGTCCCTCTTTCTTTTGCTTCTTTTTCTTCGTTCCCTTTTTTTACCATTCTAGTCCCCATCAAATCTCTGTTTCTTTACCCTCTCGTATTCTTCATGGACTGGTTCTTGTCCAGTTTTTCACCTTTGGCACTTTGGAGACCCAAATAAGCATTAAAACTACATAGATATTCCACTTGCATTTTACAAAACCCTTGGAGCTTATAGCTTAACTCACTCTTCTCTCTAGAGATACAACCCACTATTTTGACTGCTTCCTTATTTTCAGTTTTTGTTCCTGCTTGTCTCCTAATTCCATTGATCAGAACAGTACCAGTGAAGAGTTGGAGGTTGCTCGTCTGAGAAGAAATTGCAAGCCTCTTCACTGTTAAAGAAATTGTGCTCTTCCAACTTCACAAACTGAGTTTGATAAGTCTTGGAGAACTGAAAGCAATTCATTGTTGATGGTGAAGAAGATGAGGTGGAGCAGTTGAATTTGAGAGATGAGGATGGGGGTGGGGACATCATTAGCTGGCTTTGGAGAATCCCAGATGAAGATATGGCAGGGTTAGGACTGTTGTCTTCATTCAAGATTGCACTCGAGTCACTATCCGATAACCCATCTTTGAAATCTGGGAAAAGAGAGGCTCCTAGTCCATTATTAATACTGCTGCTGCTGTTGAAGTTCTCATAATTCAGCTCTTTTGCTTCTGCTGATGCAGTAAGAGAATCAAGGAGTGGTGGCGTGTCTTCTTCAGTGACTTTGTCTTCTGATTCAGCCAAAACTATCTCTTCCTTGACAGAAACATTGCTCTCTGTGTTCTCCTCATTCAGCTTTGTTTTCAGTTCCCTTATCTGCAACATGAACAAAACACCACCAGGGTAAACCAAGAATTCTGCAGTTTTTTGCTTCTAAAAACTAATTGTGTGCACCTTTGGTTTTCAGAATTAATAAATATAAACTATTTCTTTCGAGACTAAACTCACAAAAACAACACAAAGATTCAGCCCATTGTTGCTCAGGTTCAAACAAATAACTAAAGATGATGAAAATTAAAATATATACCTCTTTGAGTAGGGCTTCATTGTCCTGTTGGATGGCATCGAAATTGTGCTTGAGAGAATCATAATTGGCTTTAAGAACGCCATAATCTCTCTCCAATTGCTTGGTTTTCCACCGGGCACGGCGATTTTGGAACCAAACAGCTACTTGTCTTGGTTGCAAGCCAAGTTCTTGGGCTAACTTAACTTTTCTCTCAGGTTCAAGTTTGTTTTCGACCTCAAAGTTTTTCTCCAAGGCCTTGACTTGATCTCCACTTAATCGCCTTTTCTTCTCGGTGACATGGCCTCCTGATTCTTCCACACAACCTTCTTCATCTAAGCCATTCAACATGGACTGGAATTCCCTGCTATAAACATGGGTGCTGTTTCTTGGACTGTGTTCTTCTACAAAACAATCAAATGAATATAAAGATAAAATTGGCGGATATGAATTATAACTTTATACTTGAGAGAATAAATTTGAAAAAAGAGTGTTTGAGGCATGACAAGTCCTCAAAAGAAAAACTGAGCTAGTTCATATGGGTTCAAAGGCTACTGCAAAACTTTGATAGGTTAGTCGCTATTGTCATGGAAGAATGAAAAAGAAAGCTAATAAAAAGCATGACACATCGGCATGTCTGAATTTTTGGAAGGAAGATGATTATTAAGTTGATGGGGTTATATTTAAGAACCTGTAGTTGGACAGATGGACATCAAAGCACCAAGGGAATCTGAGCTGCCAAGTGATCTCTTCATGACTGATGATGATGATATGGTAGAACAGAAGGGAAAAAAGCTTTTTCCTAAAAAACACAGATCACTGTTTAAGATCGAGAAGTCAGTCCTCTTCTTCTTCTCTTTTTTTGTTTGAGGTCTTTCTAGCTTTAAGATCTTTCTCTCTTTTGCCTAAGAACTCAAGAGATCAGTGAGTGGGTGAGTGCACTTGCAAAGCACAAGATTTATTTATTTTTCACTTGTAAGAATTTTCATGTATATAGCTAGACCAACTTGTACAGTCTAGCTGTATACAACAGTACCCCTCCACCCCTCTATTGTCTCTCCCATCTTTCTCCCTTCTCAACACTACAACTCCATCCTCCCCCTCTGTACCCATCCAAGGAAACAACAACAGAAGAAGAAAGAAGAAAGAAAACCCAACAAGCAAAGCTAGCTAGAATGGCAGCCCAAAACAAGTGAAGTTATCAATCAAGAAAACTTTTTATATTTGCATTAACCAACCAAATTAACAACCAGAATCCTAAACAATGAATTCTCTATACAATAGTCTAACTCTGTTCGTCAAGAAAGGGAGAGACAGAGAGAGAAAACGAGAGAGAGAAGGCAGAGAAAACCAGTTCAGAACCTAACTGGCCTCTCACAAAATTTCTGTCTATAAATAAACCAATTCGGGTTAAGCACCCTTGCAGTTAATTTGGGCCAAATGAAATGAACCCAAATTCAGTCTAAATGAAATTCTTGGTCTACCGGCTACAACCGGTTTTTGTCTTTTTAACAGGGCTACATCTTTTTTGTTTGGGGAGGGAGTTAACGTTGAAGGATGAACGCGCTGTACGGCTTGGCTTGAGCTGATGATACCTGGTTTTGCGCCAGCGTGTTAACCGTATACCACGGCGTGGTCGGTGCGATTAATCGTCTATTTCAAAAACTTTGCTGGCTGGTTTAACTAAAATAACTTCTTCTTCTTGTTGTTTTTTTTTTTTGTTATCCAGATTTAGGTGTTCCTATGGACAAAGAAAAGGGACATATCTTTAGTTGAAGCATAAACGAGTGTTTGTTTAGTGTTTTTGAGTTATGAAATATAATTTTTATTTTCACTCATAACTTATGTTGTTTAAAAAAATTATAATAAAAACATTGAAGTTTATAGTATATCTAATTAAGAAATATTCAAAAATTATTTTTGCAATGAAAAAGATAACTTAAGTTAGAGAAAAATAAGTTAAAGGTTTAGAGTTTTAATTTTTAATTAAAGTGAACCTTAACTCAAATTTAATAATTTTATAGCATGCACTTATACATATTATTAAAAAATAATATAAATCATATCTTGATATATTAACTAACAATTTAAATTATTAGGTTGAGAAAATTTTTGAATATAATATAAAAATTTTAATAATTAAACCGTTACAAGTTTGAATTTCACTATCTTTATTTATTTAATTAAAAAATTAAGCATAGATAATATAAACCTGTGTAAGTTTCAAGTCTAAAATATTTTTATTATGAGGAATAAGAATATTGGGTAAATTTTTTAAGAAATAAATTAAATTTTTTAACTATTTTAATATATTTTAAAATAAAAATATTTAAAAAACATAATCACCTATATATTTTTAAATTACATCTAAAATTAAGGGCTAAGCAGTAAAATTAAGGAAGACGAAATTGAAGCAGCAACCATTGTTTTGGGATTGGAAACTCGCCTGAAAATTTTCCATGACAACTTATGTGCAAGTTACTGTTTCCTTCAGAAATCATATGAAATTCGCAGACGGCATGGGTTTAACTTTCCTGTTAGTTTTTCTTTTTTTCTTTTGTAATTTCTTAAAGAATCTTTTGCACAAAAGTTAGCTAAAGGATTTATTAATTTTTTCTTGAAGAAAATAAAGTGTCAATTGATGGAAAAAAAACCATAAAAACTTTATATTAAAATAACTTATAACACAAAAGTTGTCCATATAAAAGTGCCCTTTAATTCATGTTATGCAGATGTTTATATAAGATTTACATGTGAGATTTATCGATTTTCTTGTTTTGTAAAACGAAATTATATATTTTTTTTAATTTCTATACTGGTTTTTTGTAATATTATAAAAAAGACTAATCAATGTAAATTATTTTAATCTTTCAACTTAATTTATTTACTGATTTTAATTTTATTCAATTTAATAAAATATTTTATAAATAATAATTCATTCATGATATTATCCAATTGTTTGAATAATTACCACCACCACTTTATTACAGCTACTTTATAACCCCACCATTATTTTTATTGTCATTGTCACTGTCGTCGTCGTCCCTACACTCTATTATTGAACAATATCATCTACCAGTGTTATCATAATTATTATTATTTTTATTATTTTTATTTAGATAATATTTAAAATTATATTAGAAGTTATTTTTTAAAATATTTTTTATTTTTTAAATTTATTTTTAACATCATCATATCAAAACAATCTAAAAATATTAAAAAAATAATTTTAATTTAATTTTAAAAAAACATTGCTCAATCACCACAACCATCCTCCATCTCTGCTTGTTACTTGTTTCATGGTGTTAAAACAGCTACAACAATAATGACCTTGTCATTATAACACATAAATATCATTGTAATATAGTTGTATTTTCCACATTATTACTTACTAAATATCATAAATATTTTCATAAAAAATTTTTTGCTGAAAAATATTTTATATATAATTTTTTTATTTATAAAATACTTTATACAAACTAAACATAAGAATAATTTTTTAAAATAATTTTTATTTAGAAATATATTAAAATATTTTTATTTTTAATATTAATATATTAAAATAATTTAAAAAAACTAAAATATTAATTTAAAATTAAAATTAAAAATATTAAAATTTTTTAAAAACATGAATCTAAATTGAGGTTACTACGAGATATTGGATTGGGTTTAAGTTGTCTCATCATATTGATGATGGACGTTTTATGGAATTTCCGTAACTCTCTTTTATCTTTTGATGTAATATTAAAAGTTTCATTAGTTACAGTTTTGCTTTTTGCAAGAGTGATTTTAAATTAACATGGTGCAATATTTATTTAAAAAATTAATATCATGGACATTTGCACAACAAAACTGATATAACGTTTTAAAAGTATTTTAACAAAGAAATCAAAATAGATCAAGTTTTTACTATGTTGTCAATGTTCATTTTCTTACCTTTTACTACTCATAACAATGTTTAGTGGACAGGCATTCCAAGTCCTTTGAATTTCAAATCGTTTTCAATTTGATCACTAAACTTTATTGACTTTCAATTTGATTTTTAGAATTTATGTTTTCGTTGTTTTATTTTTTTTAATTTTCTTTGAATTTTATGTGCTATTACATGTCTGAGTAGTTGAAGATTGTTCTAACATTAATTAATAGGTTAATTTTACAAGATATAATTTTTAGTTATTGTAAAAGAAATTAAAAAAAAAACAAGGACCAAAAGTAACAACTTTTTCCCCATATCTACTGTTCAAAATGAGTGTAGAATTATACTTTAGTCTGTTATTTTTCAATAATTTTATATTTTTTTTCCTATTAATTTGAATTTTACATTTTACTCCTAAATTTTATTTTTTTGCTCTAGTTCCTAGAGATTGAGAAGGAAAAAAGAAATTCACCAAAAAAATTAAGAAAAAGCTCTCGAGGGGGTGGGTTCTAGCCACAATAATTTCAATTTTGATGCCTTTGGATTCGGCTTTAAGAGTGGAACTCGATGAAAGTAGTTTTCATGTTCAATGATGCTATAAAAAAGTATGTCAAAGTTCGAAAAGATTTTTTTAATTTAATATTAATTATTTAAACCAATTAAAATTTATTTTGTTATTATAAATGGGATTTTAGAAGTTCATATGAAATTATTTGTCATTTATTATTTATTTTAAAAAAGGGAATACAAGCATATTGCTTTAAGGAAAAAAAAAGGAGCCACACCTGGGTTTTTAATTATGGCACACGCGCGGGCACATTCTTCCATCTCAAACGTACTTAATCCTTATTATTGTTATTAGTATTTTATTATTGTTGTTATGTTTTGTTTTTTCTTGTTTTGTAATATTTTTAAAATAAATTCATTAAAATTATATTTAAATAAATATCCTATTATGTCAATGTTTTTAAATAATATTAGTAATTTTTATGGTAATATTAATAATTATTTCATAAATAATTATATATGAGCTTATTATGCATAATTTTCTAAGATATTTACTTATGAATACTCAATACGTATGAAATATCTATTTAATTATTTATTTATTGTAATAGATATAAATATTTATATATTAAACTTAGTGTGTGTGTGTATTTTGCTCTTTATGGGAAGATCAACTTCCTGCTCTAATTTTTAATTTGAATCAATAACCATTTTATATAGTTTATTAATTCATGTATCTTTCGATTTATTTTATTAAACAGATACATCAACTCTATATAATTTTTATTTGTGGGATATGCAACATCGTATTCTTCCCCTCTCAAGTGTGTTACATCACAGGCAATGTAAAAGTTTAGATGGTGGCTCTTACAGTTCAAGAAATTATGGCTCCCATCCTCTCTAAAGGTGCCCTTTGTCCCGGATAGAATATAGTTTCCACGCCAGGATAAGGTTGGATCTGATTGATCTACGTAGCACCCCAAGCCTTAAATTACTTTTGAAATACTAAATTGATAATTTGTTTGACAGAGCAGTAATATAGTTATTTTTTAAAGTATTTTTTATTTTAAAATAATTATTTTTAAATTTTTTTAAAAATTATTTTTGATGTCAATATGATACAAAAACATTAAAAAAATTAATTTAAAATAAAAAAAATAATCCAATTTTTGACAGCCCCTGTTTAGAATGCAATAGTCTTTTGTCCTTGCAACACAAAAGGAATGTTTCTTGGTTTCATGTAGCCCCATTAATTTTTATATTTTAATCTTATTCAACCTGAACATAATTAATCTTCAAATATGGGATGAGGGAAGTTATAGTTTTTCCACTCAAATAAAAGTGGAATCTACAATTATTATTATGCATAGGTATTGCATTAATGTGACTGGCGAAACAATGCACTGAGAATACCTCATAATCTTTTGGTTTATTATCCCTAACAAGTGAAAGTAGTTTTGCATCGCTACTAATTAGAATGAACTATAATTTTAGTTTTGATTTTCAAGCTGTGTATAATGTTTTAAGTAATTATACCTTTGAAAATAAGGCAACTTTTTACCTACACCTTTGCTGCCATCATACGACACTGCAATCTCTCTTGATGGAAGTAAATTTAGGCTCACCACAAAATATATACTCAGATTCTTAGCAGACCAGTTTAGGATTTTGTACACTCACGGCTAAATTACACTTGTGATTGTTATTTTCTAGATTGCTAATTTCTTCATCAATTATGTAATAAAGCAGCTACTGATTTTTTAGGTGCTCGTCGATAAAGCTAAATTTGTCAAATTGTTATTATAGCCGTCGATCGTCTTCATCAAAAGACATTACTTTTTTATGTCTCTCGATTAGGTTGCTAGCTAACACAGCTTGTACTACCTCTTGTTGCATGCATGGCCACACACCGAAGTTTGTCTAGTGATCCTTTCCAAATCACGAAGCTAGCGAGCACCGAAGGTGGGCAGCTGCTGAATAATGCAGATCTTTGCTAGGAATCACTTTTTTATGTCTCTCCATGAGGTTGCCAGCTAACAGAGCTTGTACTCCATCTTGTTGCATGTACAGCTTCTTTTCACTCTTGTGATTTGGTTCTTACAAAAAGATGAAACATGCATATAAATTAACGTGTAAAAGAAGAATCAATTTACAATACTTGATTAAAAAAAATAGAAAATTGAGAAAAAGGTTAATCATTTGGCTTTAGAAATAATTTATTGATTGCTATCTGGTGTTAGCAATGTGATTGCAATATTGCTCACTACATTTATTCAATCTCTTGTTCCCTGCGCGCAACACAAATAAGAAAAGACAGCCAACCGAGATTTGCACTGTACTCTTTGTAAGAAAAACATATAATTTTGACTCAAAGAAAAGAAGAATTTCAGAAAGATTAATACCTTTTCCATGTCATAATTGTGATCTCTTTATATAGATAAGCAATTTTAATCTTTGTTTTATTTAAAACCAATAAATATATCTTAAACTAGACATAACTCTTGTTTAAAAAAACACAATTCTATTTCCAATAAACTTTTACTTTAAGAGTTTTAGCGTACACAAATCTCCACTATTCACCCTAACACCATACACTGAAGTTTGTCCGTTGATCCTTTCCAAATCATGAAGAGCACCGAAGGTGGGGAATTGCTGGATAATGTATATAATCTAACCATACGAAGGTCGACGTGCCCTTAGATTTCTTTTCTAGCAATCAATTTCTGCCCAGCCGATTCCTCGAAAATCATCACAGCACAGACATTGTACTCAAAGCCCCACCCTTTCCCTTTTCTTTTCTAGGCCCTATGAACATGTTGGAGGTTGGTGAAATAATGATAAGTGGAGAACACAACATGGCCTCCTAGCCAATATGCGCATCCCTAGCTGGTCATTTTGTACATGTCCTCAACATTAATAATTGACCAGCCAATCCTGACGGAGGAAGTCCCTGATCATCATACATCCTATATTAACGAGAAGGTGTGAATCTGTCTTCAGATAATTAAGGAGCAATTTCCAGAAAAAACGAACAAACAACAGGCCATGTTGTTTCTCAATCATAGAAATCAGAATCACAATATTTGATGGTGCATGCCGTATGAGTTTCATAAAGTTTTCAATCCTTAAGGATTGGAGGACTTATTTGTTTTGGGGAATTAACATGTATGGAGCCATAGGTATGAGAAATAGTGGTATTACGACGTAACATGGGGTGTATGGAGGTACAGTTTTCAGTCCTCTACATCAATGTTCAAAATTCAAAATCTATATGATACCTTTCTGCTCATGTGAGACACCTCTACACCCCTCATTTTGCTAACACCAACATGGAAATCCTTTTAGGAACTAGCAAGTTAGTACAGGCTTGGCAAAATGACAGCGGAAATGTGCACGATTTATGAAACAAAGTAGTCGCATGGTGGTGCTGCATTAGCAAATCAATTTTTTCCAAACAGTGCCACGCCAAAAACCCTGTTCTGAGCAGGTTCATAAAAAAGTATGATGGTTGTCGGGATCTGAGATTTACGAGTGAACTCAACAATCTGATGGCTCGCTTATGCTCTCATCGACATCAGTTCTCTCTGTTTTACTTGCATATCGCTCTCATGGGAAGCCCGAGAGCAATAATTTAAGAGAGAGCCTTTGTTTCTTCTCTTTTCCTGTGAAATTACTTTTGTCTCAACTCTTTTTGCTAAGTTGATGATAACAAACACGTAAGAGTACACTATTCATAGCTTGAATGATTGCGTATGCATTCGCTCGCTTTTCGCTCGATCGCTTCATGACCCATAACAGTAGAAACATTCTCCTTTTCTTGTAAGATTTTCAGGGTTTTTTTCTTAAAGAAAATGACGAAGGCGCTGTACCAAACCACCAGTATATGTATTCAAGTGAAATCGATTGCTGGCTAGCTAGGCCTAAGCAAAGTGGCCCCATGAAGCAAGAAGGAAGCGCTTAGGTGCCTGATTATCAATGAATGCTTCCGAACAACGGATATGCACGGTACGCACTAGAGCACCAATCTGGAATGGATCCAGCCAAGAGCTACAAATCCACAACCAATTGCAGAAGTTCATCTTGTCAAAAGTCAAAAAGGAAGTCGATATTGCATGTCTAGACCGACATCCGCGTAAAATGAATCCTGTCTCGTTCAGTACACGAGACATGAAGATTTGTGAAGCTATTCAGTGCATTGTATGCATCGCATTCTTTGAGCCCTGGCCCGTTGTTTTTTTTATATTATTATTTTTCCTTTACACTTATTCATTTTTTTCCGAGAATGTCGCTGGTAAAACAAATATACATGAAATTTACACGTCAATAAAAGGTTCGAAATCGACGTTGGGGTGGAAAAACACTGCAGAGCGGCAAGAAAAATGATTGGACCATGTGGAGCACGTGCTACTCATGCACTGACCAGCTGACCCCTCTGCATTGGAGTGTGCGTGTCCGTCACGTGCCTATTAAAAACTTGCACGCAAAAAAAAGAACAAATCGGTTTGATAGACGGGCTGAGGTTTTTTCTTCTTTTTTAGATGGGTGGTGATAATCTCACTGTTGGTCGTGGTGGTGGATGAAAGGCTATCGGCGACGAGAAGACGTCTGGAAACCCGTGGTGGATTAAGATTGTTGGTCACAGGATGTTAGCTCGTGATGGTTGTGTATTGCTGGGTCATTCAAGAGGAAGATGGAGGCGTTGTTCAGTGCTGATTTTGGGGTTGTTTCTCGGTGGCTGGTGGCTGTGGAGTAAGGCTTGGGTCACTCAAAGGTTGGTGTTCCATTATAATTCCCCTCAGTGTTGTGTTTTTTTCAGAATCAGAGGCCCTGTCTTCGGTTTTTTAGTGAAGTAGGCTGTGTTGGTGTCCGGGGCTGTTACGGGCAGTGGTTGATATGGAAACAGGGCTGGTTGTGGTTCGGGTTTGTGGTGGGTTTCTATGATGGGTTAGATGGGTCTGTGGTTGAGACAGTCTGGAGATGACTTAAGGGAGAGGGATTGTGATGGTATTTTTGCATTTTGGTTTGAAAAATCTTGATTTGGCCGACAATCAGAGGGAAGACAAAGGCTGTGTATGGTGGATTTTTTGCGAGGCTCCATGTTCTTCGTGGAGGCTGTGTCCACCCCCCTTTAATTCCTCAGTGTTCATTCTTTTTGAAGGAGAGAAAATCTAGAGTTAATGCAGTATTGAATGGTTTTGGGGACTTGATTCCTGGAGATTTGGTTGAGGATGTTGGCCGAACTTGAGGGATTGAG
Organism: Populus ilicifolia; assembly: GCA_015708895.1. Classification (NCBI taxonomy): domain Eukaryota; kingdom Viridiplantae; phylum Streptophyta; class Magnoliopsida; order Malpighiales; family Salicaceae; genus Populus; species Populus ilicifolia. Next base: position 1,525,126 of record SRLM01000046.1, read on the forward strand.
GAGCTGAAATAGGGAGATATTTGCTAGATTTGAGGTTTAATTTGGATTCAGGAATAAATTGGACCCAGGACATTATTTAAATGGGTTGAATTGAATTAATTTAACTCAATTGGACTTAATTGAGATTAATTGGACTGAATTGGTTGGACTAAAAGAAATGGGATTAAAATAGAATTATAAAAATAACCAACTGGTGCTTTTAATATTTAACCTCTTGGTTTTTAAATCCTTGAATTAATTTAATTTAGATATTTAATCTTGAAATTTCTTCCAACTTAAGCCTTAAATTGAATCAGTTTATCTTTCTAATTTCAATTTAGTTTTTGATTTTTCAAATTTCTTAAATCACAGTTTTCTTTTTGATTTTAATTGTGTTCTTAATTGAATGATTTCTTCTCTTTTTTTTTTGTAAATTTATTCTTGATTTTTATAATTATGTCATTTTAATCGATTTAACTTTTAATTTTGTTTTCCCTCTTTAAATAAATCCTTCATTGACTTTATATGGTCAAATATTTCACATTCATTCGTGTCTTCAATTCTTTTAATATTAGTTAAATTAACATCAAGTCTTTTTTCTTCCATTAAATTCTTAATTGTGGCTAAAAAAATTTCAAACTTTATTTTTTACCTATAATACTTATTTATTGGTCCAATTTCAAACTCCACTATATATATATTGTTTAATTCTTTTTTTATTTTCATATTTTTATTTTCTTAAAATGATTTTTAGATTTTTTGACATGCAAGAATTAAATACAAAATGAAAAAAAAACAAAATTAACTACAACTACTGAAAATATATAATTTTTTTTTCTAATTTCTCAAATATACAAAAATAAAGGTAAATAATTGAGTTACAAATTTTTTTGATATATTAACATTAAAAAAATAAAATAAAAATATTTGAATATATATATATAAACCTTAGAAAAACGCATGTAACACGTCACCGAACACGGCACCAAACACTCTATGAGAATATTAGGAAAAGTTCTGTCCTTGAAATATGACGTGAAGTAAATCCGGACAAACACGATAACTGGAGAATATTGATAATCTTTGCAAGCAAAAGCCTCTCGAGGGAAAATGGACGTACCACCTTTTGCGTTCTGTAATCAGAGCTGATATGATTGTTAACAGAGACCTTCAAGCACCCAATTTCCTGAACCACTTGCAGGTTTCTCAGAAACTCCTTGATCTTTGTCCGTGTCATCACGGGTGCATGATCGTTGGAAAATGGCTAATTTAAATTACTTCAAATCAGAGTAATTGTCAGCTTCGGATATTCACTATCAGATTTTACTGTTTCACCCACAGATTTTTTCACTGGTATTTATACACATAGTTTATCTGTAAATAATTATTTTACCAATAAGTTAATGAATAAAAATAGTGTATTGATAAGAATCTTATCTCATCAATAATAAATTTATTGATGAATTTATTTATAGGCAAATAAAATATATACAAAATTAAAATTTTTAACATTATTTTATTGATATTTCCCTCGGGATGTTTAACATGTAACCAACAAAATAACATACATAATTTCATTGGTTTTTTTATTTGTTTTTTGGTATATTTGTTAGTAAATATAACATGTTATAAAAAAAATATCATTTATAATTTAATCAGAAAGTTAATAGTAACAATGATATTTGTAGTAATTATTTTTCAATTCTCTAAAATATACTAACTAAGGATTTACATCGGTAACCCCGTCGATAATAAATTATTTAAAAAAAATATATTGAACATAAGTAGAAAAATAATTTAAAAAATAAAAATAAAATATATAAAATAAAATATAAATATTTATACTTTCAAATACAATAAATCTAAAATAAAGGTTCAACTAGAGAAGGAGGAATAAATCTAAAATAGAAATGTGGCATTGGAGAAACAAGAGGAGAAGGTAGGTCATTGTTGGAACCATAGGTCCAATAAGAAGGAACACATGGATCATTCATGTGTAATTTTATCTCCATTACTATTTGATAGAATTCTTCATAATTCTCAGTGAGTCGTTCATATTTTTTATTGAGATGAGTTGTTCGATCATGTACTCGTTAGTTTAACACTGCTTCGAATTCAGGAGTTTATCGATTTCGAACATGCAACGATCAAAACATTACAAGTCGTCTGCAAGTTCTTAATCATAATGTTAGTAAATTCACACACCCAATTTCTATCGAGCCCCCCAGACGATTCTATCTTCAACCATAAATCTGAATCTAGATCCGAATGGATCGAAAGATTGTCCCTATATCTCTCCTTTAAACAACTACTATATGTTTTCTAGAAACAACAAATAAATTCATCAAATTGAAATAAGTTATTACATCATATAAAAAATGGTTAAAAAATACCATAAAGTGTCGAGTTTGGCTATCCACGACCTGTTGCATCATATTTTGACAGTCATTACTCTGCACATGTGTTTCAACTAAAAGTTTTATCAGGCTTAGCTCATATCCTTGAATTGTAACTTGCAAGATAAAAATATTGTCAGTTAAATATGTTTATAAAAAATAACAAATAAAAAAATAATAAAAAAATATTACCATTCGTTTTACATGCAAAACAAACAAAACTATGAACATGTCGATGCTAATTCTTCATATCAAATATCATGTGTTGAATATAGTCCACCTATGCATCATCTGAAATATATGGCAATCTGAAATCTTTCTAAATCACCATGTCCTTCAAGGCTAGAAGCTTGCTTTCTCTTGCATATTTTTTTAAATCTTTTATGTTTATTAAGAAAAATCACACAACCTATAACTTACCAATAAATTATTTATTAGTAAATGAAAAATAAATTTTTAATATATGAAATATAAAAATTATTTTGATTTTGATCTTACGTAATTACAATGTGATTCTCTCAAACTCTCGTCGCAATATTATCATCAGCTTTCTCTCATTCAAAATTTTCCTCACACTAAAAATTTATAATTTTTTTTTAGTAATTTCAATGAACTAACAAAATTAACATAATAAAAATATATCTAAGTTAATACTAACTTTAAATTTTGAAAATCATGCATCGATATTTATCAATGATTTAAAGGTCGATGTTATTATTATTGCAACCTTAATATTTGTAAACCTAACATTGCATTCATTAGATAAAATTATTTTTAAAATAATTATTAAACATATCATTTTGAAACCAGGAAAATCATTCTTATATTAAAAGGTTATCCTTTTATTAGGCTTGGTACTTACAGGCAAATGAATCCCACTGTGAATGAATCCCCTTCGACGACTCAACATCGTGAATCAATGGATATGCCTGTTCTTGGTTGATATATAATAACTCATGATCGTCAGTATCGCTTTTAGAAGAACTAACAGTGATCCGATTTTTACAAGTTAATAAAAAAAATTAAACAAGTTCTATTTAAACAAAAATTGGCAATGCCTCCCCTTATACGGGAGGTTACTCAATGTTTTTGAACTTGCAAATACATAATATATATGCCACATACCAATTGATTTTATTCAATTTCTTCCAACAAATTAGAATAATTCAATTTTTCACAAAATTCTCATTTTTTAAGTGGTAATATATTTTATCCTAAATTTCCAAAAAAAAAACAAAATAATAATTAAAATTAATCTTACACATTTAATTGAAATTGAACAATAAAATTAAAAAAAACAACAACTAAAATTCAACAAAATAATTCCAAATTATTACAATAATAACTAAAATTAAACCAAAATAATGACAAAAAAATAATGCAAAAAAAAAACACAATTAAAAAAAGAAAAAGGAATGAAAAATTCTTTATAGAGTGCTTAGTGTTTGCTGAGAATTAAAAAAAAAACAAAAATAGAAATTAAATAAATGGAAAGGGATTGTTAAAACACTTGAAAAATAGAAAAGTAACAGGAAAAAAAAACATACTATAAGATGAGAAGAGAAGATGATGCTTGATTTCTGCTTGGGTCATGAACAAAAATAAAAATGAGGTAGAAGAGAAATGAATAGAAAGAGAAAGAAAGAAGATGAATGGAGAAGATGAAACTCTGTTTGTTGTGCTCGTAGTCTTTTATATTTTTGCTGATAGAATTTCCAGTGGAATATTAAATATTAATATCTTTAAAACTTCAATTGATGATTTCATTCATGAAGTCAAAATAAAATGTTTAATTTGCACAAAAATTTTTAAAAACTCCTCCAAATATTACAAACTTCCTTTTATTTTGTAGGTAAAAAAGTGAACAATTAACAATAAGAAAGAGCATTAATTACTAATGCCTTGGAATTTATATTTTATAGATGATTTCATTAGAGAATGTGTATCATGGTTAAAAAATGCATTAATTGTCAATATATTAAAATTCTCATTTTGTTAGTGATTCTGTTGGTAAAAGAAAATTAATTATCACCGGACTAAGAAGTGAGCAATGCTAGGAAAAACGAGAACAATTCTCTTTTCTTTTAGAATATACTGATGAACACAGTCTGTCAGTATTTTTAATTTACACCATGAACAGTATCAGGGAGAAGGGAAACATTTCTCTTCACCTTTGAAATAAACCTATAAACATAGTCCATCTGTATTTCTATTTGTGTAAAATAATATTTGATGTCAAATTGTATCTGTATTTCATATTTATTCATCATGTAAATACTTAAATTCACAATTGCACGCACACACAATACAATAACATTAGTTCATATTACAACAATAAAACAAGTATTCCATTGTCATTCAATGATATATTGACATCATTGTTATTACATTGAAATGAATTATAAATTTATGTTGTGTAAATTAATCAAAATTATCTTTTTCTTTATTAATTGACTTTTCTTCATCTCTAATGCAATCTTCTACGTTGATTTCATCGTTATCATTATTTTCATTGACTTGTGAATGTCTGATGAAACTCAAAACATCATTTAATTCAATTTATCATTCCCTTGGTAAAAATTATCACATCAACATATGATTTTTCTTTTCAAATTTTATTGTAATATTGTTTGTAATTTCATCGGTATATACTAAAAGAATATTTTTGTTGGTATATTTATAGGCGAACTTTATAATCAGGTTTATTTCATCAATAAAATTATAGGTAAAAGTTACACGTTATCATACTTTTGTAGCTTTTTTATTATTTATTTTCTCGTTGCAATTCTTTTGGTATATATTGACAAAATATTTATCGGTATATTTATGGACAAACTTTACAATCTGATTTATTCTATCAATAAAACTATTGGTAAAAGTTATATTTTATCATATTTTTGTCTTTTTTTATTCTTTCTTTTCCTGTTGTAATTGTTTTTATGAATATATTGATAAAATATTTTGGTCAATGTTTACTAAAGAATATAACAATGAATAATTCTGTTGGTAAAATTTATTGTAATCTATATAAGTATTTTTATTTAAATTTGTCAAATTTCTAGTGATCGAAGATCTCAATTGCAATTTTACTAGATTTTGAATTTGGCTAATGATCCATTACATCCACCTACCTCTTCAATTTGACAGAAAAACTGCATCATCATTAATTTGTGGAACTCAAGCCGAGTTGAAGAGGATAAGAGTTCAGCTGTAATTAGGCACGGGATTGATTTTTCAGGTCAGAGAGTGTGAACATATTCATCGGTGTTGCTGACCTAGTTGAAAGTCCCACAAGAACAATTAAGGGTGTTCATCAACTATCATTTTTGTATGGCTAATATGATGAGTATAGGAGAATAAATCAGCACATTTGCTTAGCTTCTGGATTTAGCTCATCATTGAAACTTTGAAAGGAAGCAATATAAAGATTGTTCTCTGCATAATCATTAGTTTCTCTGATCAGCTAGCGAAATACTCTCGACTCAAGTCAATCATTCAGTGTACTATTAGTCAGCTATCAAATACAGTTCTAGACCTAACTTAAGTGGAAAAAAAAGTTAAGGCTGCAAATTTGCAACGCATCCATTGAAGCGAAACCATTGATTCTGAAATCTGCTTCTGCCTGAATCTTGACTTTTCTCCTTGCATGAACCGGGCGTCTGTCTGATTAGCTAGCCCGCAACGACAATTAATTCCACAAGAGTTGGCAGGCACATTTTAGTCACGCAGCCGATTGATTAATTTATGAATCGTTCAAGCATTTAGCATTGCTGATGGAGGCAATTATTAAAAAAATGATAATCTTCAACATGTTTTCAAATATCTTGACATAACACGAATATTAAAAACGCAGAAGTCATATCAATTCAATACTTTAAAAGAACATTCACGGAACGCCATGGTCATGCAGCATAAATTTGAGTGCATGAAAACAAGGAATTTAAGGCCAATACTTCCAAGAATGGAACTGTTCAGTGTGGAAATCATGATCTATATATATCATAAGAAAGTTTCCAGAGACAAGGTAGAAACAAGGGTGATTATTAGTGTAGATAATACTCACTTATCACCTGATGTGTTAGTAAATACCCATCAGTCGATTCTGGCCAATGGCCAAAAGTTGTGGCTTTGTCCTTTCAGCAATGTCGGGGATCGAGCTTTTCTAGCCTGCTATGAATTTCAACGCTTTCACAAGGCAGCCAGCTATTATAAGACCCCACAACTTCAGCAACTACCCTTTCTTTCACTACGCAAATCATCTTTATAAAAATCATAATAGAACTTCTGTCAAAAACCCCCCTCGAAATCAATCCCAATATTAGAAGCAGAAGCTAGGTAGCGACAAATCTTGAAGCGATGAAAATGTGAGTCCGTGAATGCTAATAATATAAGGATATGCATAACATTAAAAAATATATTAACTTAGTATTTTTTTTAAACTAAAAACATTTTTAAAAAGCACGTCAATCAAAAACAGAATCTATGGGGATCACTGCCTACAAATTAAACTCCGTGTCTCTGTTTTTTCTTGTGTCAAATCAAGGCTAATTGATAATGGTTGTTATGAGTCCCCGTCAGTTCTGTGCATTAATGTTTGAAATCAATTTCTCTTGTAATTTCCCACAAACCATTAATTCGACTAATCTGAACCCAATTTGTTCAATATAGGCATAATTGACTAGAACAAAACTTAGAAGGGAAAATGACTGTGCTTTTCAAAATTTTTGAAGTTTTTTCTAGTTTTAATTTTTTTTATTGTTTTGATGTTAAAAATAAAAAAAATATTTTAATATATTTCTAAGTAAAAACACAAAATAACTTCTATCACAATTCCAATCATGCTGTAAATAAATATAGATTTTAACTACATTTAGCTAATTAATCGATAATAAAGGCGCCATAAATCCGAGGCGACGAGTACACTCCCAGCCGGATTTACGGTGTCTTCAGATTTCTCCGAAAAGCTGCATTAAAACCTCAATAGTAAAAAGCTTTCTTTTTTTTTTTTTTAAAAAAAAACCCTGCAATAAGAACTTTAAATATGCCTTTAACTAAATAGCAAAGCAAAGACCTTATGGACCAGACCTTTCCTTTTTCTTCTCTTTTACCAGATTGATTGATAAAATTAGCAGGCGATCACATGGCCTGAAGAAAAATGATGTGGGGATTGCAATTTTCCTGAACGAGGGATGGAAAACAAAGTCTGAATAAGATGTTTTAAAAGTGGCGTAAAAAGGGCTTGAAATTTTTGTTTTGCACACAACAATTCCTTTACTTTAAGGAGGAGGAAAGAGAGAGGTCTTTTTGACATGGAGTAGCTCCTAGGACCCATGAACAACAACAACAAGTGTACACAGAATATAGCATGGGTTCAAAACAAAGAAAAAAAAGACAGAAGAAAACAAATTTAAAAGTAATCAAACGGAAAAGAGTTTGGTTTCGTGAGTGGGCTTGTTAGAGTGTAGACCCCTTAATGGTAGGCAACCTTTTCTCTCTCTCTCTACCTTTCTTTTCCATTTTTCCAAGTGCTGCCTAAAGGTTAATTTGTAAAGCAATGGAAAGTAGAATCTTGCCTAAGACTTTGTTTTCCATGTCCTTTTAGCATATGATAGTGTCAAATCCCTGAAAAAGTTTGGTTTGAGAAATCTCGAGCTTTGCTTATGAGCTGGTTGCAATAGACAGGAAACCGCTCCACTTAACATTAAAATAAGTAGATAGCACTGTTGGTTTATCAAAAAAAAAAAAAGAGCGGAAAGAAGAAAGAAGAAAGAAGAAAAAAGAAATCATCGTCATTTGCAGAGTTGCGGCAAGAATTTTGGTGACCGGAAAAGGATTTGCTTTTTTTGAATGGCACCGTGCAACGTATTAGAATGTCGTCTTTAGACAGAGATAATAGAATTATTAGGGCTTCATTTCACAAATTTCACTTTAGATGAATGATCTTCCAATATAATATATAATAAATTGTATGACTATAAATAGGTCATTTAGGAAAGAACATAGTAACAAGCAGTTAAGAAACTATATTTCCAAAGCATTAGGCAAGGACACAATCTTGATGAGGGACTCCAGCTTCTCTCCTTCACTTCTTCACGAGCCAGTAAAGAAATGTTGAGTGATGACGCACGGCCTCTTTCTTCTCTAGCCAAAAGGGCCACTGTTGCTCATGATTAGGAAGAAGCTGAAAATGGAGTCAATAACAGGTCTAATGATGCCTTGAAGGAAAAACTGTCCTTGTCACACGAGCAAGAATCAATGACGAAAACAAGGTGAAAGGATAAAGAGTGATCAATGTGGTTTAAATACAAGGCAAATGCTTGATGAGCTTGATAATCATAGGGTTTTACAGTTTTCTCCTCTGTGTCTTTCTGAGCTTGTCTGTGGTGGCTGATACATTTCTAATTCAAAGCTAGGAGGCACACCAGGGCGACCTTTAGCTACAGAGCAAAAGGGCGTCAAGAGTACCGTCTCATACTCCCTTTGGATCTTATTATTGTCTGGTTTCACTTTTCAAGGCAAGTAAAATTATTTTTGACCATCTTCCTTTTTATGATAAGGAAAATATTGGGTCACAACTTGTCCATGAATAGAGTTCACAACACTTCTCTTGCGTTAAACATTAACATCTAAGCTTTACGTATGCCGTTTTCCTAGCCAACAAATTTAAAGTCTGCAATCCTATCCATGGATGAGACCCGGTAAAAATCCCGTTTCTGCTCTTTCAATCAACTTTCGAATTTAAACTCTTTCTCTTAATCTGAATTCTCTTAACCCGATAAAGCTGGTTTTACTGATGATCTTTTTGGGTGGTGATTAGTGGAAGCTGCCTTTAGGTTTAAAATGGGGAATTCTTAATAAAAAAGAAGGGGAATTCTTCTGATTTGCAAATGTGGTTACGAGAGAATTTTGTGGGTTTTCAACGAGGACTCGAACAAGAAACATTCATACCTGAATTATCAGACAATTTAGGTTGAAAACTGCGTTGGTTTTCCTCCAAAATCAATACAATAAATAAATAGAGGCTGAATCTTTGCCATCTTCAACCTCTAGCGGGTTCCCATCTGCAGAAAATGGATCGTTTTCGCCCCCATAGCATCCCACAACTTATCCGTTTAATTTCCCTCCAAATAAAGATGAGAGCCTTCGATACAAAACCCATTAAAAAGAGTGCAAAATAACTTGTGAACATGAAATAGATAGATAGAGAGAGAGAGAGAGAGAGAGAGAAAAGGTTTGTAATTTAAATTCAATATCGTTTTAAATCGGCAACCGATTCAAGCAACCCACAGATGGATTTAAGGAGAATGCCTTTTCGAAGCTCAATTATTTAGTTTTAAGAAATGGAGAAATGAAAAGAAATCCAGATTCAATAGACAGGATTCATGGATCTTCATCTTTTGTAAAATGTGAATCAAATATGGGTCCTTCTTCTGCCGTTTGTAGATCATCAGTTTGATTCCTATCCAAGCCAAATCCTTCTGCTTCTTGCCGTGGTGTGTTGTATTTTTGGGAGCTTAAATGATATCTATAACAAATTTAACATTTTTTGGCCAGTATAGCTTATCCTAAAATATTTATAGGATAGCTTATTTTGGGATATTTACAGCTTCATTCTTTATAAAGACCGATTCATTCATCCGTACAGATGTCTAAAAGAGGCAGAAATTGATGCTAGAGATCAATCATGGTTCCTTGACAGCACGTTGCCAACCAATCACCACCTTTTCTGATGCTGCTAATAATTAATATGAAAACATTAACAAAAAAGCTTTAAGAAACGTGAACGCCATTTTTCATAACTTATTTTATTAATTTCTAAATTCGAATTTTTTTTTTTAATGGAAGTTGCATTCTGTTGACTTTTCAAAGTCAAACCGAACTTCAAACATGTTCCCCAGACTACAAAGATCAAGAACAGGGATTCTTTTCACATTCCTTCAGAATTCTACAACGATAAAACCAACAACCCCAGATGTCAGATGATAATAATTTGGTGAAGGGTGCTTAACACCTTGCAGACAAGCACACATGCCAGCTAAACCAGTTTATAACACTTTCTTACAGCCGGCAGCTGACATAGAAGACTACTTTATTATCAAAAACATAAGCAACGCATGCACCCATGTTTTTTCTCCTTTATAGAGTTCTTGTTATAACCTTCCAAATAGTCGTTTATCAGGTGCCCAAATTTTAACACACAAATCATCAAGTATACAGCCAAGAGAATGCCCCAGATTCTGAGGGCATCCCTCATTCTGAATACTAGTAGAGGTAGAAGACACTCATTGGCCTTGCACCCAACATAGAGTAAGATGAAAGCTGAAACACGCTTGCAATATCATGTCCTCACGAGTTCTTATGTAAGGTTTTCGAAACAATTCTATTATGCCTCTAAGGTTTCATGAGAGATCATATAATTTTCAGGGAAAACTTAAGTTAGATAAATACAACTCTTGTAAAATCAGCAACCTTCCAACTCATCAATGCAACTTCTGGCATCCCGAGTTTTCCAACAAGTAAGAGCAAATAATAAGATAGAATTAAAAAAGTACCGTGAACTTGCAGAACGTTTTTCTCCAATAACCAGTTTTGATGTTGTGACTTGAAAAAAAATACCAAGGAAATCTCAACATTGCCAATCATGTTTTGAGGGCCATGGGCAGACAAGAATTGGCCAACAAATAAATAAATCTGACCAAATCATGTTTTGAGGGCCATGGGCAGACAAGAATTGGCCAACAAATAAATAAATCTGACCAACATAAGAAGACGATAATCTAGCAGCCAAATTAGTTCTAAAACTGTTATTTAAACCTGGACCTTTCTAAGTTCTTGATGTTCTCAGCTTCACTTAGTAATTGCACTGTTTTATATGGCAAACACAAGGCTCCAAGATGAATCTTCAAGAAAACAAGCCTTGGACAAGGAGAACCTCCAAGACTGGATCATGAAGATTAGGTATTTTTTCTTTGTTCTGTGTCATGGTTTCTCCAAGGGTTTAGAGCTTCTCTTATCGCCTGAGCTTCAGGGGAGCTTTCCCAAGCCCGCTTCTCTGACTCTAGAACAGTAACCTTATCATCTGCAAAAGAATACACTAAGGAATCACTTGATAGAATGTGGTGGATACTCTTGGCATAGTAAAGCAGAACAATACACTTATATGACACCCAACAAAATTGAGAGGTGGAGATGGTAATGGCACAAGAACAGTTAAATAGAGCTGCAATTATTATTCAAATTGACTAGTCTTCATCAAAATGTATGAATCAATCAGATCACCATCTTTGAAATAACAATATGCCCTTTTCTATAAAAATGGATAAAACTTGGAAACTTCAACCTCAAAATAACACTGCTGCCATTGTACAGTGGCATGTTAATTGGAACTCGATTTCTATATGTTCACAATATCCCATTCAACTTAATTCAATTCAATGTCAATTTTCCAAGATCTCAGGAACTTTAGGACTTTGGACCATTTGATGGAGTGCTGTCTTCCAAGAGTCAAAAGGCAACAAAGTTCACCTCTTTCTCTCTCTCTCTCTCAAAATCAGCATTCTTTTAACACCACTTCTGAGCATTTTTTTGGCATAAAACAAAAGGATACATTTACAGTCACTGTCAGAGTGGTGAACAAGGCCTTGTCAAGTAGTAGTCCCACACCCATGTGCTCTTTCATAGGGTACATATATACATGCAATTGTTCCTGTGTGCGCGTGAGTGCAAAACTAAGTCACTGAACAAAGGCATAAAGTCAAGTGAAACTTCAATAACAAAAACACACACTTCTTGAATGTTTGAAAAGGCAAAGCATTCCGCAACTAGAGAATTTATATTCATCAAATTTAAAACATTTCCACCTAGAAGACCAGTTACTTGTTTGATTTTTTTTTTTTACTTTGAAAAATCATTGAGATATTGTTAAAGGTGTTTCAGTAAACTGAAGCAATGGGAAGTATAACATTCAAAATTTCATCTCGCGTTCTTATTTTTTCAGCAACCAATCAGAGTGCGCACTAAGACAGTACTAGTATTTGTGACCTCCCCATTGGAGTATCCCCTACTGTGCACATCTCTAACTTCTAATGATGATCTAAGAAAGTGAAAAACAATCTAATTGAATCTCTCAAGGATACAATCCACATTGTTCATATAATATGCAATGTGCCCTCAATAATTCACTGATTTGCAAGCAACAGACTTGGTGATGGTAGTTAGACATACTCATTCTCAACTAATTTCACAGAGAAAAAAATTCATGACATAAAACACATTTTATTTTATTTTATTCAAAAAGCTCACATTTATGCCAAGAAAAATCAATCAAATTGTACATTTTATTTAATTCTACAAACTCAAATGACCAAAAAAGCAAACTCATCTTCTAACAATAATAGCTAAAACAATATACACCATATATGAGCAGAAACTACAAGCCAGTACTATTTAACATTACAGTTCAAAATTGATAAAGTCAAGTTGAAAAAACTAGAACAAATAAAAATGTAGTGGAAAAGAACAAAAGGGGTACAATAAACTAAAAGTTAAAGGAATAAAAGGATAGTTCTCACACAGAAGCCAGTCTTGATCATGAACAACTCCATGGAAGCTCCAATTAAAGCACCGGCAGCTGAGATTTTCACGTACCAATCTAAAAACTTCATTTCCACTGTAAATTTTATTTAATCAGTTTAGCAGTACAAAAATAGAAAGTAATTAACAAACATTAAAGCAGGCAGGAGTTCAATGTGAAACTTCTTCAGTAAGTATTTAGATAAAATCAAATATACCATGTGATTGATTTTACTTTGCAAAAATGTGAGCTCTTAGAATTAAATAAAATATCATATCATGTAACTGATTTTTCTCCGTTACCATGACCTTGGCATGCAAATTAGTGAATCGGTAATGGTGTTGCAAGTTAATTGACATGTGTGGATTGTTTGTTTGAGTGTTACACTTGCAGCTTTCTGCACTGTGTTGGAGGATCTTATCAATAATTCACATTCCACTCACAGCTATATTACTTGAGCAAATCAGCCAAAAGGACAAATTTGTAAGGCACATACCAGCAAGTCATTAGATTGGAAAAGGAGATATCTAGTAGACTTAAAGTTGCTTCTACAGGGACCTAAGCTTTAAACCAATCAGACTAAATAATAGACTTCACTGCCGTATGACACTTTAGATACAAATTTTGCTTGTATAAATACCTTTTAACACAATCAAAATCCCAAGCATGCAAAAATGTATTTTGTGCAGGCATGTACTTTTATAACGAAAAAATATTGCAAGCTCTAATATTTTATAAATAATAATTCCTACAGGCACATTTTGAATTGGACACTAACTAAACTCATAAAATTGCTAAGCTGTCAAATCTGGATTCAAAAACCAAAGATCGCAAGTCCAAAGCACATCTAGATCGAACCTTCAAAGTGACTAAACTATGTAAAAACCAAGGCCACAAAATATTAACAAATCTAATTTCAGTCTTAATTTCACAACATCCATCACCTGCATCTTTCTTTCATTAACCATTAAAGACTAATCTGTATATCTGATATAACTATCAGGAACTAAATGAAAACAGATTTTTATCTCCAGGTGCTAAACTCTATCTTTCAAACTCAAGGGATCAGATTGTAATATATAAAACATAAGGGACCAAAGCCACCTTTGTCCATCGTTCTCAATTCTCACCAGCAACATCGGGTGTTGCAGTGTGCTACAGCCAAACAATCTCTTTTTTTCCATCTTACTCTTTCCTTGATGAAACTTAGCAATCTCATATCAATCGAACCTTAAGATCAATATATATATACAAAATCCCTTTGAACTAAAAATTTATCAGAACCCTATCAGTTACCACTTTCCTCAAACCAATATTTACCAAATCAATTTCATAAATCTTAACCCGTAATTAACTCTCCTATAAATGAAACTTTGTATATACCGAACTAACTTCAAAGACAAACCCATTTACCATAAACCTCAAACATCCTACGTACATCAAATCAAACCTTTATGTTATTTTTTGCATGTAAAGTAAAGAGGAGAAAACCCTCAATTTCCAGCCAGTACATGTATGATGGAGACATGAACTCAAACGAAACCTCAAAAGTCTAAGAAATGAACAAACTTACCAAAACGGGTCTTAAATGTTGGCCTTTATTAACCAGTTTACACGAGCAAATTCAACGCCAACAAAACAAGAGAACAAGGTTTATTAATGGAGAAAGGAAGTCGGAGCACAGAGAGTTTGTGCGCCTTCCCCAACACTACAAATGAGTTGTATCTGTATGTCCATTTCTGCCACGGAGCCGACTTGTCTTTTTAGTAATTAAAAAAAAAAAAGTCAAGTGCCCGATCCAGACAGAGAGCTCGTTTGGTGAAAATTATTGTTTGTTAAAATATATATTTTTGAAAAAATAATTTTAATATTAATATATTAAAACATTCTCAAAACATATTAAAGAATTAATTTAAAAAAATTAAATAAAAAATAAACAATACTCATACTGCCATGTTAAAGGAACTTTTAACTTGCGTTTTATTAAAATGTTTCGTGTAAACTTTAAATTTTTTATTTAAAATTAATTTTTTATATATTTTTATATTATTTAAAGTATTATATTAAAAATAATTTTTTAAAAATAAAAAATATTTTAAAAATGAATAGCTAGTGGTTATCACTGTGAGTACACCCCCTTGAGAATAGATAAAACACCCACAACTGAAACGACTTGTCATCTTCTCTTTTTTGTGGTCTTACATTTTGCTTCGGGCCGGAAGGATAAGTTAAAAGGCTAACAACATTGATTATTTGCAATAAATTACTCCTTGGGTTGCTCTATTTTTCTCTTCTCTACGTGTTTTTGATGTTTTAAAATTTAAAGGACTTGCCTTTTAGTGGGTTTGCTGCCTTTTTTGTGTCTCCGTGTGTAAAAAGAAACAAGCTTTGAAGATGGCTTCCGTCAATGTCTACTGTTCCTTCTTGGCCTCTCCCGTTTACAGTGAGTGACCAATCTCTCTTATGGTAATGTTCATGTTATGTTAGGATTTTTATAGGTGAGAAATTCATGTCACTGTGCTAGGAATTTGAACAATCTGTACATGTAACCGGTAAAACTGAAGATTTCAATGCTAATTGTGAAAATTTTGCATTTTTGGGTGATTTGTGGAGTTTTTTTTATTTCAGTCATCATCTTGTTTGACTAAATCACCTGCTTTGTTTCTCTTTGGACACCAGAGGTCACTACACTGGTCTACATTGTGTGTGTCCATTCGTGAGAAGAGGGCTCCTTACTTCTCTGGGCTCTGGTAATCTTGCTAAAAAACTGTGCTTTAGTTTCGAATGTGACGGTAGAGCTGGAGCTGGAGCCTCTTCCATATCTGGAGAGGGTACATGTGCTATCTTATCCCAATGATAATATAGTTTCGGGACAAGATAAGTTTGTGAACCATTCACCTGGGGTTGAGTGACAACCTGATGCTATAGGTTTTGGCACATTATTAGCGGAAATAACTCCTTCCACTGGTGGTTTCTTGGCTGATAATGATGAATATGACATTGATCGTCTCACGGAAGGATGTGCCTCAATCCCAGAGGCCATGGAGGATATTCATCAAGGAAAGGTTCCTGTTCTTCATTGATATTTAAATTTTTGGGTGTATTAAGTATGCTTAGGTCTTACATTATTACTTGGAAGGATTTTATGTGGCTAATGTGTGATGGTCTTTGCAGATGGTAATTATTGTAGATTATGAGGACAGAGAAAATGAGAGGGACCTTATAATGGCTGCATCAAAGGCAACACCAGAAGCTATGGCATTCACTGTCAAACATGGAACTGGTATGGTGTGTGTGAGCATGAAAGCAGAAGATTTAGAAAGATTGGAACTTCCTTTAATGTTAACTTATAAGGAGAACAAGGAAAAACTATGCAGTGAATTCGCTGTATCAGTAGTGCGTAACTAACTTCGCTTTTTATGTTATCTAATGGGTTATGATCTGCGTCTTTTAAATGAAAAGGCTAAAACTTTTTCAAGAAACCATCATGGTAGTTTGATTTATAAAGTGTTGCTGTAAAATGTATCTGCTTTGTAATTAACACGTTTAAGGGCACGCCATTCCTTTTCGTGTTTGTTTCCTGTTTATTTTTAAACAATAACTATTTCATCGTCTTGCTTCTTTTTATCATCTATGATGTATAGATTGATCGCAATTGTAGAATCACAGGCGCTTGTCCTATGGCTTGCTTTTTCTCTCGAATTAGATAAATCTTGAAGTCTTAGGAATCATCTTTATGTATTTGGAAGTGCTTTCTGACCATGTAACGTGTTTTGATGTGCACTTTAGCAGCCACTGTCATGCTAATCAAATCATGTGCATGGGCTTCCCGGTCCATGTTATATTTCTTGCAACTGACTTGGATTTTCAGAAGCTATTGATTGTGCGCGAAATGATCTAGATTTGTTTTTAAAAGGGTACTTGGTATGATTAGGTATCGGAATGGTGGTGATATCTCTTTTCCTTTGAGTACGAATATCACTTGTGATGTTTTAATTTTGTTTGGCAATGTTTGAAGTACAGTTAACTGAATGTTTTCTATTACGTTTTGTGGATTAGATTTCTTTAGAATTTGGATATGAGTAATACTCAAGAGTAAAAAAGAATTAGAGCGTGGTGTTACAAGCTGAGAAGGAAATCTCTGTGGGATGTTACGTGTGTGCCATCCAAGGAGGTGAGGAAGTAGGATGTGTGATAGTGTTAATAATTTTCCCCTAATAGGAAATGCTAGACAACTGGTGTATTCCTAAAGGGGGAAATTTTGGTGTGACGCCTCTTGACTGTCCGTCCATTTCATGGAGAAAACATAGTAAAGAGAGAGGTGCAGTTAGGGTTGGTAAGAAGATTTGTGTTTTTCCCAGGGGGATGGGGTATGTTGAGAGTTAAATAGCTATCGACCAAAAGAGTGATAAAGAGGCTAATTTACGACTGACAATAAGGAATGCTTAGGTAATGTGATCATGGACCAAGAAATGTCAAGCTGGTGCAATACATGAATCAATTTCATTTTTGGGTTTTGTTAGTAATTCATAATTAATCCCGTATATGAATAAATTGATTGTGAATATTATGACTAGCTCCAACTAACAGCACACTTCAATTGTTGCATCTTTGAGCTACTGTTTCCCAATTTATAGAAAAAATTAAATAATAAAATGAGCTTAACATGACCTTTGCATGATAATTATACAAACAATCAAGGAAAAATAATTGAGATTGGAAGTGACAGTTATGAATGTTCTTTCTTAACAAACTATGAATATATAGATGCTTGACCAGATAAATAATGGAAGGCAACATGGGGAACAACAAATGTAGGAAAAGAAAAAAGGCATATACACATTTCAAGTAGCGTAATCTCAGGCTTCATTTTTCTTTTTCACCAGCTATGCATGTTCAGCTTAGTCCAGGTGGATTTTGACTGAGAAAATAAGGTTATTCAGCCGAAGAGGAGGGACATGGATGAGAAAATTGCTTGATGTTGTAGGAATTATGGGATTGTTACGTAATATTTAGAGAAGAAATTTCCTCTTTGAGACCCTATATTCTTTTTCATCACAGTAGAAATCTTCTTTTCTTTGAGAATTAGTGTTCATGGTGGTTTTAAGATGTGGGGGTTTAACTTAATCATAAGCGAAAGTTTTTATCAGGGGAAACATTAACTATCTATGGACTCGTGATAGAGAATAATCTTGAAGCCAGCTTCTCCCTTCTCCCTTCTTTCTATTTTTCATGTTTTTCATTTCAATCTATGTAATTTTGTAGTGAGAGAAATGTGTCAGGTTAGATAGCAGGTTCTATTTTGTGGGTTATGGTAGTTAACAGTAATCCAGTGTGCTTTCCATTGTATGTGATCGCCATTTCTGTGATTTTTCCTGATTGTCAGTTTTTATAGGTGAAGTGTGTATAGTGTGGGTTCAAAACTAGAGGTGGTTGTTAATAAGTGTCCATATTCCACTAACTGTTGCTACATGGTGGTTGGTTATGTATTCTTGACCTTGTTGGAGATTAAAGTCAATATTTTCAACCATTTTCGACAAAGGAAGTTCTTGTTGCAGTTCTCTTATTCTTAGGGTCAAAGGGCTTTATTTGCTACATGTGCACCATTGCAACTAGTAAGGGGTTGGTGTGAGTAAGGTGTATTGGGCAGCAGGAGTTGAAACATTTTGATTATAATGGCATCTAGTTGTAATTTACTTGCAATGCTTGTTTACTGGAATCATCCTCTTCAAATATGATGAATCACTAGCTACTGGGCTAACAAGTTCAACTGGTGAAGTAGCAAAGCCAAAAGGCCAAATTAAGAGTATGGATGGAGTTCTGCAGCCTAATCTCTCAAAAGACACCCCATTTTTTGTCTGTGATCAGGCTTACGGCATCATCAAACCTCTTCCCCTAAATTTTGAATTTGTCAATTAAAATCTCTCTGTTAACAAACTATCTGCATTTGGTGCTTTAATTGCTTCTGTGGTCGAGCAGTTTCACTGATGTTATAGCTTTGAGTATTCTGAAAATCTTATCTTCATGTTGCTTGTGCCACTAGTTTTTTTTCTTATATTCTATTTTCTTATCTTTTTTTTTTACTGTGTCATTCATTTTTTTTGGAAGTGTCAAAATGTCTGTGACTTCCAGCTCCCTTGTATGATGCCAAGAGAGTTTATCACGCAAGCTATCAGCCTCTATCAATTGTGTAACCTTGGCTCTACCTGCTGATTGCTTTCTCTGTAATTAGCATAATCTTGGTTATATATTTAGTTTCTACTACCCGTATCTCAAACTTCGTGTGTTCTTAATTTCTAGGTTGCAAAACATGGCACATCAACAGGTGTCTCAGCTCGTGATGGGGCAGCAACCATAGTAGCTCTTGGCTCCAAAGATTCAAAACCTGAAGGTTTCAATTGTCCAGGCCATATTTTCCCACTCAAGTATAGGGAGGGTGGTGTTCTAAAAAGAGCTGGACACACAGAAGCCTCAGTTGATCTTGCAATGCTGGCTGGGTGGGAGCCTGTTGCTGTTTTATGTGAGATAGTGGATGATGATGGCTCTATGGCAAGATTACCAAGGCTTCGTCAAGTTGCACAGGTGGAAAACTTAAAAATCATTTCAATTGCTGATCTAATCAGGTTTTGTCTCCACACACAATTGAAAATTCTCTTGTCTCTTCTTTTAGCTGTCAAACTCTGCTCCACATTTCTAAAAATCATTGACTAGCATGGATGGTGAAATGTGCTCTACATCTGAACTTTACACATCAATATATCTTCAGAACAACCTACCTTCTCCTACAGAGGTTCAAGTGTGTTTTTAGCTGTTCTATTCGTTATCAGACTTTCCTCCACATAACTCAAAATCAGTGACGAGCATTGATGGTGCATTTGCCATCGAAATGTGAACTTTGTGAATTTGAATATCTTCTGAACAACCAACCTTCTTCTGAAACTGTTGTAATTTGTTCCTCATGGTGATTGATATTGAACATGACCTAGTTCTGCAGAGCCCAGCCATTAATCCCTCACCCCCAAAAATGAAAAAAACACAGGAGCATATTTTAAAAAGAATGAACAGAAATAATGAAAGCATCAATTGTTTTGATGATATTTGTACTTTTTAATTGAAAGATATAGGAGGAGAAGAGATAGATTGGTGGAGCTGGCTGCTGCAGCTCCAATACCCACAATGCAGGGGCCATTCAAAGCCTACTGTTATAGGTCATTGCTGGATGGGATTGAGCATATTGCAATGGTCAAAGTAAGTTACTTCATTCAAATTAGCAGCCACCTTATGAATATGTCTTTGTATTTTGTGCAACACTAAATTCAAACTCAACTTTCTTGATCTAGTGTTCTTACACAATGGTCAACTAAAATTCAACAGTTAATAAGAGGATTAGAGATGTGCTCGTGCTTTGTTTGTGTGGCTGTTGTTTTTCTTTTCTTGTCTTTTATACTGTCTATGGTATATTAGTTCTGCATACGTTGTTGTTGACTTGGATCAGCATTTCATACAATGCTTCACCTTCGCTCAACCAAGCTTCATCTTCAAAGAAGTGTGCATATGCCCACTGTGTATTGGGGCATGTTTAATGAAATTATTTCAAGTTCCCGTTGTTCCCCCTATGATTTGAAATCAAATTTCATGTTGATGGAACATCCAAAAAGTTAGCAATCTAGTCTAATAGTGCCAATGGAACATGCTGATATTTATCATTGGTTGTTCACATCAGTATCATCTGTCCCATTTAGGGGGGAAAGCTTGCAAATATCTATTTGACTTTCTTGTCATCATTTGGGAGTATAACTGTTACCACCAGACATTTGATTGATAAACACTGTTTATTTCTTCTATGTTTTTGGTTCTTTTGGTGAGGCGGAGAGTGTCCTGGTACCATGATTAATAATGGCATTCTGACATACACAGGGTGAAATTGGGGGTGGGAAAGATATTCTGGTGCGGGTACATTCCGAGTGCCTCACAGGCGACATTTTTGGATCAGCTAGGTGTGATTGTGGGAACCAGCTAGCACTTGCAATGAAGCAAATTGAGGAAGCTGGCAGGGGTGTTCTGCTGTATCTCTGTGGACATGAAGGTGGAGGAGTTGGCTTGAGTCACAAGCTCCCTGCTTATAACCTTCAAATTGATGGAAGAGATACAGTTGAAGCCAATGAGGAGGTGGGTTTACCTGTTGATTCTCGCAAATAAGGCATTGGTGCACGGGTACTATCTTCTTAATAGTTTGATAATTTATTCTGATTTCATCCTCTTTGCAGTCCCGTCCTTGTTTATCTCTCTCTCTACCACGTAGTCAGACAAAATATAGGGCACACAACCCTCTATGATTGAAGAATCGTGATCATTTCTTAGCTGATCTTACTGGAAAATTGCCCTTTTTCATTCTAATTATAATTTATGAACATCGTTAGTTTTCTAAGTTATGCCCACAACATATTTATTTGACTTGCTTTGATCGTGCTTGTTGGGTTATCAGAACAAAGTCTTTCTACCGAGTTCCTTTCATTGTTATTATCCAGATATTTAAACATTTATGCTATTTAAGAGCAATTGAAGTTTGTACTGCATTTGCATGGTCTTTCTACCGAGTTCCTTTCATTGGTATTATCCAGATATTTAAACATTTATGCTATTTAAGAGCAATTGAAGTTTGTACTGCATTTGCATGGTTAGAAAGCATCTTTACACTAGCTTCACTCATTACATAAGATGGCCTCTTTGAAACTATAGTGTGCACTTCTCATGAGATCTCTGTTGTTATTAGCATTCCTCCCTCTTAAATTTCCTAGTTTTTCATGGCATAGATTCCTCATTGTAGGCAGCTGAAATGTTTAGTCCGATTTATTGCAGATGTTGAGAGATCTGGGTGGTCGAACAGTGAAACTGATGACAAATAATGCAGCCATATATGTTGGGCTCAAAAGCTATGGTTTGGCAGTTGCAGGCAGAGCCCCCCTGTTGACACAAGTCACCTTGGAGAACAAGAGAAATCTGGAAACTAAACGTGAAAAAATGGGGCACATGTATGGTTCAGATAGTGGCCTTGTGAACGGTGAAAACGATAATTCAACCACCAGCAGCCGGTCCGATGGTGTGTGATATCCAAGGCATAAGTGCTTCCTGCAGGTCTGTTCAATGGAGGAAAATGAACAGTAAGTTCCAAAGTCTTCTTACCATGAAAAAGAAACAAGCATTCTTCGTTACCGTTGTGTTACTTACCTGTACTCCTTGGTTTTAGGATGTAAATAATAATTATGAAATTAATTTTTTCTGTCCTTGTGGTGAAGTGAGAGGCTGTAGTTTTTATTCCGTGCTATTGAGGAGTCCAAGTCCATTTGACGCTAACTGTTCCACAAGGAATTATTGTACATAGAATAATCTTCACATGGCCGCATTCCGCTTGGCCTAATTTTCAACTATATATTCACCGGACCGGTATAATTATAGTTTTATTACCTCTAATCTAAATGGTGTGGTGTTTTCACCGCTGATTGCCTCCATTGTTTATCCTCTCGCATTTTAGTGTTGATTATTGTGTATAATTTTATTTTTTTTAATGTGACCTTTAAATTTTTTATTTGAACGCTCTAATTAAAGAGCAATTAATTTTAAATTTTTATTGAAGTATAGGATTGAAAGAGGAGGGATTAAAATAAAATAAAATAAAAATATAGAATATAAATGGTGTATTATAAGTTTTTGAAAATGATTCATTTTAGTCCTGTAATTTAAATAATCATATAAATTATATAATTTTAATTCTTTAGTATTTTTTTAATTTTATTTTGATAAAAAAATTTATTTTTATAATTTTTTAATCCCTGATTAAGGGAAAGATTGTTGGAGTCCAATACCTGAGAGAGAAATATGTTCTTAACACCTATTTAAACAATCAAAATAAATAATATTTATGTTAATTTTTTTATTTGATAAAAGGAGTTTATATCAAGTAATTTGTTCCTTGAAAGTTCATGAGAAAATATATATATATGAGCTCGAGTTGATTTTGCACTTTGTTTTTGGATTGAGTTTGGTTTTTTAGATTTTTTAGGTCATGAATAGATTTATCATAATTTTTAAGTTACTTTGAGTTAAAAGTAGATTAAAAAACAAGTTTTAGATTCAAAGAATCTTGAGCTTGATTTTTTAGCCACCACCGTAGATAGAATATGAGTAGAATAAAATGTGTTGTCTTAATTTTTATGTTTTTTTAAAAAATAAATGACATGTCATCCACCTCAAATGTAGTTAAAAAAAAGAGCTCAATCACTCAAGTCTGCTCTAGCAGACCTATGCATGGACCTTGATGAAATGAGTCGAGTCTAACAGTGTCTAGCCTTTTTTATATTTTTTTTAATCAATGTCTTTTATTTTTAAACTTAATTATATTTATATTAATACCTCTTTTCTCTTATATTTTGTTTAGAGATATCATTTAAATGATGGTGATGTTTTTTGTTATACGTTTAATATTTGAAGATTTTTTTTATTTATATATGATTATTTTTTGAATCTTTTGTATAGATAGACTATAACTTATAAAATAAAAAATATTTATTTTTTATGATATTTATAATATGGGTAGCCTATCATATTATTCATTTTTTTATTTTATTCAATTAATTTAATTTTTTTTATATTATTGTTAATAAACAAAAATTAGCAAAAATGATCGAGTAAATGTTCTATCTTGTGAAATTAAATATCATGATTTACATTTTTCACTTGATTTTTTAAGTTTTATTTTTAGGTATCATTAATGATTATTTATTTATTTATTAGTGCATATAGTTCTAAGTTTTATTTGATTACATGTGTGCATAAAAAGTTTTATTTCCATTTAACTTTTTCAAACTACAAAAACACATTAAAAAAATCTGCATATCCAAAAACAATTATGAAAAATAAAAACATTAGACCTGTAGTAAATCACGGGTCACATGACTAGTAAAAAACTCAAAAACACATGGTTCTCTCAATGTTTAGCCACAAGGGACATGCTATGTATTTTTCAATAATTTATTTCAGTCTTTGAAATTTTATGTTAGGCAATTTAATGCTGACTGAGTACCAATTACCTCTAATTTCTTAGAAAATAGTGAAATTAAAAGAAAAGATATCAAAATAAAAAAGAAGTTAAACATAAGTGGCATGCTAGAAGATTTTTAAAAAATACACTTCAATCTTTAATCTTTAAAAATAATATAAATTATACAATTTAAATCTCTTTAGATTAAAAAAATAGTTTTCATGCAAAAATTGTATTTATAGTATTTTTCAATTCGTGATTAAAGAGATGAGAGAAATAAGGGCAGTTGGATTCTAGTTATAAAAGAGTCTATGTTCAAACCATTTTTTACTATCAAATTGGATTTTTTTTATGTGTTCATGAGTTTTATGAAATGAGAAGGGCTTGATGGTAGTTATTTAAAATATTAATGTTATTTAAAAAACATATTTGAGTGGAGAAAGATAAATCCAACTTGATTTAATTTTATATTTTTGAATCTTTTTGGGTATTTTATGTTTATAAATTAATTCATAGGTGTTTTAAGAGTGTTGATAAGATATTTTTAGATTAAAATAATTAAAAAGTTGATTTTTGTTTTTAATCAAAAAGATATTGTCATGATTTTTTAAGCACCACTAGTGCTAAAATCTAAGTTTGAAGACAATATATTACCTGTATTTTTTTTCAAAAGCAAATGGAGGCTCCCCTTTAAAATATTAAAAAAAATCAAGCTAATAAGCCTAGACTCAAGAGCCCACCTATGCTCCTAGACTTTTCTTATAATAGCCTAGTCGGACTGGCCTATAGGCACGATAATATGGATTGTTTCTTGGTCCTCTTTTCAGGTTAAATATAAATTTTTTAAAAAATTATTTAACCTCATTGAGTTCATAATTTAAAGCGCGAGTTTGATGAATTAAACCATAACATTTAAGTTATTTCTTTTAATAATATTTTTTAATTAATATTTTTTTTTCATATCTTTTTTCTTAAATAATTTTAAAGTTATATTTCAATTAATGATGTTGTATGTATTTAGTTTTTGAAAGAATTATTTTGATTCATCTTTATTTTTTTATTATCTTTTATATAGATTAATTTTATTTTTTAAAATAAAAAATATTCATCCTCATGCAATAACCTTGCATTTTATTTTATTTTTTATTCAATTAATTTTATGTGTGTTTATTTTCATTATTTTTTATAGAATAAAAATTTAAATTTAATAAACAAATTCAACAAGTACAAATGATTAAATATTTCATCTTGAGAGATTAAATGTCTTAATCTATATTTATCTCTTAATTGTTTTAATTTTGTTGATTTTTTTCTATTTATTAACGTAAATAATTCTTGATAAATATTATATATATAATATTTTTA
Source organism: Populus ilicifolia (assembly GCA_015708895.1). Lineage (NCBI taxonomy): Eukaryota > Viridiplantae > Streptophyta > Magnoliopsida > Malpighiales > Salicaceae > Populus > Populus ilicifolia. Next base: position 1,550,477 of record SRLM01000046.1, read on the forward strand.
TTTTTAAAAACACATTGAAAAAGTTAATATATAAAAAAATATATGATCTACAGTGAATCACATGTTAAATAGCTAATATGTGTCTATAATTTGTTCATATTATTGTTTATTTTTGACATTTTCAGAAATTCTTTTCTTTTCTTTTGAGTTTAACAATGGAATGCTCAAACCTGAGCTTTAGCTTCTTTAATTTGCGAGTTACAAGTCTATTCATTAAAAAATTGGAGGACATTGACCCCACATGCTAGAACTGGTAACAAACTTCCTGTATAAGCAAAGTCTTGGACTTTACTGTGGGAACAGGGAGTGCTGCTTTCGATACTGATATTCTTCTCTAGGATATTAAAGCAGGGTGCAGTGTGGGCTCTGATCGGAGACATAAAGAAAGGGAATGTATGTTCAATTGCCTCTTTTGAAGAAAAGAAAGGGATATCTAGAAAAAGAAGCCCGAGTTGGAATTTTGATTCATTTTGTGGACCAGAGGAAAGAACAGCGTTGTGTCGAATATATATGTCATTGAAGGATCTGGTTCAGGTTGGTGCTGTTATGGTGGTGGAAATCAGTGTGGTTCTGGGACATTTTTGAATTTTTTATCGTTTCGGGATTTTGTTTTTCTTTGAAGCTGTTGACGGGAAAAGGGTTTTTCTTTTTTACCTGAATAGCAAATCTGCCCTAGTGGTCTGTTCTAGACTTCCTTGTACTGGATAGTTTGTTGATACAATCATTTTGAGTCTGCTGATGTGAAGTGGTTGGACTACGGTTCAACTTTTGCTGAGGGAACATGAATCTGTATCTATAACTATATATGCTGTGCATTTGTTTTCTTGGTTCTGCTTAAAGGTCGCAGAACATTTTTATCGATCCTGGAACATTTTCAAAAGGTTGTATTAATCTTCTGTTGAAGTAACAAAAGCTGGAAGAGGCTTGTTTGATAATGACCTCGTTCATTTGTACTCATAATTGATGAGTGATGCTGTGTGCAGCACCGACGTTCGAGACGAGGGCTTGAAGGAATGTTGATGATCTAAATTACTATGATCAGTAGATGCTTTTATCATTAGCCACTGGTATTTTTGAACTCTAGAAGGCGCACATTCTGTGGTAAGATGGAGGAGGGATGAGGAAGAGAAAGATAGAAAAGGGGAAATAAAGAAGAAACAGGAAAAAGAGAAACACAGGGGAAAGAAATTGAGTACAATATAACAATTTGTATATGTCATGATTAAAAAATATAATATTTAAATTTATCACTATTAAAAAATGCAATACTTCAAAGAAACTGTGGAATGCACAAATTACAATAAAAAACGAGAGGTAAAAAAAGCACGGGTGAAATTTTAACTACAACATCATTAAATTATAAAAATATTTGACAAGATAAATTTAATAGTATTAAAATAAAAAATCACAAACAAGAACTAGAAATAGTTATATTTACAATTCAAAAATAATAGATAACTTACTTGCCTTTAAAAACAAACACATTCTACTCCAATTATTTTTTTGTTATTTTATTCAATATTGTTAAGTTTATTTTATTGAGATTTTTTAAATAGTACTAATAGTATTATAATTAAAGTTTTAGTATACTTTCAAGATTTTTTTTATTGTAATCTGTAGAGAGTAAATAAATAAATAAATAAAAACTTCAAAAACACACTAAAATTTTAATTATAACATCATCAATATTATTAGAAAGAACCCGAGAAGATCTAACATCACCAAGTAATGTTTCTAATATCAACTAAAAAGGATCACACTTGTTATTAAAATAGAAGTGAACTATCTGTAATCTTTAGATAATAAGTATAGCCAACTCTAGTTACTATTAATAATTTTGTTAATATTATTATATTTTTCTTGTTAATATTTTTTTTATGGTAGTGCTAATGTTCTAATTAGAGTTTTTTTATGTACCTGAGATCCCCTTTTTTGTTATTTTTTTCTTTTTTTTTCATAATTTATACATTCAATTTCAAAATCTATTTGAAATGTCAGCTTTTTAAATAGAAATAAATTTTAATTTTATATTTTTCAATCACACTACATACAAACTGTGTTATTTTTACAATTTATTTTTAAATAATAATATTTTACTAATAATACTACTATTATTTTAAAATCTACTAATAAAACAAAAACCCAGCAAACTCTTAAAACATTCTTTTTCAAAGGAGCTACAACCGCATGACGCAAGGGTCAAGATGCTTGCCCTGACGTTCAGTGATGTTGCGTGGAATATAGTTTTTTTTATTGTTTTTTTTAACCAATAATTTTCTTACAATAAAACAAAACAGCCAGTTGTCTTTCTTGGAATGCAAGTGTCAGATGCTTGGGCATGTGGATTTGGGATCAACAAGGAGTTGCTACCTTAAAAAAAACATATATATATATATATATATATATGTCTCTTATACACATCT